>VXBC01001039.1:585911-689658 GCA_013399945.1 Ploceus nigricollis
AGGCTGGTGAGGGGCTTGGAACACAAGCCCTATGAGGAACGTTTGAAGGAGCTGGGGTTGTTTAGCCTGGAGAAGAGGAGGCTTAGAGGTGACCTTATTGCTCTCTACAACTTCCTGAAGGGAGGCTGTAGACAGGTGGGGGTCGGTCTCTTCCACTGGGCAGCAACTGACAGAACAAGGGGACACAGTCTCAAGCTACATCAGGGAAGGTATAGGTTAGATATTAGGAAAAAATTTTTCACTGAAAGAATAATAAAACACTGGAATTATCTTCCCAGGGAGGTGGTAGAATCACCCTCTCTGGATGTGTTTAAAAAAAGACTGGACATGGCACTTGGTACTATAGTCTAGTTGAGGTGTTAGGGCATAGGTTGGACTTGATGATCTTAGAGGTCTCTTCCAACCTCATTATTCTGTGATTCTGTGATTCTGATAAAATGATGAAGCAGGACAAGAGTTGTGTCCCCCAATTCTTAGTCTGATGCTCCATCTCCATACTGAATTACCTTCTTGGGCTTTTTGATATGAGGCTTTTCATTTCCTTGGAAACTTTTTCTTCTAATTTCCTTCATAATTGTTTTCACTGGTCACAAGTGAGGAACCATTTTAAGAATCAAGAAGAAAATATATTTGGTGTTTCCCCTCTGGTTCAACATTTCCTTTTTTAACATGTATCACCTGCATATCTCCTTTTTCCTCTCTTCATGACCCCCAAGGAATGAAGCAGGTGGCCTGGAACTCTAGTGAGGATTGTATTAATACCAGCTTACTCTGGAATTCCCTGAAAAAGAACAATATTCAGCCTCCAAGCTTTGCTTTATCCCAATCCTTTCAGCATCTCCTTTCTTGCAATGTGTATGACCATTTCCTGACAGAAGCCCTTTCATACTCAGGATACTTGTTGCCCTGGGATGGACCAATCTTAAGAGTGCTCTGTTCCTTGAGGTACCAAGTATTACATGGGCTTTGATCCCATGGGTGATCTGCAGTGTCCCCACATCAGCCATATGCAGAGTTGATGGACATGGCAAATAGGCAGAATGAATTGACAGTTACTCTTCTCACCCAGGAGATCCTCACAGACTGTTTTTTAAGAACTCTTACATAAAATGTCTCAAATGCCCATGACAGTAATTACACTTAAACTACTGTTATAAATAATACAACTGGAAAACAGTGCTCATCAAGAATTTGTGGAACTACAACCCAATGGCTGTTTTCCAGGCATTTAGAAGCATTCCAAGGGAATGGAATTTTTTACCTATTTTTTTTTCTTTGCAAAGTCTATGATGGTAGGGCTCCTTTTTCTAAAGAGTAGCACTCCACTTATAAAAAGGTTTGAGCTGTACATTCTTCTTGCCAGATCCTGTTGCTTTGATAGTTTTGGGATTCTATTGTGAAATGGACCCTTGTCCATAAGCCAGAAATAATGTTTTCTTTCTTGTTTTCTTTCCTTCCTGTCCACACACTTATACATATATATACATAAATATACATATATATGTTAGCTTTTTTATTATTTTAGTGTCCTCTTGCTATTTTTTCTTTTTTCTTTTTTTTTTTTCCGGATATATGTGTCTTCCACATTATTTCCTCAGGTACTTGCATCCTTTTGAACTTTAGGCTCCCCCAGTTCCTCTATTCACTGTATAATTTCCCTTTTATTATGCCATGTCACTTTATAGTTTACCTTCTTTCTTGTTTTATGGTCCTATGAAAAACTGCTGCTGATAGTATTGATTAATTTTATACTTTTCATGTAATCAAGGAAGAACCATAGATAAGTGTGCCAAATATATAAAGATAAATACTAGCATAAAAAGATAAATAGTAGCATAGAAGATGTTCAAATGGTTTGGTGCATTTTCACATGCATGATCTGATATATCCTGCAGCACATTAGAAGAACTGATACTTGCAAATAAATCTTCAGCAATGTGTGCTTTCAAATATTGACAGAGGATCAGAAGCAGAGGTGGGACTTGTGTGTAAGAATGAAAATGGGATAGAGAAAACAGGCTATGATAAGTCAGAGACAAGTTTTTGAGGGAAAAATTTTCCTCATATTACCCCCACACATAAGTTGCCCTGGACACCTCCTTAGCTGGGATTTGGAAAAATGTGGTTGGAAGAAACAAACCTAGAATACTATCAAATATCACAGAGGCAGATAATCGAAAGGTTGTTTGCATATAAAACACATAGCAATATATGTCTAGTACCAGATCTTTTTATTAAACTGTATTATTGCACGTGGATGTGCAGAGCTGTTAAGTAATGTATCTTGGGAGAAGATCATGCTTTGTTTTAAGAGTTAAGGAGTTTAAGATCATGCTGGTTTTTTCATTAAAAAGTCTTGTTGAAGAGCCTTATGCTTCTGTGGTTTTAGGTCAGTGACCCAGTGGCTGCTGAGTTCAGCTTGAACACCCAGATGTTCCTGCTCTCCAAAAAGACTCTGTGGCTGTCTGATGGCTCGATGGGCTTTGGGCAAGAAAGTGACGTTGCTTTCTCAGAAGGTATAATTGTGCATAGATCACGCACATTTAATTTGTGTTCCACACTATCAGGATCCTGTTTCTGTCAAAACAAGACAGGAGTAAGGGTTTTATGCTTGTTGCACTAAGCTTCTTGACAAGGCTTTGTTAGCTCAGCCTCAGAGCTGTGCTAAATGTTCAGGCTAAGTGGATGTGAACTGTGTGCACTGTTTACAGGGGATGTCATATACGGTCGGGTGATGGTGGATCCAGTGCAGAATTTGGGTGATTCCTTCTACTGTAGCATCGAGAAGGTTTTCCTGTGCACAGGAGCTGATGGATATGTACCCAAATATAATCCTTCCAACACTGAATATGGGTGCCTTGCTGATTCTCCATCCCTTCTGTACAGGTTTAAGATTGTGGTAAGTGCTCTAATTCTGGGAGGATGTATAGATAATGTATTTTAATTTTTTTCCTAATTTGTCTTTTATCCAAAACCCAACTGTTCTTTAAAATGTTTTCAACAGCACCGAATTTTTGACTCGAGCTCCAGGCTAACATGAACTGGTGGAGGCAGTATCTTGCCTTTCCCTTCCTGGTTCTATTCTTTATCTTTCTGGGAACTACCTTCAGTAAGAGCTTGACCTAAGTTAGAATCCCAAGATAGGCTTTTTCTCTGCATTGTCTGTATCCACAGACCATAGAGAGAATTTCAGGATACAGGCAAGTGAAGGATTGTAATTTGTTTCATGTTTAGCCCCTCAAAATCTAGTGTATACTGCAAACTTCATCATCCAGGTTGCCTCTGTAGTCCATAGGGAAAAGAGAAATACCTTGAAAATTGTCTTGGATTATCTAATTTCTTTCCTAAAAAACTATAGAGTAACCCCAGGTAACTACAGACCTGATGACCAACTTTTAGAGTTAACTTTAAGTAAGATGATTATATAATAAGCTAAACAAATTTATGTTACTGTCTGTTAATGAAATGAAATGTATCTTTTTTAGACTGGGAAATAGACTTCTTACTTTCATTTCAGACCATATTTATGTATCTCTTTTTTATTTAAGAAGTGTAGCTATGGTTGTTCTCTAGTGTTTTCCCCTTTTATTCCAGAAACACAAGAGATTAAATAGAAGTTAGTACAAGTCAGATGGGACCGCAACTGCTTCTCATGTGTTTTCTCTTGTAGTAGTATTTCCCTAGACTGCATAAAATAGCATGTTTAAACTACACAATTTGTACATTGCAAGTAAATACTAAGACTGTTTTTCCTCAAAGAAATAAATCTGTTTTACAAATTTTTTTTCCCCTCCCTGCAGGACAAAGCTCAGCCAGAGACACAAGCCACAAGCTTTGGAAATGTACTTTTTAATGCAAAACTTGCAATAGACGATCCCGAAGCAATTCCATTAGTTAAACAGCCAGGCTCTGATGGATTCAAAGTAGACTCAACTCCTCTGTTTCAGGTATGATTTCTGTATCTTAGTAGCCAGAGTACTGAACCAAGGAAGAAACATTTGCACAAGTGTTGTTGTTAACTGTAAGTCAAATTGAAACCAACAGAAAGATTTATTCTGATTCCAGTGACAATCAAACACAATTATACATGCTTAGAAACTTATAAAATCTGGAACACTTCTTAAAGTGTTTCTTTTGGGATACTCTTGCTTTTCTCTTGTATAATTCCACAGGCTAACCAGAAGTTGCGCAAATTGTTCTTATTTATTTCTTTTAAAAAGTTAAAAAGATTCTTGTTGCACAGCATTGTTTTATTGCTTCCCATCTCACTTCTCAAAGGCAAAAAATTAAAAATCGTAAGCATTTATAGTAAGCTTCATCAAAATCAAGTTGATACTCGGTGTTTTCTGTACAATTCTTTCCTTGCAAACTTGCAGAGTGTGAAGCACTGGAAAGCCTAAAAATTGACAGCTAAAGATGCAACTACTTCTTAACTATATATAATCCATCAGCTGTGTGCATTCAGCCCTTTGATCTGTATAACCCAGCCAAAAAGTTTTCTCTTCGCTATTTGTCTCTAGTATTTGCAAAACTGCATGCACTACTCAAGTGTATAAATTAGTAGGAAAAGTATGAAGGAGACTTTGATTCCACTCCTGGCCACTTCAGTATTAAAGGTCCCATGGTAAGCCGTAGAGTACTTAACAAAATGGCCTACTTTAAAGTGTAAAAAGAGTTTCAAATCTGCCCCCAGAAAAATGGAGTCTCATTTTTTATGTGAAGAATCCATTTCCATGGATTCCAATGCTGTGAATTTCGGTCTTCTTCCTGTCCAGAAAGTGAGAATATGAAGAAACAAAAGTATATCCTGAAAAATACTTGGAAAAGCAAGAGTAAATAGAAAATGTGTTATTTTTCAAAATAACAAAACTGGGCAGCAACCATTCAAATAAACAGGCAGTATCTTTAAGACAATATTCAGACAAGCCTACTGGACCTTATGGAAGCCAAATCTGGTTATGTATCCAGGAAAGATGAGAGAAATTGAAGGAAGGTAGTATCATCTCACACAGATTGCAGGGACCCACGCAACCCAGAGTGGATGAAGTTTTCAGGGACCTGTGGAAATTGACTGTTTCAACACCCTGCCCAAAGTAGGATCACCTAGAGCGGGTTGCCCCAGACCATGACCAGGTGGTTTTTGAACATCTCTGTGGAAGGACATTCTACAGGCTCCCTGTTCCAATGTTCAACCATCCTTGCAGTAAAAAATTGCTTTCTTATGTTTAGATGGAATTACAGCCAGGGCCTAATCACTTGGTAGATTGGGCTTGGAAGGTCCTTTTCTGTGGCCCATCCACAGGTAAAGATACTTTGTATGGCTTTTGGTACTAATAGCACCAAAACCATGTCAAGGCCATAGCCTTCTTCATCTGCACTTGGTAGCCACAGAGTCTGACTGTGGAGAGGAATGGAGACTAAACCCTCTGAAAATTTTGGGAGAAAATACAACTCTTCTGGTGCATGTTGGCACATAGTCAGGAGTTATCTGTGCATGATTTTGAAAGTGCTTCTCCAGGCATTCAGTTCAGAACAGAGACTGATTTCCTCTGCATTTAGTGCTGTCCAGATTTAGTATGTGTGTTTTTAAATACAAAAAATGTTTCTTTCCAGGTGTCTTTGGGTAGGGAGTGGTATGTCCATACAATCTACACCGTGCGTTCCAAGGAGAACTCTAACCGCGGAATTGGTAAAAGAAGTGTGGAGCACCAGTACCACTCCCTCCTCAGTGCTGGGAGCTCAGGAGCATCCACACGGAGAAGGCAGAAGAGGGGAGTTGAGCAGGCCCCAGAACTTGCAAGAGACATTGGAGTGGAGAGCAACCGAGGAACGAACATACAGCACATAGCCCTGGATCGCAGCAGCAAGAAACAGGTGCCTCAAAGGGAGGTTGCACTCAATGGTGTTCTCCCCAGGGAACTGAATAACCAAAGTGCAGGAATCAGCATAGTCACAATCATTGGTGGAGCTGCTGCCGTTTTCCTTGCCATCTGCTTAATTGCAATTATCATTTTGCTGCTAAAATGGAAACTAAATTCTGACAAGAAAGAAAGCACAAACGAGTCAGGCAGCAACGAACCAATGATGCTACCACATAATTATAGCAATGACAGCTCAGAGGTTTGATTCCAAGACCACAGTATTCAAGCCAGAGTGTCCAGAGTGCCTCATAAAAACTCTTGAACTGCACATTTTTAGCAGCAGATAATTGTGACTCATGAGAAGTTCGTGTGTGTCTAGGTGTACTTGAAATTTGTTATCCTGAGCTCTTACTGCCGTTGTCAACAACAGAAGAAGCTGAACAAAACCTCCCACTTTGCATGAAAGGAAATGCTCATGTTCATATACCATGCACTAATTTTAAGCAGCATTTCAAGGGACTTCATTGTAAGGGAGAAATTATTGTTGTGGTTTTGTATTTTTTGACATTTCAAAAGAATAAAAGAAGCTGAACAAAGGTGCTATATATCCTGTCTGCAATAAGAGAGGAGATCTCTTTCTTCAGAAACACATAATACTTGAGAGGAGAGATCTTCACACTCTTCTGTAAAATTTTGTACTGTTTCTCACAAAGAACTCAATGTCTACAAATAGTTTGAAAGGTGATGGAATGCCTTAGGCATGGATCCTCCATCCTGTAAGATTTTGACTTCGCTTAATCTGTACCAGTAATTTTTTTTTTAACTTATATGTAACTGAACTTTTTCCAAAGACAGCTAGATTATATAGCATAGCATTATAAACAGTTGCATGTCACAGGATACAATACATACTCTTTCCTGCAAATTCCTATTAATCTATTTAATCTGAGATTTTTTTTTTTTAATTTATATAAGTAAAGCTGAAGAATGCAACAAATCCAGAAAAAAATTTTGGTTTTTCACTGAAACTAGACGCTTATGTCCTCTTAAGTTTATAACGGATCATGGAAGTGTTGTAAGGTAAATTTTATTTCTTAGTGCATGTCTGCTGCTGAGAAATGCAAGCATTAGTACCGAGAGAAGATGATAGTTAGATTCAAAATGCAGAGGACAAGGTTCTGCTGAACTGAGCCTAGGAATCATGATATTGAATCCAACATAGTTAGTTGTCATACTAAATAACAAAAAGAGAAGAAAAAATTAACCTTTGATTGAATCAAGTAGTATTTATTGCTGTATAATCATAGTACATTTTGACAAACATGCTGGGTTATTGTTGGGCATTTTTTAACAAGTGACAACTTCTGCAAGAGTAATTCTAATTTTCTCTCAGCGTTCTTGATTTAGGTAACATGACAAGTTTGGATCAGCAGTGTCCTGTGTCAGTTTTTATCCAGACACGACCTGTTCTGTCCCTGTCAAATCCTTGGCTGTGAAAGCTATGTAACCTTCAGGAAACTGTCCCTTTTGTCACACTAGCATTTTACGTAAGTAAGTCCTTTAAGTCATACAATCGTAGAATGGCCTGGGTCAGAAGGGACCTTCAAGATCATCTACGTCCAACCCCACAGTCATGGGCAGGGAGACCTTCCACCGCACCAGATTACTCAAAGCCCCATCCAGTCTTACCTTGAACACTTCCAGGCATGAGGCATCCAGAACTTCCCTGGGCAACCTGTGCCAGTGTCTCACCACCCGCATAGTAAATTTCCTCCTAATAGGTAAACCTACCCTCTTTTAGAGTGAAGTCATTACTCCTTGCCCCATTGCTACACCCCCTTGGGAAAAGTCCCTTCACAGCTCTCTTGTAAGCCCCTTTCAGTCTCCCCAGAGCCTTCTCTTGGCCAGATGAAACAATCCCAACTCTCTCAGCCTGTCTTCATAAGGGAGGTGCCACAAACCTCTGATCATCTTTGTGGCACTCCTTTGGACTCACTCCATCATGTCCGTGTCCTTCCTAGGCTGGAGGCCCCAGAGCTGGATGCAGCACTCCAGGTGGGTCTCACAAGAGCAGAGCAGAGGGGCAGAATCCTCTCCCTCGCCCTGCTGGCCCCACTGCTTTGGATGCAGCCCAGGATATGTTTGGCTTTTGGACCTGGGAGTGCACATTGCTATGTCATGTCCAGCCTCTCATCCACCAGCACTCCCAAGTCTTTCTCAGCAGGGCTGCTCCTAATCCATTCTCTGCCCAGCCTGTATTTGGGATTACCCTGACCCCAGTGCAGGACCTTGCCCTTGGCCTTGTTGAACTTCATGAGGTTTTCTCAGGCTCACCTCTCAAGCCTTCCCAGGTTCCTCTGGATGGAATCCCTTCCCTCCAGCATGTCAAACACACCACACCACAGCTGGGTGTCATCTTGCTGAAGGTGCGCTTGATCCCACTGTCCATGAGATTGTCAAACAGCACTGGAGTCAATGGAGTTCTCAACAGAATTGAACTTCATAAAATCTGAATTAGGATGTTGAGACCTTGCTAAAATATCTTGCCCCTTCCACCACCACCATCTTGTAGTTGTGGGTAGAGGCAGTCCCCAATACACTTGGCATTTGGTGTTCCAGGGATCATGTTGCGGGGATCAGTTAGCAGAGCAGGATGCAATTTGAAAGCAGCCCATAAGCGCAGAATGCTGCCTCTGAACTTAAAAAAAAAAAAAATCCATCCAGAAGGCTTCCCAGCCTGCTTGTGGGGGTCAGTCAACACAGATAGACCTGACCTAGTAATTCTGCACAGTTTTCCTGTGAGCCATAAAGACTCAGGAACATGGAGCTCTACTGGCCTAGGAGTATCTGTGCTGTGATTCATGGTACTGTGTGAATATGCCCACAGAGAGACTCGTGCTGGTATCTCTTACTCTGGATTTGAGTTGTTATGACTTCACTCATTTAATAGGATTTCATAAGCTTTTCACAAAATGAGTCAGGTCACAGAATCTTTCCTACCTTTTCTAGGTTTTCTGAAGATGGTGATTAGACAGCTTAATTGAAGGATGTTTGCAGCACCTGAAGGGTCAAACTCCATTACTAAAGTCTTGCAGTCATCTTTTATTTTAATTAATCCAAGTTCTAGCCTGAAACAATTATCTGTAAGCTGTGCCCAATGCTTTAGACCTTTCCCCCAGTCACCTGACATCAATTTGCTCTTGTAATGAAGTTTCTGTTTCTGTGATCCATCTATTACATGTGCAAGATTGATCAAAGGCTTAACCCACAGATACCTTTTATATTTAGTAAGTTCACCACTAGTTGCAAATGTACACTAAGATCAAATTTGCCTTCGTGCCTATGTGTGACATCACTATGAGAAAAGCAGAATTTCTCTCCTAGAACCTGCATGTTTGGATAATAGCAGTCAATGATTCGACAGTAGAATGGGACACATGTAAATAATAGAACATTTTAATATTTATGAAATGCCTGTTTTGTATAAGCAGAGATGATCTTTTTAAAAAAATATATATAAAATACAGAAATTAGGTGTTTATCAGTAGAGCTATTTTTCTGCTTTTGTATTTTACCAGACCAAAATATCTTTAAAGGTGCTTGCAGGCAAAATCTTTTTTTAATTATTACTTGTTTTTATAAAATCGTATCAAAACCCATGTGTTCTACAAGCCAAATATTTAGCCCAGTAAACAACTTGATCACTACTTTGAACAGTGTCTGATTAAAACTGTGAAATATTTAGGTTGATGGGGATAATCAGACTACTGTTTTTGTAACAATATATAAAATTATAGTGCAAAATGGTGATAACAAATAGAAGGACAAAGCAGACACTGAAAAGTTGGACAATCATGAGTAAGATTCATGAGTGAGATACCAAAGTCCACTTCCTGGGGAAAAAATCCCAATGTTTTCAGTAAGGCATGCTGGATTTGTCCCATTCTTAAGAAATTGGATTTTTTACAATTCAGTGAACTATAAATACATTTGTAACAGCANCATTCAAAAATTTCTTTTTTTTTTTCAAAAAACAGATTTTTTTTTTTTTTTTTTTTTTTTTTTTTATTATGGCTTCAAGGTTTCAGATTTCAGCAAGATGTTTTGGAAGCTTAGTAGCATTTTTCCTTTTACTTAACAAGTGGTCTTTTTTATACTAACCTGAATAAGTGCCTCGTTCTCAGTGATGTGCACAAATATTTTAATATTTATCTATCCAGGCAATAAACTGAGTATATTTTATATATATATATTTAATCTATTTCCATATTATGTATTCAATCGTCTTTTCCCTGGAGATACTTATTCTGCTAGTAATAATATCATTTGTTTAATCATTTATACAATAATTACTGTGTTTAAATTTGTTATCAATCTGTCGTATTTATTTGGAACAAGTTTTTGCTGATGTCTACGGCTGTAATATTTGGCACTTGTATCAGGAAAAATAAAACTACTTTTGTTTGGTTACTGATCTGAAGTTTGTGTATAATTATGCTCTGGAGAGAGATCAGTAATGCAGTGTTACGAAAAACTTAATTTGTCACATCAGTGGAACACAAAGTTCCTGTGTTTGCAGTAAATCTCACTGCTTTGTTCCTCAATTGTTTTCTGGTCCTGAAGGGTTCAGCATGGGAGTTGTTCTTTAGTCTTTGTAGTTGCACTCATGGCTCAGAGAGTGATTTCTCTTTCAATTCCAGAACATCAGAAATCTCTAGATACCTGCAAGTCCTTTCTAGGCCGGATTGCCGTGTTCCTGTGTGCTGCTGGCAGGCTTTATTTTACTAGTCTCACTGACAAGAGAAAGCAACTGCAGGGAACCGTTCCCTTGTTCCTGTAGGGCCGCTGTTGCTTCTTGTGCCTGGTCATCAGATTTTTTTTTTCCTATTGGCAAGTGTATCACTGATAGAGGTAGACACACATGAAGAACTATGATGCAGAAAGAAAAAGCTGCTCTGAATTTTTGCCTTCTCACCCACCCTTTGTAAGCGCTGACCTCTGACTTCTGTGTGAATTTAAGCAATCACTTACCTCCTTCACTGTCAGAAAGGCCATATTTCATGGCTAGTTACATGAGTGACACAATATACTTATCAATTTACCTTGCAATAAGGAAGGACAAGCCTGCAGGCAGTGATTCCTGGTTTGCTACATGTATTCCCTTCTGCTACTTGAACTTGCTTATGTGGATCATGCTCAGCAGTTACTTAATCTGAGCTGAGAAGCCCTGTGTCATATCTGTGAGCTCTGGGATGTGACAGACTGAAAGAGTTTCTGTCCTGCTCCAATATAAATAGCTACATATGATGTAAATGAATAAAGAGTCTGGTCCCAGAAGTATGGCATTATCAATAAATCAAAGGACATTAATTTCCCACTCCAAGATCATCTGCAGCAACCAAGTCATATCCACACACATCCATGATCACACTCATTTTGGCACTTAATGGAAGAATTTTGGTACTCCTGAAGTGTTCAAGCATGTCTCAGCAGGTCCTGGATGACTTTCATTTTAAACTGACCCAGAAGAGGCACTCTAAGGCCCGAACAGTTGTACAGAACCACCAGCCCCAGACTTGGAACTGGTAATTTAAGGTACAAATTCCATAATGTGCCTTACTGATTTTGTTTTTCTTAGAGTAAAAGAGGAATAAAAGTTTTCATTTTTCAGCACCCTAGGCCTCTAACAGCTGATTTACCTGCACCTGACATCTGGCTAAACCTCCTGCTGAGCACTGCTTGAAATGGTAGCAGGATCCAGTAGCCTTTTCCTGGTGCGTATCCTGTGAAGGCATATGATCTGGGCAGAATGAGGTAAAGCATCTGGACTGAGGAACTTGAGAGCAAAGGTAAAAGATACTGTTGATGATTTTATTTACCTTATAAACATGCTCCATTTATTCTCTGCTGTTTGTACCAAAAGGTTAAAACAATATTTCTTGGGCTCTCAAGTGTCTCTTTCACTGATGTATTTTTTTCTTATGTTTCTAATGGCACCAGAATGATCATGGGAAGAAAGAAATATAAATACCTAATTCTTTAAAAGCTCATGGGAATGTGGTTGGGCTCTGCTTCCATTTCTTTGCAAGACACCTGGATTTCAGTGCAGCAAGCTGCACTATGCGCCACAGGGACTGGTCCCCAGTATTGTCAAGCCTGAGAAACCAAGGGAGGAGTACAATCTGACTAACTGTTCAGAATAAAAAAGCCTCTGGCTTTGGGGACAAAATGACATTGCTATATCAGGAGGTTGGCTTCATAGGTGTCATCCAATGCCCACATCTCATGACACAGCTGTGCCACAGACAACCTCATCAGTGGTGTGCCTTCCACAGTCTTCTGGAGATGGAGTTCCTGGCCTCCTGTTGCCAGGATTTTGAAACACACTCTCCCAGTAAAAGGAAAGGAAAGATTTGGATCCACCCTCAAAGAGCTTGAGAGACTTGTAATGGCTTTATGGACATCAGCACCTGCCCATGCATCACACACTCAGCATCTTTCATCTGCCCAGGATTTAGCAAAGGTGCCACATGATGCCCTTAATATCCCAGGCAACCCTAATGCATCAGAGTGTGCAGTACAGCACAGACTCTGAGGGCTCTTTGCATCCCAGGAGACTTCTCCCATCACAGATTGTAATGTCAAACACAACATTGCCATGCTGCACAGGAGATGTGCTCGTGTATCTCATATCTTCCAGGGCGTCAGTAGCAAGAGGCTTAGCAGAGCATGTTCACTTCACCTAAACTCCTCTCAGATCCTAACTCAGGTGAACTTTAGTACCAAGGTCCAAGAAAAGCCCCTTTATGGACAGTATCATGTTGGTCACAGACACCTAAGATTTTCTGAACACAGGCGTGACAGAGAAGTGCAGTTCTTAATGCTGATTAAGGGTCTTGGTTAAGGGAAAAGCTTGATTTGGCAGCAGTGATTCTCAACACAGCACAGTGTGACCTAACCCAGCTGCAGGAAGTAACCCAGAGGGGTGCATGCCTGAAGCTGTTTTGTCACTAACTTAATTGTTATTAACCTGGCACCTCAAAAAAGATGAATATCAGAGGCAGAACCAACTTCTTGCTTGTATGTAGCCAAGCTACATGTGAGCAGTTCAATACCTGCTTTCTCTAGCAGAGGGTTTTTTCTTGAGCTAGTTGGGTATTTAGACACATTTTCTGAGAAGTTCCCATTCTGTTATCAGACACTAGACTGCAAATGTTTGTGTGCATGCCTCCTGCAACAGTTGGGGCACTCATTTATTATTCTTTCCTCAGCTGTGGTGATTTCTCTACCCTGCAACCCTACCCTCAGAACAGGACCACCCATAAGAGCTCCTGTCCAAGCTATTTGACTTGGTACACTGCTGCTTGGATTTTCCTTTCCAATTTGGCTCTGAAAATGAAGGTGCCAGGGAAATATTTCACCCCCAGGAAACTTCGGTTTCCTCAGGAACTGTATTTGTCATCCGTAACATCATTCTGAATGGTAAATGTGAGGCCAACATGAGGCCAACAATTCAAAAAAACTCTTGCAGCATTTTGGCATTGCCTGTAGTTCACATCTGGGACTGTCAGCTGTGGTAATATGCATTTCCCCAGCCTTCTCAAGAAGTGCTGGGGAGTTCTATTCCCTAGCAAAATGTTTGTTTTTCAAAGCATGATTGCAACATCTGTAGATGTGCACACAAACAAACACAGACACTCAATATGTTTTTATTAATATGTAAATTTTATGTAGATTTTATCATGTGTTTTAAGCATACCTGTACAACATAGAGTAGTATCTGTGCATTTTTATAGCATGTTATAGATACTGATATATGTAAAATGTAGATATTTTATGATTATGTATATTTTGTTGTATTATATACTACAAAAATTTTTATTTCTGTGTAATTTCTCAGGTAAGATCACAAGGATTAAGTGTTACAAGGTGAGAAGCAGAATTCAGGGTGTATTTGCCTGCAAGGAATCACAGCAGCCAGATGCACAGTCAAAACCTGAGAATGCACCTCCCAGAGCCTTGGGGTCAGGGAGACTGATTTGATACACTCTCCTGGAGTCCAAAATAAGCAAACAGGTGGCATTCTGGACTGTCTCCCTGATGGGGACCAGCAGTTGTAGCTGGGACCAGCAGCTGCAGTCTATACCCCCAGCTACTGAGCTTCTCAGTCCTGGCCTGCTGCAGGATGCCAAGGAGAAGCACAACCATTCCTTCAAAATACCTCATGTTTGGAGATCAGCAAGTAAATGCATTGAGAAAAACAGAAGTTAAACGACAGATGTTTTCCAAAGTTCGTGCTTCCTTTATTTATTTCATGTCAAGTTGCTGCAGCATCAGAATTCCTACATCCCAAGAACCTGCAGTGTGGGGCAGGAAACCTGTGAGGCATGGCAGCAGCTTCCCCTTGTGCCCCTCTCCTGAGCTGTGGGCTCTGGGCTCCCCTTCTGTGACTGCTGTGAGCTGCTTTTGGTCCCTCATTAGCAGAGTGGCCTGGAAGTGCTCCCACAGAGGGGAATTCAGCAGGCTCCCTCAGTGAGCACGTGTCTCCAGCGGCCCGTGGCAGGGGACGCTGCCAGCCTCTGGGCCACCTGAGACCTGTCTCCCTGGTCCCCAGACATTCTAAGGGAGTCTTTTTCATCTGGGGAAGGTATGAAGTTAAAAGCAAATGAACTGCCCAGGGAATGAGGGTGTTTGGCTGCTAAACAAAGAAGGGCTGTCTGCTGTCAGACGCTGTCCAAGATTTCTCAAAGAGGCAACAAAAGTGCTGCTTTATTCCCACGGGATGTGAGCCTTAGCTCCTTGGTGGCTCCTGGCACCCCCAGCTGGAGCAGGAGAGGTCACTTTGGTCCTGCTCAGACCAGCCCTCACCACCCCTCTGGAGCAGTGTGATTCTCATTAAACCAGCTGTGGCAATTAGTCGTGGAAGAAAGTGAAAGGAGAGCTCAAGAAGAGGAGCTTCCTACCCGGTGAGTCCCCAGTACTGGCTGCAAACGGGGCTTTTTCTGCTGCTGCCACTCAGGGCATTGGGAACCTGTTGCTTCTCATAGAGTGGTGGCTCAGAAAAGAGAGTTAAATCTATGCTTTAAAGAAAAGCAGGCAGGCCAAGAAGGCGCTCCTGCAGACTAAAAGGCACCTGCTTGTGGTGAGAATTGCACAAAGCCTGATTAAATATTCAGAAAGGTCTTAATTTAATGACTTGAGAACACACAGTTCTGTAATTTCTAATTTATTTCTTTTGGGGTTTTGCTTCATAACTTTTTGGCAAATGTAAATTAATTTTCGCTTTTGCTTGGTACTATCTCCCATGTATCTACACTTTAAAGGGAAACTGTCAGGGCTACTTTTATCTTCCTTGTATGGTTCTTGATTAACTGGTCATACTGTGTGAATTTTATCACAAAAAAAAAAAAAAAAGCCAAACAAAAACCCAAACAAATAAAAGAACAACCCAGAAAATAATTGCACACCTGCATTTTGCAATTTTTATAAAAATATTACAGTAGTGAGCTGACTAGGTATTTTCCAAAGTCTAGTAAAATCAGCCCTTATGGCACCAGTGAATCACACTACTAAAATGAGGAACAGAAATAGCCTTCAGTATCAATACAATCATTAACAGCAGAGAATTATCAAATTGGGTATGGTCTGGGTTTCGCTGTCTTCTTTCTCCTGTATCCTTTTTCCCTTTACTGTAGCTCCTTCTTTCATTTCCTTTACTGCGCTTACTTGCTGGACGAAAATGTTGAAAACATGCCACCTTCTGTTCTTTTCAGCTATTGCACAGCCCAAAGAAAATTCATAACCCCTGGAAACTTGTGTAAAACGTGTGCACATCTGTGCACAGACACAGGCAGGCACAGGCACACTCATTTAAACCTACATATGCACACATCTCTGAAATCCCTCTGAACTAATTAAACATCTTTATTCACAGGGTTTTATTTAGTTACAAGGTTTGCACTCCAGCTATTACAATAAATGTGCTCACTAAAGGGTTTTCAAGGAAACCAGGAATTAGGCCAATTCTGACCCCTGTCACTGAAAAGTAAAGGGGGATGAGGAAGGCAAGACTTCATCCAGTCTCTTCAATGACTGCAATGAATGAAGATCTCGATCTGCTTTTTTAAATTCTTAATTTTATCTCCTTTACCTCCAGGTATACACCCACATGTACATACTTCCCTTCAGAGCTGCTCTGGGAAAATCTCCCTTCTCTCATTTCACTGATGCAGGAATGCTGAAGAGCTTCTGCTAGGGCACCCTGTGTATCCTCATTTGTATACCACAACAAAAAAACAGTGGTGTGTGAAGATGCAAACACAGCTCCAGCCTCACAGTTCTGCTTTTGTTCTTGACTTTCAACACAAATTTTTGTATGGCTGATTATTCCTTTTCCCCAAAAAAACCCTCAAAAAACCCCAACTAAAAACACCACAAGGGAATTTCTTATGCCACAACTCTTCCACAAGTTTATCCCATTCACTTAGTCTTCTGTTATTTCAAATACATCTCAGCATTATGGGTACAAGCAGATTATTCCTCTCCATAGATTTGTCTGCCCATGTTTCCTCTATTGCCATTTAAGGAATCTCCATAACTAAAGATAAACTTGGACTCTGGCAAGGCCAGGCTGATTCTCCCGATTCCAAGGTATGAGAAATGCTTTATTTTCTTTAATCACTAGGGAGTATGCTTCTTTCTAAGCAGCCAGGGCTGTGTTCTGAGGTCCTAGATTGTTTTCACTCTGGATTCTTCAGTGGAAAAGCAGGAGATAATTCTGTGCTAGGTGACAGAGGTGAAGAGTAGCCCCTGTGGGTGAGAGCAGGGGAATGCACACAGCCTCATAAATGGTGTTTGTGGGCCACCTTTGCAGGCAGATGGGGAGGTAGTCAGAGTACCTCTCTCAAGGCTGCAGAAAAGGGAGGAATGTCTTTTGCTTTATCTAAATTTGTATGGAGACTGTTTTCCTAAGTGCATAGCTGCACATTCTTCTGTATCTACCTTACAGCTATTATCTTGCTTTTATATGGTGTTGCACTGCTCCATGTAGTGGATCCTGCCTGTCTGACTCCTTAGAGAGGGCACTTTCAGATATCTCAGTTGCAGATAGGGTTATTTATTCTTTAAGAGCATGGTAAATATAATTAACACAGTCTTTACTTCTACTGTAACTCCCACATCAGAAGGGCTATCTGCAGATTGTGAAGAGGAATAAGCAGTAAAATAAATATCCTCAGAAATTTTTTTTTCTGTTTTCTTAACCTCAGAGATATATGTTATGACAGAGAAGCCAAAGACCCTCTCTGCCTATTCTTTTTTGCCAGAAAGGTGTTAGCATTGCTAAACAGCTGGTCTTTTATCACAATATCTTAAGGCACTTTAATTCCTATTAGAAGTGAATTTAGTCTTCTGCCTGCTGTGAAACACGGGCATCTTAAAGATGGTTTAAAATAATCTTTTATCCTCCCTTCTAGTGGAATAAGTGGAATTTAGCTGGAACAGAGAATAGGGGCCTCACATTTTCAAGGCATCTGTTTTCCCAGATAAGCTCTTGACTCTCAAGGAGTGGGAAAAGTGTGTTGCAGTAAATCAGAAACTCCATAAGGTGTGCAATGGGGTCAAACTTCTGAGTGCACTAACCACCCCAGAAAGGGCTCAAATGAGATAAGCCCTGTACTTGGCAGTAAAATGTGGTGGTCAGCACAAACCTTTTCATCTTGCCTTGCACAGTCTAATGCCATGAGGCTGATGCACCTGGGCAGAGCAAGGTGTTCATGACTGGCCCTGAACTGTGCTGCCAACTGAGAGCACTGACCTTATAAAAACTTGCCTGGAAAATTTGATTTGAACAGCGCTACTTTTTCTGGCTAATTTCTTTGCAAAATGATAGATCAGGCAAGCTGGATAAAACTTGGACTTGTATCTAGACAAGGTGGTTTTGGAGACAGGTGAGTAGAGATTGTGATGCCAAGAGGTGGGCAACTCTCAGTATTCCAAAGTGAATCTCACCAGAGGTGTCTCAAAAGATAACATTTTATTCTGAACTGCCAGTGGGTTCCCTGGGACTTGTTTGGGTAGTATTATTCTATTTTCTCTTTTTTTTTACATACAAGTGTTTAAGTACTCCTTGGAACAAACCAGGGTGGAAACCCTCCTTTCAGTAACTCAAATTGCTTTTTAAAACCCACTTAGCTGACTGTCACACAGCTCGGATCCACAGCTCGTGTACGAGCACCCTGCGCTGTGGAGAACCACCTGAGGATGTGGTAATCCGGAGCTGACTCCCTGTTACTCCACGTACCAGTCTGGGAGGTGGAAACCTGGGGTCTCAGAAAGCAGAGCTGCACAGTCCTTCACGAAAGCTGCAACGTGGCGCAGAGCACAGCTGCCACTGGATGGCACCAGGACTCCGTACATGTGTGCACGCTCCCCTCCAGCCTCCCTGAGCCATCCCATCCATCACTGGGGTAAGGGTTGCTTTGCAAACAGGCACAGCAAGACTCTGGAAGCGAGATGATGGGGGGAAATTACAGATGTGAAAGCTGGGCATGATGCTGTCACGGCTAGTATTTTTAAAGGGGCAAATGATCTTTTATGGTGTGTAACTGAGATGGGAATATTCTGCAGAGTACTTTATGTTCCTATCCATACAAGCTGCTATTTCCAAATAATCACATCGAGAATAATCACAGGTGTGGAATACATTTCTCTAACCATAGGATAGAGGGAAAAGCATTCTATTTTTTTAACTATGCTGTTACAAATCTTCCTTCTTGCTGCTTCAGGCTACAGTAACAGCAGTATATAAATGCTGCAGGCTGTGCAGATTGTGGCTGCAAGATTCCATGTCCTAAAGCATATTGATATCCCACATATGAGCCAGGTCAGAGGCATCAAAGCTGCCACTGTGAGTCAACACTGTTTGATCCCTCAGCAGAGAATGCATGCAGCAAACTTATGGCAGATATTTATAGAATAATGTACAAGTTAATACTCTTCTCCACAGCCACTGGAGCTGGGCTTGCTGCCTAAATGTACATCTGCAGCATACTTACTGAAGCCAAGACGCTTTACAGAAGTCATCAAAGAAGAGGGAGCTGTTTGGAAATTTAGGGATCCATTACATTATGTTGTAATTCTTAACGATCTCTGATGACTGTGTCTTTATTTATTTATCACTGCCCAGGCAGAAGTGTAAAAGCCTGTGAAATAGGAGTCAGCCCCAGATATAAAGAAAATGCTGGTGGTGAGGCCGTGCTGATTTTTGCTTTTTTCTTTTGTGTATTCTCTGTATTTTTTCACACACATATTTGTAGCTCATTGTATTAGTGGCTAGTTTTCCCAGTAGTTTTCCCTGCCCTTTCCCTAGGCAGAAAGACAAAACACATTCCAAGGGCACCCGTCCTATCTTGGGTGTCCCAAGAACCAAGGCTGAAAAACAGCTCTTTGAGACACATTTCATCAACAAAGTACAGCTAGTACTAAGCATGGGGGGCTCCAGAAAAGAAGGGGGAATTTATGAAAAAGGCTTCACTGCTGGCAGTAAGGAATGAGAAAAGCCTGGAAGGCAGAGCAGTGCAGCCCCAGGCTGAGCTGCTCGGTAAGGGCCAGCCTTGGCAGCCCCAAGCTGTGCGTAAGCTTGAGGAGGAACCAGCTTCCCCATTTAGGTGACAGAGGCCAGTGGGCTCCAGATGCAGGGCTAGATGGTGTCCCAGCCCAAGAACAGCACCAACAGCCAGGGAATTGGATCACAGGTCTGGGCTTCTACCTGAGTCATAGAGTACCACGGGTGCTGGCTCTTTCAAAGCTGCCCTTTATTTCTTCACTGATCCAGAGGCAGACCCCAAAGTCACACCCAGAGCAGGGAGAAGAAGGAAAGCTAAGAGAGATGCCCAGATGTAGATGGCAGCAGCTGCCAAACCTCTCTGTCCCCCCAGCCTGAAGAGAGGACAGCAGAGGTACAGCCCCAGCCTTGCTTTCCCAGCAGGGCTGCAGGCTGCACTGCTGTCAGAGGCAGCAGCAGGATCCTGCTGGGACCACAACCTGAAGAAGAATGGTGCAGGCATGTTTTTAGACCACATCCTGGTGTGACTGAAAATTCATCTTCCTCATTCAGAGGTCAGGTAAAAATCAAGGATGAACAGTCTGGAAATGTATCCCAGGTCATAAAAATATATATGTGTGTTTTAACCCCACGCAACAACTAAGCACCAGACAACTGCTCACTCATTGCCCTTGCATCAGGATAGGGAGAGAATTGTAACAGTAAAAATGGGACAGTGGGAACACAAAGGCCATAACTCAAAATGTCCCTGGCTTCCTCCCTTCTTCTTTCAGCTTTATATGCTGGGCATGACACCACATGGTATGGTCTGGAATATCCCTCTGATCAGTTGGGGACAGCCATCCTGGCTTTGTCCCCTTGCAGCTCCTGGTGCACCCACAGCCTCCTGTGAGCGAGAACTAGAAAAGGCCTTGGCTCTGTGTCAGCAGTGCTCAGCAGTAATGAAAACATTCATGTTATCAGCACTGTTTTCAGGTCAAGTCCAAAACACAGCCCTACACCAGCTACTCTGAAAATATTAACTCTACCCCAGCCAAAGCCAGCGCAAAGTAGCGAGATGTGTAGTCACATATTATTAGCAAGAGCAGATCCACGTGTTGGATCACAACATGTGTTGACTAAATGCATGAAAATATCCTTTTTGTTCACATTTTTTATAGCTTCACCTTTTTTTCTGTAGGTACAATGTAATATCAACTGTATAATCTGGGCAGGGTGTCTGATCCAAGTACCATCAGCAGGGCTTTGGGGATATCCAGTCAGTCCCCTTTTGAAGGCATCAATATTCCCCTCTACATCTAAGCCACTGAGAGGGAAGCAGAGCTGGCTTCTTTTGCATTATTTTGCTGGAAGTGGTTTTCTGTAAAACTGGGTTTGTGAGGGAAGATCCCTTCTATGATTGCTGCATCCAGGCTGGGTACAGTACCTGTGCCTCACAGGACAAAGAGGCACATTGTTCATCCAAAGAGCTGCCTAAAAAGCTGAGTGTCACAAAGAGCCAGAGCTCCGTGGCTAAATTTCTGAGAAAGAAGAGATCAGCATACATTACCTGAACAACTGTCTCACTGAGCTGCAACAAAAGTCATCCAGACTTTTCCCCTCTCCACAAGGCCAGCAGATGCCAGGCCTGCCACATGGGGAGGTGCTGCAGCTCCTGACACTGAAACTGCTGTCACTGAGCAGCTTCTCCTTTACAATCAAAACAAAATTCTCCTGACCCTTATATCCTGTCCCCTTTCCTCCTTTCTCTTTGTGTTGCATCCTTGAATATTAAAACTAAGGGATCAAAAAAGTAGGGCAGCTTCCCATCTGCCAGTGGAGCTGACTTAAACTTGCTTGAGTGTGATGGAGGTGGGAGCTGAGCCTTCTCCCATCTTGGGGCAGGAGATGCTTTCTCCTTTCTGGTGTCCCATGTTCCTCTGAGTTACTGGGTGAAGTGGATGTTTTAGATATAATTTGCAGATCAGAACTGGGCAGGCTGCCAGTGGCAGGTAGGCACAAAGCTAGCTGTGCTTGTACACGGTATGGGATTTATTTTCTCCTTTGCTGTGCCTGTAAAATGTTTTCTGGTAAAATTGTGCAATCATCTGAAACTTTAGAGTGTCTCCATGCAGCAAGTCAGGAAATCATAGGAATGAAGGTCAGTTATAAATTACTGCTCTAAAATTTTCCTGCTAAAGACTGCCTTTACTTAATTTCACAATAACCCTCCAAATCCACAGAACTGGATATGTAACCTTTGTTTTTACTCTTCTCAGCTACTTAAAATTTTAGTTTTTTCCATTGATATACTCAAGATGCCTTTTGCTTCTTTAGACTTATTCTAACCTTTTGCTCCCTTGAAAAGGAGAAAAGAATTCCCTAGAGAGACAATTGTGCTCGTTACAGTCCAGAGGAATGGAGAATTTGGGAAAGATCAAATTATTTGAAATACATTAATTTTTCTATGTAATTTGTATTTGTTACAGTTGGTAACAAGGAAGAATTTGGGATACTTTGGGGTTTATCATGAAATTGAAAGGGAAAAAAAATTAGAAAAACACAAAAATGGATTTGAGAACAAGCCTGTAGGCAGAGTATCAGAATGTTTGAGTACAAGGGCAGTACTCCAAATATTCTGTATTATTTAAGCCAAGTTATTTTATTCCTCATTTCCAGCAGCTCTGTGCTTTCACCTGGAGTGAGAGAGTCACTTGCATGCTCAGGTATCTCCTCTCCTCCTGACCAGTTCAATGACTTCTTAAAGGTGCCAAAAGCACTGAGATCCTGACAAACATGGTTTACCAAGAAAACAGGATGCATTATTACAATATGGTGAAATATTATGTCAGTGGTGTTACAAAATTATTGCTTGAACTAAAATAATCCCTCATAGATCACTTTTGCAAGATAAGAATTTTACAGAAGCAGTGCAGGTTTTGTGTGTTTTTTCAAAAATTCTTATTTTTATTTTTTCAACACAACATTCAGAAAATCACAGAATTTAGAGAATGAGGGAGAAGGGAGGAAGAAACCCGTGAGAAAAAACTAAGGCTTAATCCCCTGGAAATGCAGACTCCTCACTGAGAACAGAAAATGACAGGGAAATACTGGTTTTCCTCCCCTAAATATATTATTTTTTTTTTTCAGTAGACACATTTAGAAGCACTAAATACACAACTTTTAAAGAATTTAATGGCAAAAGCAGCTACAGCCTTTTCATTTCATTACCTCAATTATGGTAAGAAAAAAAGTATGATTTTAATTTACAATTCCAATTTTTATTGACACTAAAGAGAAGCTATCCTGCTGTTAAGAGGAACTTTTCCAATTAGACCCACACTTCATGGTCTGCTGTTGAAAAAAGGATTTCAAAATCTAATTTTCTGAAATGTCAGAAGTGAAATATTGCCTTTTGTGTTTGTCACAAGTCCCTGTAACTCGGCAGAGAGGATGTGACTGCAGTGCTCATTTGTTAAATAGGTTTTGTGAAGCTGCCCTTTGTACCCCTCTGCCAGGCAGAGGTGAAAGAGCGCAGGACGAAAGTGAAAGGAGAGTTTGATCTTGTTAGTATTTAGGCTGATTAAGGGGAAAAAAGGCTTTGGGAAGCTCTTCATGCCAAAGAACAAAAACTACTGCTGGTGCTCCAAACACTGTGAAATCCCACCAAGTTCAAACAAAGGTACTGAAAGGAGAGACAGCATATACTCAAAATAAATTCTGTCTCCCCAGGTTCGGGGTTCACACACACATCAATCCCAGGCTGTGCTTTCCACAGTCCATACTGGACTGTGGGCCAGCTGAAGGATCAATAGGTGAAATGTGGCTGATGAGTAAACAGGAAAGGACTTTGCCTTTAGAAAAAGAATGGGCATATAAATTACTTTAGAGGGAATTTTCTGTGTTCTCTCTCTCATGTGTGTGCTGGAGACCCTCAACCAAGATTGTTTTATTTTATTTAGCTTCATTTTGTTACATTTTAGTGTGGCTTTGGACTGAAATGTTTTACATTATACTACAAATCACAGTGTGAAGAATTTTTGATACTAGAAAACCAATGATTATTTTATACAAACCCAGAGACAGACCAATTAAGCATAAGGAATTTTAATTCTCATTATACAAGTGGTTATGCATAAGCTTGCTCTTTTGTCTTTGCAAGATAGAGTGAGAAAAAATTCTATTTAATTGAAGTCATTGGTTTATATTTTGGTGACAAAAATAGCTTTATTGAGAGTCAGAACACCTCCTTAAATTCAAGTATAAAATAGTTATGCAGCATATCGCTATGGACAGCTGTTGTGTATTCACATATATTTATTCATATTTCACTTAAGGAAGCAAAAGTGTACAAATCTTATTAAAGATAAGTGAAAGCAAAATAATAGCTTTTCTGAGGTTCCCTTTAGAAATTGATCTGTGAAAATGCCTAGCTGTGAGTTCATACATGGCTGTTTGTATAGCTGTGCAAACAGACCTCGGCCCCTGACAAACAAGCCAGCCTGTACAGTGGAAATCCCATCTCCTGCATTATGATAAAGATGGGCACAGAGCAAGATTTTGGTGTGACCTCACACTGCAGAGGTGCCTTTCCTGTGACTTCAGGAGTAGGAAATCCCTTCTGGTTGTGTTGCTGTCTTCTGGAAATTGTTGGCTTTTCAGCTGGGAGAGCTCCCTTATGTCTTTCTCAAGGAATGGGCACTGATCTTGTAGATGTTATTTCTTTTCTTATTCTGTATTTGTCTGGAGAAAGGCAAAGGACTCATTCACAGTTGTTTCTTGTCCTGTTTTAGTGACTAGGATTGCTCAGTGATTGCATCAGCTCCAACCCTGGATGGCAGCAGTGCAAGATGGAGCAGAACAGTGTCTGAAGAGGGCAGGAGCCTTAGCATGCTCCACAGCCACTGCTGCTCTTAATTAACTCTCCCCATTATCTCTGCAAGAGTGAGAATCCTTATTTTACCAGCTGCAGGTTTAACAAGACTCTTCTGCTCCCTAGGGAGAGCACAGTTCCCAAAGCCCAGTTCCCAAAAGGACTTTTTCTTCTACATGTCTTTGCCTTGAACACAGAGCAGCTTTATGGTGGAAATCTCTACTCTTCCTTCATCATCTCTCTTGGGTTTGGGAGGCCAGAAGCCCTGAGGAAAATTATTCTGGCATGGAAATAAATCAGTTTTGTGAGTGCGTAACTGCAGATGGAATTAGCGGGGGGGGAAGGAGGGCAGCAAGAAATTAACTTTGCTCTTAATGGTTCCCGAATCTGAACTCCTATAAACATCTTCCAAAGAGCATGGATTTGACCCAGAGGATCCACATGTATCTTTCCTCAAGTTTTCCCTCCTTCCTAACAGCTGAAGTGAGTGAGAAAACCAGAAAAGGTGGAGGAAACTGACTGTCTCTTGGGGAACAAAAAATGCCAACCCCCCCAAAAAACCTATGCCTAGAGGAGGAAAATGTAGCTTTTCCTGACATGAGTTTGAATCCAGCTACTGCTGCCCACCCTTTCTGTGACCACCAGTGGACAGAGAGTACTTTCTGTCTCATTTTGTCTCAGAGGGCGTTACCACACTTGCAGCACACTAAGTGTAAAATAGTGAACTGGTTTGTAGTCAGCTTCTTCCCTTTCCCTACCTCCTTATCTTGAAAAGCAAGGCAGGAGATGTCACTTAAGCAAGTGATGGGGTGACGGGAAGGTCCCATGACTGTGGGCAATGAGCCTTTGCTGTGGGCATGAATTCACCTTGCAAATAAGGGAGTGCTGATTTAAGGCATCCGTTGCTAATAATTAAAGGCACAGACTTAGCTGTGGCGTGTTAAAGGGCAGTTTATCACCAGAGCCTGGGAGCAGCCATGTGATCATTTCTGGGATTTGACCTGCCTGTAAATCAGATGGGCATGTTTCCATTTTCATGGGTCAACAAAACTGTGTTTGGGAGACAACAATCCAGTAAAAGTTGGCAAAAATGAGACCTGATGATGGTATCAGTTCTTTCATTTACCTTTGATCAAAACTGGTTCTTGTACAAACAGTTATTCTTCAGATGGGCTTTTTTTCCCCCCTGCTTATCAGTATCCTACTGTTTAAGATGTGTTTTATGCAGTCTGGAATGCCTACAGCTGATGATTCATCTTACATGTTTATGGTAAGATGAGACTAATTACCCTCTGGAAAAGCCCAGTGTCCTGGCCATAAAGGAAAATTGGGCTGAGTGGCTCAGATGGAGGCATCAATTTCATTTTCAATGAAGTTAAAGCAGATGAATGCCTCCAAGCACCACAGACTGAGACTGATTTGTACAGGTAGATTTCCAGCACAGTTCCTTTGGTGCTGTCTAAACCAGAAGGAACTTTCTCTCAGCTTTGCTGGACCACAGAGATGCCTGGGGTTAAATAAAGGCATAGAGAAGGAACCTGTCACCTGCATTTGTCCTCATTTAGAAATACCCTACAGCCACTCTTGAAGCCACAGTGTCTTGTTTGATTTTGGGATGCCTTCGCATTATTTGTGAAAACTTCTCTCTGCACTTGACTTTTAGCTGCTATCATGTGAAAACATTGAAGCTGGGAAGAGAATGGATGAACAAAAAAATATAAAATTGTGAATTAGTCCAGAATGTTTCTCCCTAGGGTATTACTGTGTACACCACCAGCATGTCCATCACTATTGCTTGCACAATTTTGCAAGTTATTAATAAATAACCGGGATAGGCAACATCATTTGCTGCAATGTGCTGTCAGCCCATTTCCTACAGCCAGCACCTAGATTGATGGTGGCTTTTTGGTGCTTCTGTTTTGCAGATGTTATAGAGTTTTCCAATGGAAAGGCTGGTATTTTTGACGAGCTTCTGTTTGCTGCTGTCCAATACACAACAAGCACCATCGTAAGTATATTTTATTACCAATTCTTCAATCCTAACAAATCCCTTGAAAGTGAAGGTAGGAAATAGTCTCTCTCTCCCAACAGAGAATCAAAAAAGCCAGGTTCCTGGACCACTGAAAATTTGTGTAACCTTAAATAGGCAAGAAGTAAAAAGCTTAAATCTACCCTTTTAAGGAAGAAATCTTCTCTCAGGAACCCATAATTAAAAATGTACTACTAAAGCATGCTGTTCACTCTCTTACTGCTGTTTGCTCATTTATTGTTTGTGACATTTATTGAATTGAAAAATCTTGGGGAAAAAAAAAACTCTATAATTGATTAATACACTACAGAAAGCAAAGTTTTAACTTCTGGGAGACCTTCAGTATTCTATATTTATCCTCTGTTTCAGTGGAGATTTACATATAAGCCAGGCCTTGTGTCACCTTTTGCTAGAGCCAACAGATTCCGAGTGAATGAAATTAAATACCAGCTTTATTCCCTGAATTCTATACCTCACCTTTCATTTTATGCATTTGAGAAAGAAGAGGGGTTTTTTCTCAAAAAATAAAATGGTAGTTCAGCCAACCCATTCTGATAATAGAAAATCACTCACCTTTCATTTTAGAAATCTTCTGAAGAATAACCATTTTCCAAAAGCACCTGTCTTGAGCTCAGAACTGTTCTTTTTCTATATGACATCATAGGTGAAGAGACAGGACTTGGCTCTTCACACAGTTCTCTGATTTTTGTAAAATTGTTTTGTGTAAAATAGACTTGAAAGAAACAAGAGGAAGGATAATGATCTACATTTTAAAGGTCATGAAATCAATTACTAAGGAGCACCAGAGTACGTTAAGAATGAAGGAAAATAATAAAGAGGAAAAAAATCCCAACCAATTTAGCTTCCAACTCAGCCCTTCCCAGGGATGTTGTCCTACCTTCTGTGATCTCTCATTTCCAACATTTCACAGTGATATTGCAAGGAAGATCTGCTAGTTGTAACCCCATACATATGGTTATATAGGGAATCTATACCTCCTGACACATTAAAGCTGGCATAATGTGGGTGCTAGTACATGAAGATACATAACTTTGTAGCATTAATTGTGTATTTATGGATATGTATTCATTGTCTTTCAATGCATGGCCTTGTTCTGTTTCAGAAGTATGAGTTTATAGAGCTTTCTCTGAGTGGCACCAGGTTATAAATCGCACTGGTAGGCCCTGGGACATACTGCAGGCTTTTTCTCGTCTATGTATAGTGATTGATGTTTTACAGGACTTAAATGGGAAAGTTCAGAATCTGGAGATCAGTCAGAGAAAATTATTTTCTTTTAACCTCTACTCTGACTAACAAGGGTGATGGATTAGGTGATCTCCACAAGTCCCACGCTCAGCTATTTTGTGAGAGCCTGTTTTATCTTTAAAATTCATATTGTTTGGACATTCACTGAACATACTGGACAATCTGTTTATCTGTTGTTTTAGATTTCTTATTACTGCCCCAAATGTGGTGCATTTGGGCACACGTGAGACGATAACAGTTCAAGTCCACGGGGCACAGAGCCCTGTGCAAGTTACTGCATACTTCAAAGATGAGACAAAAAATCAGCTCATATCAGAGAGGATCTACTTTAACCTTAATCAAAATAATGGCTACCAAGAGATGAAAAAAATAATGGTGAGTTTGCCATCACAGTGATTTAATTTTTTTATTTGGTGATAAAAAGCACATAATCGCTACTTTTATAATCATACCTCGGAATAGGCTGGAACCAAGACAACACTGATCCTGAGAGACACTGACAAAGCCAATTCCAGTGACAGCATTCACCCAACCAGCTAAGAAAACAATGCCTAATGTAATTTCAGTGGTGATTTTAAATATTCTTTTGTGCCCATATAGCTCAAGATTTTGTCACATGGTAATAAATGAAGTTTAATTTAAACATATCTAATTGTTTTTTCACTGTTGGGTTTTCTGCCTTGCTTAAAGTATGACTGCATTCAGGCCTTTTGATTACTACTGGCCATTTTACAGTACAGGAGAAAGCTTTAAAAATGTGTAGTCTCTCAGACCAAAGCCTGTGTTCTTTCTGCAGATTTTTAAGTTGATTAATTCTTTACATCCTATGTTGCATCATTTACTCCTGGCACGATTCTTTGAAGTCCGGCAGGATTTATTTCATTTGCACTAGTTTGGGCTATTTGGCTGGGGGAAAAAGCACACAGCAATATTCAGTTTAGCTCTGGCTGGTTACTCCCAAAGCTAACAGCTGAGCTTTCAAATCAGGTTCCTGTCAAGGGTGATGTTTAGAAGCAGCACATTAAACTGCATAAAGTAAAGCAGCAATCTCATAACCAAGATTTTAGCATAAATAGGGGTTGCAGGATACAGGCATGTAGACTGAAGTCTCCCACTTGGAGTTATTGACACTGGACAGAAGAAAGTGTTTTTCTGTGGTGGAAAATGGAGGATTAGAGAGTATTTCTACTTTAAAAGAAATATTCACCTAGTAAGAAGGATATAACACCCAGTAAGAAAGATAAAATTGCAAATCTTATGTTGAATGGTGCTAATAAGATTATTTAAGCACTTCAGCTGTTGTGGGGCCTCAGCTATGGGGTCCCAAAGTTACCAGGCTCATCTCTGACTCTGTGGGGGGTTTTCCCTTTTATTCTCTTCAGGTCAAGCCAGGGAGTCTGCAGCAGAGCCTGTTCAAGAAGAGTAATCTGCCATATGTTCTACTGGTCACTGAGAGCAAGGAGCTTCATATGACTGCCAAGAGCACTCGCATCCTCCTATCCTCCAAGAAAGGCTACATTTTTATCCAGACAGATAAGCCCATATACACACCAAGTTCCCAAGGTTAAAATACAAATGCTTCTCTTCAGGTGTTGAATATGGATGTTACAAGGGCAGGATTAGAAAAAGTAATAATGCCAGTTGTTCTGGTAGCCAGGGCTTCTGCAGGGTCTGCTGTACACATTGCAGCAACCCCTGTGGAAATGCTTCCAGAGACAGTGACTTTTAAGGGAGACAGACAAAATCTGCTCCTTTTTGTTCAAAAAGGTTAATGATGACATTCCTTTGGAAAAAAAATTCATGAGAAACTGCCAAAAACTGAACTCCTACTGCTTCTGCTTGTAACACCAGCAATAAGTTACCTTTGCTCTTTATGACCACTACTGCTTTGTTACTTACCAATTTAATTAACAAAAGAGGAAAGTAAAAAGGTTTTGAGTTTGGTTTCAGGCCTCAGCTGCAGAAGGAATACAAAAGCAAGTGAAGTTCCCTGAGTAACTTTCAGAATTTGCTTCAAAAATTTATCCAGTCATGTAACATGCGAAGGCTATGGAAGAATGCAATTATTTTTTGAAATTTCTCAGACTTCTTTTCACTAAAAGAAATTGTTTTATCGTAAATTTGATAACTCAGTTTACAGATTGCAATGATATGTATATAGAAAGGCCAGAAAGAAATTTGTGAACATGTTTATTCTTCTGTTAAACAGTCAGATACAGGATCTTCATTCTGGACAATGCTATGAGGCCGACAGATGACACGGTTACAGTTGCTGTGCTAGTAAGTATGCAAAAACACTTCTGATGAGTGCTTCTTCAGCACAGGAGCTATGGAAAACTTGTACAAAACATCCAAGAGCACAATAACTGGGAGTCCTCTCCAGAAATCTGTATTTGCACATAGTGAGATATCTGTAGTTATTTTTGGCCCGTATCAGAAACATGGAGATACGTGATGTGTGAATAATAAAGTAGGCAAGTAAGCAAAGCATTGTCTCTCCCATAGGACTAGGATATGACCTTGAGCTTTGGCTGTAAATGTTTGACACCTGGTGCATAATTTCATGTTTGCTTCTTCTGTCTCAACAGAATTCCAAGGGGATGGTGGTTAAAAAGTCTGACCGGAAAATAAACGCAGTGTTTGGTGAACACTTTGATCTACCTGACATTGCTGAGTATGTTACTGCTGTGCCTCCTGCATCAAAACCTGTAGATTAAGATTTTTAACTGCTGAATTTCTTGAATTACCTTTCAAAAGTGTCTTTCTTTCACCATGGGGCACATATGGAGCCTATGATCAATATCCTTTTACCTTTAAATATCCTATTACCTTGGAGAGATGAGTCCAGAATTTACTGTAAATATGTAGCAATTAGCAACATGTATCCTGGTAAAGAACAATTAAACAAACTGCTCAAATATCTGCTCAAATGTATGGCTGCATCCAAGAGAGCACTTCTAAAAGGGCTAGTCTGCAAAGTGTCATTTATTACCTCTGATTTCAAACAGTCAAGCTTTTTCTTAATATTCAGGGTCTTCTGGCATGCTAGGTTGATTTTGATATCTCAGTGAAGATAAGCTATAGGAAATATTTGATGAGTTCTCTGTTTCTGCGGACTTTTCAAAGGTAGTGGTTTGCAAATATGTTATCTTGCACTTCCTCATACTTGTTTTGAGGGTTTCCTAAGACTTTTGGAAATATGTTGCTGGCTCCTCCCAGTAAAAAGAAAGCCATTAATTAGTTACTTAGGGATGAGATCAAAGCAAGGAAAATATTATAATTCAGTGATAACTTATATGTTGGCATCATAAAATATCTGAGGAATTGTAATTAACTATTTTCTGCTGAATCTGAACTTTAGGCCTGGAATTTGGAAAATCAAAGCCTGGTTTCATCAACATGAAATGTCTAATGTTTCCACTGAATTTGAAGTTAAAAGATACGGTGAGATATTATAACATTTGCATTATAAATATAAGGAGCTCTCACAATGTGCTAAAAATATACTGCAGTGGTTAAATCTGGCTGTAGTTAGGCACTAAGGACAACTTTCATGGTATTTCAATGCATCATTGCTATCTCTGATCTCTGGGTTTGTGTGGCTTCCACCTATATTTAAAAAAAGAAACACCTCTGGTTTTATACAGATTTAGTAACATTTTAAACACTTTTTTAACAATTTGTCACAAAACATTGGAAAGGCTCGCCTACTGCACAAAAAAAAATAAATGAGATGAGCTCCATTTTGAAGTCATTGCAATTCTGGCTAAAGTTTGCAGTAAAGACTGGGATGGAAAAAAAGAAAAAAAAAAGCTGCCCATTTTGCCTCAGTCAAATTCAGTCTGGAAGTTTATTCAAGTTATTCCTATCCTGAAATAACCTTTTTTATGGAAAATAAGGGTCCTTTGGATAAAGTAAAAATGTAAAAATGTAACAATTCCTCCCAAGAAGTGGTTTGATTGATTTACACTGAAATTATACTTTCTTGTAAAATTTTGTTGTTTGTTGTTCCATTGTTTTGAGTTTTTTCTCCTTCAAAGACAAAAGAAAACCTTGAGATTGTATGAAAATCTCAGTTTAACAAAATTGATTTTGCCTTAGCTAGTGGAGGTAGCAGAATAGTGGAGATTACTGCCTCCTCTCCAAACAGCTGCAAGCAGGAGCAAATCACTGATATACCTGCAGGAGCAAATAGGTTGGCTCTGTAGGAGCAAATTCAGAGTGACACAGCTGATGCTGAGGAGCACGTATCCACACTCTACCCATTTCAGGGTGGGTTTAGTTCAGCCTGCTCCTAGTCCAGGGCACTTCATGCACATGAGCAGTCAGAGTTTATCGTATTTTCATTGTAAATAAATAAATTTTGTGTGCTTGAAGACTGCTCCACTATGTGAAGCAAAGCAGAATAAGGGAAAATGACCAGATTTGCTTCAGAAGAGCACTGCTAATTCAAACTAAAACATCCCCTCAGTGCAGCTGCATTGTCTCAGTGTGTGTTGCCATGACAGGAGTTTAAGGTATGTTTGAAACTCACATGTCTTTTGTCTTCTTTTTTCCATGCAGAACTTCCAAGTTTTGAAGTCAAACTCATCCCACTTCATCCATACTACCACATCTGGAACGAAAGCTTTGTGTTTGATATCGAGGCAAAGTAGGTGTGCTCAGGGCCAGGCTGGTGAGAGGCAGATAAGCAGTTATGAGTTTTGTGACTTCTTCCTTTTTCTTGTCATTAACACTTAACTAGCTTCTGGCTTGCCTTGGATCTGACTAATCTTATATACTCTCTGTTTCTACCACTGACTTGAGACATCAGTGCCAACTGCTGCCTGGGTCCAGGTCATGGTGATCAAGCTAGAACAAGATTTTCTGAATATTTCAGTTTGCTATCAAAGGTGGCTATTTAGGATTCTCCTCTGTGTTGCTAAGCAAGGTTCCAGGCTGATTGCCTGGTTTTTCGTATATTTTTAGTTTAAATATTTAGAAATGTTCTAAAGCCTCCACTGTGCTATGTAATATAATTCAAGTAGAGCTGGATTCAAGTTTGGGTATGGAATTTTCTCAAAGCACAGTGAAGTCTGTAAGTAATAAGCTAATGCTTGTTTGAGAGTAATGATTTATGCAGAAAGTCTTCCAAGTAGGTAAGTACAAATAATCAGAGGAGTTTCCATGACCATCACTACCACATCACATGTCCATTGCTGAACAGCAGTGCACTGGTCTGGATGTTCCTTGGCTACAGAGCTCTCAGATGGGCCAGACTATGGGGCAGGGCTTAAGGGAAAATGAATTGCACCTGGTCCATACCAAATTAGAATGGCATCAAACACAGAGAAACTTAGGCAGGCAGACAATGAAAATTGAATCAATCAAAATATTTTTTAATAAAATTAAATTTTTGGCTGTTGAATTTTCAGGTTTCATAAGAGTGGGAATGCTAAGAAACTGCCTGTCAGGAGAATGATTAAATTAGAACTTGATACCTTTGGGTTTTTTTCTTTTTCTAAAGAGGAATAAATGTTATGAAATGAGAACAGGCAGGTGGAAGCAGCTGGACTTCTTTCATAGTTGTGAGAAATCTATTCAGTTTCAGAGGAGTGAGGACTGCTAGGCTACTGCCTGCTGTCCTTGACTGTGCTGGTCCTTCCGTTCCCCAGCACACCTTGAGAGAGCAGACAGAGCCTGTATCCACCTCCTTGTGCTTGCCTGAACAAACTCAACTCTTATTATCTCCTCTTGATCACCTTAAATTTTTATTTGGGTCTATTGAATAATTACTAGCTTTAATCATGATCACTTGATATTGTGATATGAAGTGATTTCAAATCACTGGCTTCAGTATTTTAATTCTTTCTAAATTTTTCTCTGTACTATTGCAGCACTCTATTTTGAGTTTATGAACTTCATATATATTTGACTCCTCATTAACATCATAATTATTTAAGAAGAAAAAATGATGTTCAATAACTGGATACCATTCCTTTCCTTACTGGCAAAGCTCCTAGTGGTGCTACACAGGCCTGCATGACTTTGATCAAAATCAGCATATGGAATTCCTGATGATTGAACTTATTTCTCTGAACAGGCCATGCATGTAATGACGTTACTTGGTGTAACTGACTATTGTTTCCCATTTATTAGCTCTGGCATTTAATGCAGTTTTCATAAGAGCTGCCTCTCCGTTGGCTTTATTGGTATAGATCAGTGCTGCTGATCAGGTCAATTTGAAAGAGGCTTGTTTAAACAAAAATAAGCCATTACAGGACTGAGGTGAAGCAGGATTTCCACAAGCAAAAGACAGAACCATGGCCCTGATGGGTCTCATGTAGCACGTTGCACACTGTGCTGCTGGGAGATGCCATCTGCCAGGGCTTTCTTGAGTACAGAGCCCGGTGCAACAACACGCCCTATCCTCCCTCCCCGTGACCTTCATTAAATGTTCAGGGGTGTCCTGGCCAGATGCTGATCTGGCAAATATTTCACTTACAAGAGGACTTTTATGCCTAAATTTGTAGGAGTGACGTGAGGCAGAGGATGTCCACTCTACCCAATGCAGGTGTTAAAATATCAGCAGGTAGGGTCTTCCTGCTGTACATCTTCAGAGGTATCAAATATTTCATATCAGTCCCTGAAATTTTTCTCTGATCCCTTATTTTCTGTGCTTTGCTCATGAGGTGTCTCATACAAAGGAATTAGCTGTTCATCCAAGTGAAATGGTATAAGTGATGTCAGACCTCTCCGTGCAACTTAAGTTCTCATAAATTTGTTTAAAAAAAAAAGAAAAATTTACTCTAGTGAAATTTTATCAGATTATGTCTCCCCATGTGATTCTGCCAATGTGACTTATGCTATAAATATCTTTGCATTTGAAATCAGCAGTTGGCACAAAGATCAGTAAAAGTTTTCATGTTTGAGTTACGAGAGAGTGGGACTAAATTTTGTTTTAAAGCTATTAGTTACAAATGGGATGCCTACAAATATTCCAATATTTTTCAGCATAAAATGATTAGTCTGCCTTATGCTTGCTTTTTATTAAAATAATTATCTCTCTCCTCACTTTTCTTCCTTCCAAAGACATTCTTATGGGAAAGAGATTCAAGGTGCTGCATATGTGCGATTTGGCATAATCGATGAAAATGAGAACAAAATATTTATTCCAGGCCTGGAGCAACAGCTGTCAGTAAGTTTTCAGTGGAACTACCCTGATTTATCCTACCTAAGGTGAAAATTATCAGAAATTCTGGAAACTTACAAGTCCATAATACTGTAGTTGTGATATAAACAACACTTTATTTCTAATGGCAACAAACCAGTAAGGGCTCTCTTTCCTTTTTTTTTTTTTCCTCCCACTTTTGTTTTAGATCCAAAATGGAAAAGGAAGAGTTACTTTAAATACACCACTTTTGGAAGAGAAATTGAGAAAGAGTATTTCCACTCTGGAAGGGTTTCATTTATATGTCGCTGTTACCACTGTAGAAACTGCAAGTGAGTACAGTATGGCTTAGCTGCTATGGTCTGGAAGATTCACACTGATCTTTCTCTGGTGTAATCTTTTATGTGGGGAATCTGGTCTCACTGGATCCATCTTTGCTGTAAAGCTTGCTCATGCTGTAGGGAATTAACTAGAAGAATCCTAGATGGAAAGCAGCTGCTCAAGCTCCAAGTTGCAGAAGATGATATCAGGTAACATTAAATCTTGCCAGTAGCTGAAAATGAAAAACAATCTTTTAGAAAATTAGATAGCCAAGGTATGCAAGTCCATAGCTAGTGCCCCCATAGCAACACATACTGTTTGATATTAACAGGTGGTGAGATGAGGGAAGAGGAACTCAGCAGTGTGAAGTTTGTGAGCTCTCCTTATGCTCTTGATCTGTCTAACACCAAAAAGTATTTTGTGCCTGGAGCCCCCTTCTCTGTTATGGTATGTAGCGTTCTGACTGTATCTGTCTGCCTCCACAGCAATGCATTTGTATCTGCCCTCTTTCCTGGTCCAATCCAATGTGAGCTCTGTAGGACAGAGACCTTCAAGAACAGGTCCAACACAGAGATACTGTTTGTGTGTCTGGTTTGTCTCATTTCTGTACGCTCAGAGCCTGAACAGCCAGAAAATGCTGGTTTTCTGCTCTAGAAGTCGACATGCACTGTCACACTACAGGGTTTTATAAAACATAACAATTTCTTCCTCACTTCCATATCAAAAGACTGAAACAAGAATATTGTAACAATTTAATCCCATATCAAATTAAAATTCTGAAAAGTAAAACTGGTTATAGCCTTTTTAAAAAAATGCATTTATGTGGCTTGAAACTTCACACCTTCGGTTTTCTAGAGTTTTCTACAAAGAGTTGAAGTCAGAAATTTACCTTATAATAGTTAATGACAAATATCTTTGGGACCTGCTTAGCCCAAATAGATGCCAATTGAAAATCTGGGGCATTTTGTAATCTGTACTCACAGATTTTTGCCTTAACTGAAGACCAGACAGAGTCAATTGCTATCCCTTTTTCTCAAAGCTCAGATTTTTGAATGATGAGTCATACAGTTTTATATTTCTTAGTTTACAAAAATGGTAATTATAAATTATAATTGCTTCTTGCTGGTGGGCATTTTTTAAATAAGATTTCCTTTAAATAGCAGAACTTTTTTTTGTTTGGTTCGTTTTTTTGTTTGTGGGTTTTTTTTTGTTTGTTTCAATAGGCATCTGCCACTTTGGTTGATGGTGCTCCTGCTGCCTTCCTATTTGTCACTGCCACTGTTACCTTGCCTGGAAAACCCCCAGTGAAGAAGACTGCCTTCTGTAATAAGGAAGGTTTGGTCTCCATTACTTTCGACATCCCCAGAGATGCTCAAGTGCTTGAAATAAAGGTAAAGAAAATGCAAACATCCATGTTTAAAAGTGTCCCACTGAGAATTGCTCATAAGACAATTGTAAACAACTGTGAAGATGATCATGTTTCATCGAATTAGCACAGAGGGTGGAACATGATTTCTGACATGACCTGCAGACCCTTGTCCAGATTGTGTAAGATTTGTTAGACAGAGCAGGGGCCTGAGAGATGTCTCAAGTGAAGGACTCTCCTGTACATCAGAGCCTTGGGATACATGCATTGGTTATAGTGGTGCATTTTTGTGTTTTGGATGTGCATTTGCCTGGAATGAAGGACAGAAATGGGACTGTAAGGAATATCACCATACAAAGTGATAGAAAATTATGAGAAGAAAGTGAAGGAGAAGATCCTGAGCAATGCAGAGAGTCAACTACATCTGCCCACTCAGAGGGTTCAATTATGTGCAAAATATAAAATGGGGAAAAAAAAGTCTTAGTACATTTTTGACCCATTGATTCTCATTTAGAAAGAGCCAAGGGTGAAAATACCAAATGCAAATACAGCAAGAGGCAAAATGGGGTAAGAGAATAAAGTAACTAAAATCCTGGGGTTTGATGCCACATTCTGCTAATGAGGTCTCAGCAATTATTCCTCACACTTCACAGCATTTTCCAAATAACCTGGCACAATATGATTATAAGTGACATTATACGCTGTCTCCTGTAGGACACTTTACTCACTCTCTCCTTTTCTTCCCTGACAGGTAAAGGCTGAAGAGGGTAAAGAAAGGTTAGAAACACCTGAAGTCAGTATCAGAGCTGAAAGGTACCAGTCTGCTTCCCCAAACTACCTCAGCATCAGCATCCCACACACTGTTGTGGCACCTGGAGATACCTTACCCATCACCTTGAATGATATTCATCAGCCTGGCAGGGGAAACATTGGCTATTTCTACTATATGGTAAACAGAATAGTATCATATCAGTAATTTCTTTCAGAAATTATGCAACCTGGAGCATTTACCTAGTCATTGATACAAGGGAAAAAAGAGGAGGTGCAGCAAAGGGCGAGTGGGATGACTGCTGTTCTGGCACTCCTGACCCACCAAGACAGGCTGAGGGAACTGGGCTTGTTCAGTTTGGTGAAGTGCCTCAAACTGGGTTAATAGCAACCTAAAACTACTTGAAGAGGAATTAAGGCAAAATGGAGACAAGATGTCCTAGGTGGTGCCACACAATCTAACAAGGGACCAAAGTTAAAAATTATGGCCTGGAAGATTCATTTTGGAAAAATCTATTCACTAGTGATGAGTGCAATATTGGAAGAGGTTTCCCAGAGAGTTGAGAGATTTTCCAGCCTTAGAAAAATTCAACACTCAATAAAAGAAACTCTCACAAGTCTCACCTAATCTTACCCTCATGATGTCTCATCTTAGAGCAAGCAGCTGGACTAGAGATCTCCATAAATTCTTTTCAGAAATTATTTCTATGATTCTGCTATTTCTTATACATTTGCACTTATTTTCAGGGCATGTAAAATGCATAGTATTTATTTTGCTGAACGAGACAAATGTGTTCATGGGTAGATTCCAGGACTGAATCTGTTGAATGTGAAATGTGTTTAATCCCCTTCTTACCCTCTTTATCCTAATTTCCCTTGGCAGCCTAAATCTCACAGGATGATAAGTGCCAAAATATCAGTTCCCATCTATTTTTAAAAGGACTCTGATATATTGGAATTATTGTATCCGTAGGAGTTAAGTTTAGGTTTGGGGGTTTATTTTCAATGGATGATGCATCACAGGGCTGGAATTGGTGCTGCCAGTCTTTGGGAAGGTGTAGTGCTGAGCAGGCAGGACATGTGGGAAGGGATGGTGGCAGACACTGCTGGAGCTCAGCAGTGAGGGTCTCTCCCAAACTTTGGTCGTCTTAACAAAGACAGAGAGGATTTCAGGCCAGGCTGTAGCATGCCCTTGTTTTTTCCTGAAACCCTGTATGTTTAGGAAAGCTTCACGTATTTTGTTCAGGGAAGAGCACTCTCACTCCTGCCACTGTACCTGTTTTTCACTTCTCTGACCACCCATGAATATAGTTAACATAATGCAGGAAGGAAGGAGTTAAATAGTGAAGGATGGGTTGAAATCAGTTAAAGACCAGTCTGTGGTACTTTATCCTGAAACCTCCTGCTCCAACTCTTTCACACCATCTGAAAGATTCAGTACTGATTACAGATTGCATAATGCTGATGACTTCCTGAGTGTGATGACCAGTCATCATAGAAGACAAAATTTAGTCAACTATCTGGGTACCCCTTTTCAAGCTGCAAGATTGAGTGGAGTGTGACAGATTTGTATTCAAATCTGGGCCACAAGACCAGTGTAGCAGAGATCCACCACCACAGTGTGCAGGTCTCCTTCAGGCTATTGGTATACAGCTTGGCAATCAAAACTGTTAGTGCCATTAGAAGAGAATATATTTTAAACAGAAATTGCCTCAGGAAAAAAAAAACAAACAGTAAAATTATGCAGCATAATGCCCTTTCTAGGGCATAGTCACAGTATTTGATTTCTCTTTGTTTCTGCCTTGCAGGTTGTGGCAAAGGGACAAGCTGAGCTTCTGGGAAGGGTCCCATCCTCAAGCAAAGTAATAAACCTTAAAATCACTGAGAAGATGGTGCCTGCCTTTCGGTTTTTAGCCTACTACTTCACTGAGCACGAGGGCCAGCAAGAGATCACTGCTGATTCTGTGTGGGTGGACGTCATGGATGTCTGCGAAGGAAAGGTGCTTTCAAAGCTCATGGCCTCTGTTGTTGCATTCCAAAATATTTTTTAAATGGGGTACTGGCAGAGCAAGTGCAGGCCTGGGATTATAAATTGAGACATGTTATTTTTATTGAAAAGAAGTCATCAAGAGTCATGCCAAAAGGTATAGCTCAGAAAGGCTCCCAAGCAGTGCCTCAAAGAGATGAAAAATACAGTTTCTTACAGAAAAATCACCCCCTGTGAGGGTCTATATTTTAGAAATTGACAAGAAAACACTGATAGAATTGTTGAGGGGGAAGAATCTCGTTGTAACTTTCTCTTTTTGTAGTGATGTGTGTAGCACAAAAGAAAGTGAAGCCATTTATTGGGAAAAATTATTAATTTGAAGTCATTTTCCAAGCTTTTTAATTTCTGATAAAAGTAATTTTCAGAGTTTTGGTAGCACTTTAAAAGCTTTTAAAAAGAACAGTTTACATTAGAAAATGAAGTGTAGACAAAATGGGAGGCCCTCTAAGCCTTTCTTTCATCTTCCTTCTCCTCTTCCTCCTCCTCATTTTGGGACCGTAAGGTAAAATGAAAAAAAATGAAGACACAGGAATTTCTCTCAATAGCATGAAACCCAATTGCTGAAAATTGTCAGCTGTCTAAAATTATTTTTCCATTGAAAATGCTTGTTTTGGAAAAAGAATATGATATTCCATTGGGGGGAAAAAAGTTTTCAAGAAAAAATCATCCATCTCCAACAGACAAAGCAATCCTTCATTTATACAAGGGCAAAATTCAATAATGTTCACAGGCAATTCTAGTAATAATTCATATTATTTTATGATCACCATGGCTACTTCCTCCTTAAACCACAGAAGTCTGTACATCAGACAGATCTGTGTTTGCTTAGTTATGCTAAAAATTTCAAGTGTGTGATAGAAAGCAGGAAATATTTTACAGACTGGTTTAAGTTAGTTAATTTTGTACATTACCACGTAACGACAAAGACATTGTACCATGTCTTTCATGGTAATTTTTTTTCCACTGGAAAATAGCAAAATTATATTGAAGACCTCAGTTCCACAAACCCTTAACACAAACTTTAAATTTCTCTTAGTGCTTAAATGTCATTGAAAACCAACATCCAGTATTCTGCAAGACACATCTTTCAGTTCCCCATGATTTCCTTCAGTGTGAAATATCTGCACCTATGTATTCCAAAACACAAGATCACAGGCAAAAACTCCACAAAACAGGACCATCTCCCAGCCTCTGACTGCTGACAGTCACAGCTGACAGTATTCCTGGCCCAAAGAGTCTTCACTTTTTATTAACAAATATGATACTTTTGTTTCAATCTTTTCTATTTAGATTAAAGTGAGAACAGAACAAGACACATATGAACCAACAGACCAAGTCAATTTACAGATTGAAATGGACCATGCGGGAAAAGTTGCCCTAGCTGTGGTTGATAAGGCAGTTTTTATTCTGAATAAGAAAAACAAGCTTACAGCCAAAAAGGTAAGATATTTGTAAGAAAATATCACATCTACTAGTCAAGCAAATTTTTCCATGACTAATGAGAGGATCAAAATGTAATTAATGGCTATTAATTGCTTAGACAACACTTTGCTAAACTTGAAAATGTTTTTTCTTTTGCAATTTAGGATCAATTTAAGATGAATGGCATGTTTAAGATGAGTGGTAAATTTAAGATGGGGATTTCCATCCTATGGCAGACAAGTTTGTAAATTTAAAAAAGCATGGCTTGAAAGTGCTCCCTAACTAAAACATCCCTCAGCTTTAATCTGCTTCCACATGCAGCTTGCACCACCAATTTGTCTTGCTTCTGCGAATCAAAGGCTACAAGAATTTTTCTGATATATATATAAACTCTTTACAAGCATGTACCGTGCATCTGTGCCATTTTATTTGGCAGGTATTTAATGCCATGAATTCGTATGATCTTGGCTGTTCTGCAGGCGGTGGCGCAAATAGCATTCAAGTTTTTACTGATGTTGGTCTGGCTTTTATATCAGACACGATTCAATCCAGCATTCGGGAAGGTAAGTGCAACCTGCCCTTTAGAAATTTGTGTTAAGACCACTATGGATATGGGGACACTGATTGTTTAAAAAATCAGAAACATTTTTACTCTTATGCTGTAAAATCTCCTTTGGATTTTTCTTCTGCTCTTCCACCAGATGCTGGCAGCTCAGATATCTCAGATGGTGGGTGCTGGTCCTTTGGTGACCACCTCAGCTGGGGCAGGCAGCAGTTGGCTAGGCTGGAAGATTTGTGGGACTCTCCCTCAAATTGTGGGTCTTCTGTCAATGAGATGGGTCCTAAGACAGGTCTTCATGAGTGATGTGAATGATCAGGCTGTTCCTGTTATATCATCGTGACCAAGCACTTCTGTTCTGCCTCCCCAGGATATAAATGCCACCAGGGCACCAGAAGGCAGAAGAGATCTCTGGATTTTCAGAAAAAAATGTCAGGAATTGGTATGTCTGCTCCTCTGGGTGACCTGAAAATCTTAGCAGGGGGAGGCAAAGGGATGGGATCTAGGGGGCAAGAAGTGATGGAACAGTGAAGGATGCCAAGACATTCTTAGTTCCAGTTCTTGCATTACGTGACATAACCTAGCACAAGTGTGTGTAATACGCTGCGTGATGCATCATTCATCAGCACAGCTCAAAAAGAAAACCAAATAATGCCTATAAATGGAAACTAGTTCACCACTTTATAATCCCAACTGCAAAGCACTTCTAGTAGATAATGTGTCATGTCATCAGTTATGACTTTGAGGTTTTCAAAATAATTTGTATGGTCAGAAGATGTTTTATAAATCCTTTTTTTCCTTGACATTCTGCTTTGAAGCTGTACCAACTTTGGTACTTTGTGCTTCAATTAAGAGAAGAGTTAGTATAGCATTTGGTATAAAATGTCAATTTGTGCAAATTTTTTTTCTCATTTTCTTGCCAGAAGACATGAAGTCTTGGAGTTGGATTCTTCCTTTCTTCTGAAATCAGACTCTATTTAAGAAAGAGAACACTGATATTGCTATTTCTATTAAGAATTCCAGCCTGCAAAGAGGATTCAACTTTTAATTCAGTCTGACTGGGAAGAGAGGGCTTAGAACAGAATGTCTAGGATGCCATAGAGCCTATGCTTTCCTCCCGTGTTTGTGGACTGTTTTTAGGATGGACTGTTTTCAGGGTCCCAGGCTGAAGCCTGGCTGTTGCAATAGAGACTGATGTTAATGGCAAAGAATGACAGGAATGAGCACAATGAACACCTTTACACTGATTTCTACATACACAGCACTAATTCTGGGCTTTAATTCTGTTGCAGCTAGCAGATACCAAGACACTGCTCTACTAAAATGCTGCCAAGATGGAATGAAATTAAATCCCATGAGGTTTTCTTGTGCAAAAAGGCTGGCAAAGGTGTCTGGCTCCCGGGAGTGCAGGAACGCGTTCCAGGACTGCTGTGAGAAAGCCACAGCCCTCAGGAAGCAGGCGAAGCAGAGGAACAGAGTGGGCTTGGCACGACGTAAAGAGCAGTGGCATACAGCTCTGCCACTTTCACCCTCCTTGTGGTGGCTGGGGAGGGTCGAGGGGCATTTTAGTGCTGTGGGGCTGGGGAGGAAGTTTTCGCATCAGCATTTCAGAGAGCCCCGGTACAGTGCAGCAGCCACGCAGCATTGCATTTTCACAGCTGTACACTGGGGAGGTGCCAGTGGGACGGGATAACTTCTTGGGGTGAGAAAAGGCAGGAATCACTTCAGCCACTGCTGGCCCCTCCAGTCTTACAGAGGAACTGATAGCCCCTGCCCACGCCGCAGAGAGGCCACAGACAGCAGAGCAGGGAAGGGGGTGGTTGTCTGCATTCAGGGCTCTAAGTGGTCTCAGATTTATGAGTCTTTAATTAGTGGTACTACTATTATATTACCAAAAAAAAAAAAAAACAAACCAAACTTTGCATCTAAAATGATCTTATTCTGAGTGTAAATTCTGCTACAATTTCTCACAGATTTTCCCTGTCTGTCACAAGTATGGGACACTGGGAACATCTTTGCTAGCCTTACTACAGGGGACTCATTTCTCATTTGGTAGCATACAGTTATTGAAGTTGGAAAGAGGAACTATCTCTTTGTTCAGGGAAAAGCTATGGTCATTGCTTCTCTTTTTTTCAACATTTTTCTTTAATATACAAGATGAAAGCCAGATGAAATCTTTTCATTCAGAGCAATTTTTGTGCTCTTACAAGTTGACTCTCTTCAAGACGGTGTAAGTCAGCCGCTGAAGACTTCCAAAAAGAAACCTTGCTCCTGTTTTGCAGAATACAATGAACATGAAGAATTGTTCGATGAAACCTCTATCAGCTTGCGCAGTTATTTTCCTGAGAGCTGGTGGTGGAGTTTTGAAGAAGTGGAAGGCCCTGGAGAGCACAGGTACTGTGTTGCCTGACTAGCTGAATATGTTTAAATTTGTACTCTCAAATGTGTATAAATATCAGCTTTATGTAGTATCTGATGCAGAGGACTTCAGAATATTGCAAGTACTTTGTCTCCACAACTGAGGGAATATGTTTTTCTCTTTAAATACTCAAACTTCATCAAATTAAAATGTTTACATTTTATACATGCCTTCTAATACATTTTATTTTGTGTTTTTAGTATAAAAAACTTCGCTCCTGACTCTATAACTACCTGGGAAGTTCAGGCAATAAGTATATCTCCTGAAAAAGGTATAAGTATTGGGTATTTTTTGTTTGTTTGTTTGTTTGTATGGATGAATAGAGAATGTGTATTTTTTAAAAGAGATATACAATGTTACATTGACAGAATAAAACACTCTATACTGAAAAAAACACAAAGGGTTTTGATCACAATATTTACTTCTCTCTTTTATGCTATGTAAAAGCCCAGCTAGAAATTAAGGTACAGATTTATATTTATAAAAGCAACATGAAGTAGGGGCTCAAAGACGAAGGATCATACAATCAAAACCGTCTCTTATTTTTTCTACTCTATAAACCACCTCATTTTAGCTTCCACATAGCCAGGAAGCCACATGAGAGGTAGCAGCAGTAACACCACTTTTCTTTGAATAATTCTTGGACCAGGTTCTGGCCATCTCAAAGCATGAACATCTGTGGCCTCTAAGGCAGAAAAGAACACCAGGAAACCAGCAAAGGACCAGCAAGGGCTGGACACCAGAGAGCCCAGGTTCCCAGTTGCTGCCCTCTGGGAGCTCCTAGGAGTTGATGAGGACTACACAGGATGGACAAAGTGTCCATATTGTACTGCCCACTCCCCTTTGAAAGGGGAGGAAAACTGGGCCACATTTCTCTCACATTTCAAACACTTCTGCCAAACACTTCTGCCACGTTTTAGCTATCAAAAACCATGGAAGTGACACCAGGAGGCAAACTAGGAGGTCTCTAGTGCAGATGAGTTTACATGAGTTCTGAGTATGCCTGTTTTCCTCGCCTGCTCATGACCTCAGGGGAGCCCAGGCACTGAGTTTTGATTAGACATTTAACTTCCTATCAGCTGATGTTAAGTGTGTAATTCTCAATTCTAGCTGTTTTTCTTTTTCTCACCCCAGGGTTCTGCGTGGCTGACCCCCACACCTTTGCAGTTTTCAAAGACTTTTTTGTGTCCCTGAGATTACCATACTCAGTCAGACGACACGAACAACTGGAAATAAAAGCAGTGGTTTACAACTACCTGCCCAACGATCTCCAGGTAGTGTTATCAACAACTGCTGCACCTTGCATGCCTAGCTAGCTAGATCTATAGTTTTGTAATCATTTAATGGGAATGACCTGGCCACTCTTCAGTGTCCCCCTACAGCCCAGACATAATGCTCTTATCTTGAAAGCTTTCTCAAGGATCCAGTTCTACTTGGTAATCAAGCTTACCATATAAAGCAGATTTCATTCACCATGTTTCATAGCCACATCCTTTGTCTTTGGGTACTTCTTCCCCTTCATTGAAGCAATCTGTTCCCTTTTTGTTGCCTTCTGATCTAGACAATACCCAGCTGCTGACACTGACACTTGCTGACACTTCACAAGGTACACAGATAGGTAAATTAATATGAGCCCACCATCCAATGTTAGCCACAAAACTCATTGAGCATACAACACAGGGCCACTTTTTCTCTTTGTGTGACTCCTATGCAGTCCTGCATATGGCTGCAGTTGTCACTGGGCTTAGGGCCTCCATCGTCCTAAGGCTGGTACTCTTTTTTCACTTCTTCCCATCTCCCAACCAGCTGTCCAACCAGCATCCTCTGAACTGCATTGAATTGTGTAGATCTGGGATGTATAAAAATGCACAATCCTTCTTACTGCACTGTGATTCAGGGATAGGCCAAAACTCTGTTTCAAGTTCAGTGTAAGGAAGAAATGTTAGCTGATTTACCTTTAGAGCCCTAATCAATATAGCTGAATATTAACAGCCCATGGTGCCCAGAACAATTTACCTTGGAAGGGGCATCCAGAGGTATTTTCCCTGTGCAGTGCTGCACCAGGACTGCTCTTGGGCATTGCCTTGTCCCCACAGGTGATAGTGAAGATGGAGGCAGTGAAGGGGCTGTGCACCGCGGAGACGACGGCGAAGGCTGTGCAGCTGCCACTGCTGGCTAAGGGGAACTCAGCAACACCGGCCTTCTTCTCAGTCGTCCCTCTGACTGTGGGAGAAATCCCAATCACCATTATTGCTTTTGACCAGAATTCTGGGCACAGTGATAGCATTAGGAAGAATCTCAAAGTTGTGGTATGTATAACTAATTGAGGGCAGGCACTTCACAAATTGTCCTCAGATGCAATACTCACTATGTGTGGAGCTCTCATGGAGGGAGTGAAGTGGTACAAACACAAGGTTGGAAGCAATTCAGGAAATCCATTTTTCAGCAAGGACTGAGGGACAAAAATTAAGCCTCTGTGTGTATTGTACATGGAAAGGTTTGTTCTCTATGGCAATAAACATCCTTTACCCATGACACAGCAACAAATTCTTCAGCAGGTGCCTGTCTTAGAATCCTTAACTTCTCCCTGCTTCATCAACATGTATGAAAATTCTTTTTTCCTTGTGAAGCCAAGATTGAAGATGTCCATCTAGCAAACGTTTAAGAAGGAAATGCTCTCTGCTAGTAATAAAGTTAAACCCTATTTTATTCCTTCTGGTGAATGGATCAATCTTGACTCTTAACAATTGCATAGGTAAAATCATATGCAAAGCATGCTAACAGAGATTGATTATTGTATTGATTATTTAATACCTTATCTCCTTTCAAAATTATAAAAAGGAGGATTGATTATTTAATACCTTATCTCCTTTCAAAATTATAAAAAGGAGGAGCCTTTTAGAAAAAATTACTTTTCAAGTGCCAACACAGACTCATTACAATACCTAAATCATCCATGGAGGGCTTTTTTCCATCCACACAAAAAGTGCAAAATATGAATCCTTGCACCCCTGATGTCAGGCATTACCTTGTAGGTGAGGATAAGGCACAAGATGCTGGGAACCTGCTGTTATTAAAGGCTATAACTTTTGTAGATATAGACAGTCTCAGAGTTCAGTGTTACACCAAAACACTACAAGTAGCTATAAAAATAGCTTTATTAAAACTGCAACTGTAGGAAGAGGGGTGTGAGGAATCAGAAGGAAAACATGTTTAAATCTTACACCCAAGATGTACTCAGAACTTCATGGATTTCATACATGAGAGGTTTACAAAAATGAGTCCCTCTGTGAACTTGACTTGATAGGTCACAAAGCTGAGAATAAACTTTTGAAGTTTAACTTTTGGAAGTTGGTTTTGGTTAAAGGAATTTCATCCAGGGAAATGTTTTGATAGTAACACAAAAAATTCAGCAAAGTTTATTAGGATTTCATTTGGGAAACTGAAATTCTGATCTGAAGGTTGAATTTTACCTAGAGAGAAATCTCCCTTCAAAAAATCACTTATTTGTGCCACCTGCTGGCCTAGTGCTTGGATGGAGCTCACAGGTTTCTTGCAGCTTAATTTCAGTTGTGAGTGCTTGCAAACGTTTTGACTTTTCTTTCTTTAACTGCGCAGGCTGAAGGTGTTTTACAGAGAGAAGAAGAGACCATTTGCATTAACAGTGGCCGTAAGTTACCCAAAAGGGCTCGATACAGATGAGGTTTGGAGTAAGAATGAAGAGTGTATTATGGGTGCAGTGAAATACTCCTTAATGCACAGATGTCCCTCTGGTTAACCAGAACTTGTCAGAAATCTCTCTGTCCAATACATAGCAAAAGACTCGTGAAAGGAAAAAAAAAATTCTAAATTTTTAGAATTGATTTATTTTACTTTTGTTTTTCAAGGTATCATTCTTTATATATTAACTGGGTATCTATTTAATTCACTAATAGGTCTTAAAAGGTATTAAAAACAAGGTTTTTTCCAAGTGTAAAATATTGCTAAAGATTGAAAATTAAATCACTATAAGAAAGATAAGTATATTTTTATAAAATAACAGTATGTTGTTTATTTTTTAAAAGTCTGGATGTAGATATCTATTTTTTATTTATTTACAGTGAAGTCTCATACAGTCGACCTGAACAGACCATCTAATATGGTACCGGGTTCTGATAGCCACGTATTAGTTAGCCTGAAAGGTAAATATAATCTTTTTTGTCAACAACTTCTCCAGAGGTGACAAGGGACAGGCCCCTCTGTGCTGCTCATTCCTGCATGGAAAGTCTCCATTCTCTCCTGTTCTTTTTGTTATGACTCAAATGATCTATGCTACATGGCCAGGTCATAAAACAAAACATCCCCAGGGTTGAGGCAGTACCTCTTCTTCTTCCTAATTACTCCTTCTTACTTGTAGTGAGTGTAATAGCTTTATGAGATCCATCCTTCCTCACTGTGCTTGGACAAACATTATGGGAAAGCCAGATGTGAAGGGAAGAGTTCATCTTCTCTAATAACTTCATGCGGGGCTGTAGAAATCTGCTTTGGATTCCAGAAATAAGGATGCCAGACTCTGATGCATAGGTTCTGGAGAGTTCTGTATTTCTGAAGAGGAGATATGTTCATACATTCATTTAATCAAATATAGTTGTATATATATATATCTATATAAACATGCATACATATTTTAAAACATCCATTAGCAACTACTTTTATTAGTGATAAATCCTTCTCCCCCTGCCCCCCAGAAATGTAAAATAATGTATTTGTGACGCAAAGGGTATTGGCTTCCATTTCAAATCCGTGTTCTAAAATAAAGGGATCATTGAATTTGTAAAGTTATACAATTGCACAGAGAAAAATAAAACCACATAAAATGTTTGTCATTATTAATGCACAATCTTTTTATCCCTCTGTGGGAGGATCAGGGCTGGTTTGACAAGACTTTTCCAGCCCAAACCTGATAGACCAGTCTTTCCCCCTTCCGTTTCTTCCCTGCCTCCAGTAGCCTGAGGACTCTTTCTCCTTCATATTCCTTCACTGTTCCAGCCCCCTTTCTCCAGCTTTCCCGGGGCCTGGCACCTTATCCTTGCCCTTCTTCAAAGAGCTTTATGAAGTCTCAGGTAGCTAAGAACAGTGTTGAGCAGTGAGGAGTATGAGGCCATGCTGGAATATCAGCCTATAGTTAGGATCACCTGTTTTCATATTTACAGTTTTAAATAAGATACATACTATGGCTTGTATTTTTTACAACAGGGAACATTATGGATCAGTCTGTTGAAAACTGTCTGAGTCTAAGTGGAGTTGAAAAGCTGATTCAGGTGCCCACAGGCTGTGCAGAGCAAACAATGGTGAAAATGGCCCCTGCAGTCTACGCCATCGAGTACCTGGATGCCAGCGAGCAGTGGGTGAACTTTAACCCCGAGCGGAAGCAGGAAGCCATCAGTATGATTGAAAAAGGTAGGCAGGAAAAAACAAAACAAGGCAAACCAAGCAGAGGCCAAAGGATGGGATCCTTGTTATCCATTTGCACTGCACACTGGCTGCAGCTGCCTCCTGAAGGAGTGCCCACTGTCTTACCACAGCCTCACAGAAATGCCCCTGGCAGTCTGCAGACAGACGTGAGGGACAGAATATGTGAGGAGAGCTTAGGACACTAATTACCAGCATCTGGCACTGGATGGTATTGACATTGACAGTCCATTCTCTCTCTTGCCTAATTTAGAAGTAGAAAGTAAAATCTGAGCTGATCAATGAAAATTCTTTTCAGACTAAATGGATAGCAAAGGCCAGTTGTTCATTGCCTCCAAATCTTCAAAATCAACCAAGATAAATCACATCCTAAAAATGCGTATTTCTCCCCATGGTTCACAGACACTGCTTAGGATAGCCAGCTGAGATGTAGAAATCTCTGTCTGTGGCTGTCAAGAGGAGTATGACAAAGGAAATTCCCAGTGCTAATCATGATATTGACACTTTCCCTTCCCCATTCCTGTATTCACCATTACGTAAGCTAGAAGGACTTCAGCAGCCTTGGGCCAAGCCAGGGAGGGAGTTTCCTTAGGGAGAGGACACCTGCAAGTCTGCTTCTGGAAGACTCCACTCCAAGATGTGATCCAAAGCTAGTATTAAATGTACAGCAAAGCCAAGACCACAGTATGTGAAAATGTTCCAGCTCACAGAACTAACACAGGGAATTGTCAGTATTGGAGCAGGTACAGCTGATCTTTCTAAATATAGTGGTGTGATTATGGCATAAAGCAGTACAGTGCACTTGTCATTCATATCATATCTTCAGATATGATAAACACATTTCATCAATGAAAAACAAGTGTATAAATAGAGATTAAAAGCATGCTAGCAGTTGCTGCATGGAGATCTTTGCCTATTTATCAAGCCTGCCAAAAGTGACATGAGATTCTGCTAATAAGTATTTAGTATTATCAGCATCATTTAGTGCCTACATTATGCTTTTATTGATTCTTATTGAAGTTCATCAGTGTAAAAAATTGTGTGGCTACGATAGAGACTTTGTCAAAATAATAGCAGTCAAGATCAAAAGCCACAAGTCATGATTTTTCTAAGACTGTGTCTGACCCAATAGATGATGCTTTGTATACTTTTTGATTCAATGCACCATAAAATCAACAGCTTGAAAAGTTGTCAATAATGGGAAATAATTTCCCAATATTCACTACACATACAATGTTTTGTAACCATAGGTATCTGCAGTTTTCAGGTTATTTTCTTGGCTCAATTAAGTCAAACAAGACAGAGGACCTTCTAAGCCTAGTGATTTTTCTGTGTCAAATTCTGCTGACCCAGTCATTTCCTCCTTAATGCCCCATTGAACACCTCCATGAACTCTTCCACCAGTCAATAAAAAGCATGTCCATTATAACACAAGTGATGTAGGAAAATGCCCAATAAATATGGGTGTTCTCTGAACAGTTACGTGCTCTCCTGTTCATGCAGGTTACACTAGACTGCTTGAGTTTCAGAAGGAGGATGGGTCCTATGGAGCATTTAAAACAACCCCCAGTAGTGTATGGTAAGTGATTTTCTTTTCCTGGGGTTTTGTTTTTGGGGTTTTATTTTTGTTTATTTGGTTGGGATTTTTTTTCAATTTACCTCTATTATCATTTGATGCATCAGAAGTTTTTCTTTGCTGATGGATTTTGAAAATCTGGTGGTTGCCTATGAACTTTTGTCATGAATAATCAGCCACCAAATTCTCTGTATTCAGTCCTTGGTGAAAGAGATTTATACTGAGCCACTGATTATTTTGCATTTGCCACAGAGTAGAAACATTCAAGCTGATGTTGAACAATAACTTGCTAGGTTGCAGTGAGTGCACTGTATTGAATATGAGTCTGTGCATAAAATTAGCATCTTTTTCTCCCTGTCAATACAGTCTTCAATAAATATCTGTCAGCAAAAGTTTGAAAAATTTTGTTTTGTGCAGGTTAACTGCATTCATTGTTAAAGTGCTCACAAGGAGCAGAGAATACTTCAGTATCCAAGACAGTCACATAAGCAACTCGATTTCCTACTTGGTTAATCAACAGCAGGCAGATGGTTCATTCCATGACCACCACCCTGTAATGGACAGGAAAATGCAGGTAGGTCATCCATAGTTAGAATAATTTGTTGTGCATTTAGGGCTATTAGGGACTGAAAGGAACTCAGTGAGTTGTAGAATAACAAGAAATGTATCTAAAGAGAGTAAATCTGTAATGTAAATACAAAATCTGAAATGTAAAATTAATTTGTTAAGATTTCTGTTATGTCAGATGCATAGCTAGCACTTCGCCACTTTATCTTTTTTTGTACAGTCTTAGATACTTTTTTCAGCTTTGCCTATAGAGCACTTAAAAATTATTTTGGGGGGTCATATGTTTGGTAAAAATGTAAGCCTTTTATTGCCAAAGGCAATAGAGTGTAGAATTGTAACTTTGTTTTGAAGAGGCATCCAGAGCTCATCTAGCCTAAATGCTGCTCAAAACAGTTCTAGTTAGATCAGACTGTACTATTAGATCAGGGCCAGGTCCAGCTGTGTCTTGAGTACATCCCAGTCTGTCTGGGTAACCTGTTTCAGTATTTCACCATGCCCATGGTGAAAAAAGAAAATGTTAACACTTAATCAGAATTTCCAATTGCATATCTTGGTCTACATAACCTCTATAACTGTCCAGAAACACAAAATTATCATACTGTCCATGAATTTAGTCTAGGAAAGTAATGTGCATGTTCCAAAACTCATTGAAAATTAAATGTAGCAACCATGTATATATGAAAAAACATGCATTAATATTTTTAATGATCTCTGTCGAATAACTAGTGAGGCTTTCACCCTCTAAGCTAGTTTCCCAGTTGATGTAACACTATTGGGGAAAAAGAAACAAATAACTCAAGGACTGGTCAAAGGGTTTTGGGGTTTTTTGACCTGTGTTCAAGCTGAGATAATCTTCTATCTTACATATACTTCAAGAGCTTTCAGGGGAAAAAAGCTAATGAGAGCACAGTGCATACTTTATCAAGAAGAGGGATAAGAAATGATCCAGTATTGGTGTATAAATACCTTTACAGGAGAGTTCTGTCTGCAGGGTAGAGGGCTCTTTAGTGTAGAGAGTAGCACAGAAATGAAAACAAACCCACCCTCCTAGTGACTGAAAATTGAAACTATGAATGTTTCAATGAAAAATTATAGATTTTTAGCTGTAAGATAAATAACTAAATATTTGATTATCATCTGGTGCCACGTGGTGGGTTCCTGATCTCTTACACTGTCCAAAGCAACCTTTAATGCTGCCACCATAGAAGATATACTTTAGATGGACACATATTACTGAGAAATATTTAAGGCAACAGCTACATGGTACATGGTCAGAGAGTTTGCAGAGAAGATCCTTGACTTTATGGAAAGTAATTTTCTAGATTTAATCATAAATGTATGCATGCACATTTAACTTTTCCTTTTCATATTTCATCTTTCAGGGTGGCATTAAGTCAGCAGAAGACGATTTGGCTATGACAGCCTTTGTAACCATAGCATTGCAACAGACTCTACGTGTCTACCCATCACCTGATGTGGTAGGAAGCCTGGCTCTTTAAGTCTGCAGTCTATTGCACAATGACATATCCACGCTACCATCTCTTGGAGAACTGCAAATGGGGTTTAAAATCTGCTTACATCTGTGGTGGATAGGAAAAGATGTTGTGGCCTATTATACAACAAAGTGTTTCGAGCTACACGCTCCATCATCAATGGCTTTAATCGCTAAGCAAATATTATTATAATTGTCTTAAAAATTACTACAGGGAAGTATTCTAATTTCCAAGTACTAGTTTCCTAGTGCCAGAAACAGTTAGCAGGTCTCAGTGATCTTTACAAATGGATCCATTCTGTTTTCACAGGCACAAGTGATTAAAGGAACAGTGGCTTACATGAAAAATCAATTTTCAAGAAATATTGACTGCTATTCTATAGTCATCACTGCTTATGCTCTGACACTTGTGCAGTCTGATAGTGAAGAAGCTCGGTTTATGAAAGAAAAATTAAGGGGCTGTTCTTCTTTTGATGAAGGTACTGGTAACCATTCTTAAAAATCCCTTTAAAAAGCACTTTTCCTAATGGAAACACTCTGAGCACACTTACATGAGCAAAACAAATTGAAGTAAATGAAGAAAAATTAATTTTATACAACTGTGTATGTATATATGTAATATATTTAATTATTTAAATTGGATAATTAAATATTTTAATATTTGACATTTTAATATGTAATTTTAATAATTAATATCACTATAAAGTGACAGCTAGTGAAGCCTGAATCATAACCTTCTCTGATTTTGAAACTGGAAACAAAACTACAGTAAATATTCATTTATGGTTTCTCCTACCCTTGGGAAGAAAAAAAAGTCCAAGCCAAATGACAAAGAAGAAACTTCATATGAAAAGATAGCAACATACAGGAGTAGTCCAAACTGGATTTGTGGTCAAGAGGGAAGGTGTCTCTTCCAGCCCACCTGCTTTCAAAGCCCCCCACCCGTTCTGAGTGCTTTGTCCCAGCTCCCTGTGGATGTCCCCACCGACCCCCACGGGATGTGGCAGTGGTGACTGCTGGGTCAGTCAGCTGTGTGGCTGCACCACTGTCCTGGTTATTCCTCCCAATGCATTTGGTAAACACAGCACAGTTCAACAGCCCCAGTTTAAGTTGGAAATAGGAAATAGGCTTCTCCTTAATCAAGGTTGGATTTGTAACCATAATTAGTACTATTATGTCTGAGGGACCACCAGACACACTGCTACCACTCCATCAGATGGACATCACTGTACAATGGGATCATTAGACTCATTGGTTGGAGATATCAAAATTGAAAATTGTGGGTTTTCTTCTCCATTATCTTTTCTAGCCGGCTGATTTGTTGCTCTCACAAAAGCATTTGTGTCTTGTGGTTCCACAGTGCCATGACATGAAGTATCCACTGTGTAGAACAATAGTGATTTTTGGCAAAATTCTCTGCCAAGGGGATTCAGGACTGAGTTATTCTTGCAGCAAAGCAGCAGCGCTACTGGGGAGATGGCAACGACGCAGTCTCAGTGGAAACCACTGCCTATGCCCTGCTTCAAACCTTGCTCCTGGAAGACATGGAATATGCAAGGCCTATTGCCACGTGGCTGACAGAAAGGAGGAACTACGGCGGAGGGTACTGCTCTACACAGGTGCCTGACCACCAGTCCAGGGGGAGTCTTAAGGGGAGGGAAGGAAGTAAAAGCCCCCTAAAAACTTTTTCATTTAGATTTGAAAGGATCATAACAGTTAATTTTCAACTTCTTTAGTGTATGAAGCAGTAAATATTTTGGATTGTTAATTAGCAATGGGCCAAAATACAATAGTTAAAAGCCAGCAAAGAAAATTCTTTTCCCTTATGAAGAAGTAGGGTAATCTACGGTCAGGAGTCCAGCATGTTTACAATTTTAGTGCTATAAGAAGAAGCTGGGAAATTAAATGAATAGTCTGTGCAAGTAGGAACAGACAAATGCAGGAGAACTTCAAAGCAGCAAAAAGCATAAAACTGAATTCAAGGTGACTGATAATGTCATCTCACATGTTGTTGAAATAACCTGGCGTAACTGCTAGTTTTTTTGCTTTTCTTCCTCACCTAGGACACAGTGGTGGCCTTAGAAGCTCTGTCAGCATACAGCATACAGACACTGGACACTGCTTCCACCGACCTGACTGTCAGACTGGGAACACCTGGAAGGCAAAATTACTACAGCATTGTTCTGACTGATGCCCATGAAGGATTTCAGAAGCAGCTAGAGGTATACAACCATTGGTTGTTTCAAAGGTTTTTTTCCCTCAAGAAGGAGAAATCAAATCCTCTGGCCTAGGTTTTGTCATGTTAAGCTACCATGATGTAGCTGATTTATTATACCTTTAAATAATTTGATCTGTAAAACAATAGAATCTTTTTAAAGTTAAAAAAAAACCCAAACCCAGCAGGTGCTTAGCACCACACTTTAGAGGTGCTTTCCTGCCTCTGAGGACTTTGGTGGCATGAATCTCTCCCAAAAGTGAAGAGCAGACAGGAACCCAAGTCCTTCTAGGGAATAAGGAGGAAGGGGAATATTCTGATCTTCACTGTGCCTGGAATTGTGAAAATGTGAAATCCAGGATACAAAGGAGTAACTGAAGTTGGTAAAATACATCTACTGGGCCCTAAAACAGCAGAGTAAGATTCATTAGCTCAGTACATTTAAAATCTTGAGACATGAGGTCTCATAATTCCTTCCATAGCTGAAAGTTTTCCCTACCCAGGTTTGGAGGGTAAAGGCATAGCAGACTGTCAAGATGTCAGGAGAACGATAGACCAAATGCTGAGCACAAACTAAATATCTTTTCTTTTCCCTTGGTTTGCAGTTTGAACTTGGGAGAAAACTTGAAGTATCTGTGAACGGCAAAGGAAATGGGACAATGAGTGTAAGCTGTAAATTCAAAATCCAGAGTCCAGCTGGACTTCTTTAATCTCTTTTTGAAACCAAAATGAAAACTTACTTGACACGGCCTCAACCTTTGTGTTCCTACCTCCAAAATCCTAAAATTTGGGGCTTAAAGCCTGCCCTTATGGACTGTCAATTTTTCCTGTCTTTAACTTCATTAAATTCATAAAATGTCAAGGGTGATAGAGGTGGGTGGAGTTTGAAAGACCTCTTTGTGTTTGGGAATGGAGAGTTATCTCAAAGGAGTCCCCCACCATTTGTGAATTGCACATGGGACCTGCTTATATCTGTGACAGTCCTCTGTGACCAGTCTGTGCCCCTGGGGGACTGGTGTTTCTCTCCACAACCCCATGTCCCATCAGCATGTGTTGGAGTCCTGAATGGGTAAATTCCTTATCATTTAAATGATATTTTTAGTGGCTTGTTCTTTGTGCGTTCATCTTAGATATTAAAAATGTACTGGTCACCCGAGCTGAAGAACAACACCTGCAATGATTTGATTTTGACAGTGGAAGTGGAAGGGAGCCTTAAGTACTCTGGTGAGTGAAAAGGGCAGGGGCTGGGTCTCAAAGGTGACACATTTGGCCAGCTGCTAGTGATACTTCATAGCTTTCCAGCCTTGGAAAGTGGGAACAAATGAATGAAACAAGGAAAAAGAGAAGTCCCTGAACTCTACCCAGTCATTGTTTCGTTTAGCTTATTATTCTTATTCTTAAATAGTATAACAACCATCTGAGTGACTGTAGGTGCAGCAGGCACTTAACAATTACACAGATACCACTAGAAACTCTTCTTGAGAAAGGGAAGGTGAACTCCCTTCACAGAGGGGAAAGCCCTGCTCAGTTCTCTGGCTAATAAGGTACCTACCATGTGGGTTTAAAATTCTTTGAGGCAGATCTGTCATAGGTCTTTCATATGAGCAAGAATGTGTTTTGCATCTCCTGAAGTGTGTAGTCATCATCATCTCTGCCTGTGTCTGCATTGTTTTTTTCTGTTTGAATTGTTAACTTTTGGAGGGAGGCACTATCCTTTAAATATTTATGCATAGCCTAAACCCCATTCTTAGCTAGGTTTGTTAGTTATTCTTGCTGCAGTTATCCCTAGAATTCTAACTCTGAATGAATTGGAAACACTGAGACAGTGTACAGTGAACTGTTATAAAACTCACAGTGATGGCATGACTGCCCACTGGTATTTATCATTATAACAAAAGGAGCCAAACTGCAGGCAAATCTGTGCGTGGCTGACCATGTCTCTCACCTCCAGAAGCTGAATACTCTGATGAAGATGATGATTATGAGGACTTGACCACAGGAGGAAACAGCACATCTGAGACACTGTCTAAAATGGATTGGTTTGATATCCGCAGCAGAAGAAAAAGGGATCTGATCACTCCCAGCAAAACAGAATCCTTGCAATACAAAATCTGTGTCAGGTAGGTCTGCAAGATCAGCTCTTCATTTGCTTGTAACTCTCCTTTGTCACCCTCTTCATATCCACTAACTCAGCATCCAACCTAGTCATCTTCTTTGAGTCTGCATATACTGTGTGTCCTCTCTCCCATGGCAGGAGAAATGGTTTCCAAACAATGGATGAGATTTATTTACATGGTTTACGTAGACTTCAAATGCCCACTGCAGATTCTTCCCCATCAAATTCTGGGAAGACTAAAGCACTTGGCAGGCTAAAAATTTGAAAGAAACATTTTATTTAAAAAGGTAAATACAGCTAGAATGCAGTAGTAGCACATTTACAAAGTTCCATCATTTTCTGGAGGGATGCTATTACTTCCTTTGTGGTCATACTCTGGCCTCATAAAAAAAGAAAGGATGACTAATACTATCTAGGAGAGGAGACAGATGGGATATTCTGATGTGACAAGAAGCTGGTAAGTTCAGAGGTAGGAAAAAAGAAACCCTCCTATGCAGGGTAACACTGAAACACCTGTCTTTGCTCCCATTTACGGTCTGGCATTGGTCATTTAAGCACAAATTTGTGGCTATCCTGGGTTCCCCTTCTAGAGAGGAGCAGGATGGAAGAAGCAGGTTTTGCTCCCCAGTAGAATTTTGGTTTTCCACTGACTTTTGTCAAAGCCTTGAAGACAGTGGTTTTATCTCCTCTTTTAAACAGTGGCATGAACAATGGCAGGGGAGGACTGAAGTTACCCTAATTCCCAATGTTCACTCTCCCTCATTAAACACATATTCAGTGAATTGTGTACTGGCCAAAGCATCATCTTCCCCATTAATTGCTATGTAACATTTATCAGCTACCAGATCCACTGTTTTGCATCACTGTTCTGCTGAGTGTTAGGCTGAGGCTTGGACAATAATGTGAAATTCCTTGTGGTTAAGACATGGGAGAAAAACTGAAGGCATTAATTACATCACCATTCTTCTTCCCTACACTGTGGTGCATCCTTTATGGGATGGGATATTTTACATACTAAGTATATGTAAAATATCTCATGTCAAGGCACCCCGTGTGAGTGCAGAAGAATTTCATTTTCCAGCCATGACACCACTACCTGATTTTGAGATGGTGAAAGCCAAAAGATTGGAAATCCAATAGATATATTTAGTGGATAATTACAGCAATGAGGATTTTTGCCTGGGACAGCAAAGGTGATGTAAATTTGACTTAATCCATGAAAAATTTGGATAAATTCATTTCCTATCTCCACTTTGTAAGTAATAGAGAACAGATACTTTGTCAGTGTTGTTTACCTCCCTGGCTTCAACAATGCTTTTAAGGCGAGATGAACTGCCATTTACAGGTGATCAGCTCCAAGGAAAGCTTATATGAAAATCTCAGGCATGGCACCTGGGTTTTGGATAACCATTTGACTAGTTTAGATGACTCATTTTACCTTGTGGCTCTTAATGAATTAGGCAGATAATTTTCAAATTAAAATCCACTTAGGAAAGTTAAATGGAGTGGAAAGTTTTGCTTCACCTTTAGCAAGCCTGGAAAGCCAGACTCTTCAAAGCAACCTGGCTGTTCAGTGCAGGTGTTCACTGCTGACCATCTCCCTTATAAAGGTCCACAGGTCCCAAAGCACCAAAGATGTCCCTGGTTGATCTCACTCTGCTGAGTGGGTTGGAGCCTGACACAAAGGAGCTCGAACAGGTCAGAAACACACTTTTCTATGCAACCTTTCATAGAGCCTTTAGAAAATTTTTCTTTCAAAATCTTTCCAAAGATCTACAGAAGAGACATGGGAAAACAGATTTTAGATAGATAGATAGATAGATTTTCACTATTCTCATTCTAATAAAAATATTTGCTGAATATATAGAAGAAATGCAAATCTTGTGGTGAACAGAGTTCAGATTTCTTAGTTCCTTGTAAAAGAAATTAGGGCAAGGCTCAGCAGGTCAGTAATGTGCCTCTCCTTACCACATAGTGCTGTCCTGTGACACGCCAGGACAGTGCATCCTGTGCTTGCAGAACAGAAGGCGAGTAGTCTTTCAGTGGTGCTTGGTGGCAGGGCACTGTGACAAGGAGATGGGGCACAGTGCTCTGAAAATGTGGCTACAGAGTTCGGGGTTCTGGAGCTGGCTTGGTTGAGGGAGGTTTGTTCAGTTTCATGCTTTCAGGGACTGTCTCCTTTAGGGAGGAAGAAAGAGGGCTGAACAAAGCAAACTAGAATATGGAAGGTGGCAGCAAAGATATTCCTGTTCTGCTAGGGGTTTGTTCTGATTTGTTTGTTCCTTTGTTCTCCTGCAGTTGGTGACAGCTTCAGACAGGTACATTCAGCACTTTGAGTACAAGGAAGGGAAGGTTTTGCTCTACTTTGGTGAGGTAAGCAAACCCGACGATTTTCTAATCCCTGCCATTTCAGATAGCATATAGACTTCTTAAAAATCTAATCATCATCTAAAAATCAGTGGAAAGAACAGAGGAAGGGAAGAAGGGAAACACACATTTTCATATTCTACCTTTCTATGTCCCAGGAGATGTATTTAATATTCAAGATTTGGCCTTTGGCTCAAGAAAAAAAGAGAAATCCTCTCCATCTCTAGCCAGAAGGGATGCTTTTTATACATGATAACAAAAGTGTTAACTGGTGGTCCTGTAAATTCCACATGGACATCTTGCATGTCAAGACCAAGATCCAGATAGTGATTAACAAATGTAAGCATCAGGACCCCTAGTTTCTGTGTATATTTCCCAGTATTTTGGATAATGACTCCACCCTACATCCACTGAATTGCTTCACCTCTACAGCCAAAGCAGATATCCGTATTAACTCAGCTATGCCATCAGAACAAGTGTTCAACAACTAGCAAAGGCACAAACACTGAGGAATTGACTGAGGAGAGAGAGTTAGTTTTCTCATCAAAACTGTTCTTCCTTTTTCCTCCAGCTCCCAAATGGACCGGACCCAGATTGTATATCATTTGGGGCAAAGCAAATCAATCCCATGGGCTTGGTTCAGCCAGCAAATGCCATCCTTTATGATTTTTACAACCCTGGTAAGGGCACAGAAAAATGATATATAACTGCTTGAAAGAGAAACTCTCAAAAAACCCCTCCAGTCTATAGAAAGTTGATTTTGATGTAGTGTGTGAAACCACGTAATTTTGTTGAGTGATAAAAAAACCAGCTTTGCATAACTGTCTTCCAGTTACTCCAGATTATCTAAACAGAGATCTTCTCAGGAATGGTCCAGTATTGCAAATGAACTGAAAAGATGAACTTTTACACTCATGGATTTTTAAATCAGATTTCCTGAGTTCCTGTTTCTCACGGTGCTTTTAAGCATATTTCACTCACATTTTATTTTGACAGGCTGTGTCTTTATGCATCTAAGATAGGCAATCTTAGAGGTTTGACTTTTGTAGTGTGCTTGCCAGGGAAAGCAATCTTGTTCCTCATTCAAAGAAAGGTTAAATGCAAATCATCCCCATTTGCCAAAGTTATGCAAACAATATTTGAAAATTAGGTCAAATTTCTACTTTGCCTTAACAGAGGGATCCACAACAGTTTACACTGGGTTTAAACCACTAACTATTGGTTGATTCTATCTTCTTCTTCTGAAACAATGCAGTGTTCACTGTTGTTCTATGGTCTAAAGAGGCTTTTAAGATGGATGATTTCCAGAGGGAACAAAAAAAATGCCCAAACAAAAATTATCCAAACTGAATGAAAATAACCTCAAGCTGTTGCCCAGCTGAAAGGCAACACTGTATGCCAGGTGCCCAGGCTGTAGGTCTTTGGGAACTGCTGATGTTCATCTGATCCTTCAGTGCTCTGCTTTCTCTGGACCAGGGAAAAGCTGGGCTGCAAGTGTAGTTTGTGCTGTACTGTACAGGCTTTTCCACCTGAGCTCTCCCATACAAGCTGCTTTGTTCCTTGTCCACAGACAGGAGGTGCAGTGTGTTCTACAGCGCTCCCAAGCACAGTGCCATGCTTTCAAAGCTGTGCCACGCCAACGTCTGCCAGTGTGCAGAAGGTAAGGAATGACTGCGTAAGCTGGTCTAAAAGAAGACAGCTACCTCTAGGAACAATCTACATGGGACTTGTTAAGCCAGAAAGGATCATTAGAATTATCCTAATGTCTAATACAGGGCACATTCATCCTCTAGGATGTTCAGTATCAAATTGATTTTTTTTTTGATAGCTAAATGCAATATATATACACATGTGTGTGTGTACGTAAAAACCCTCTATCACACTAAGGAAATTGTTCTGCCATTTTATTCTCTGTTGTATTGTTGTGTGGATATGGATGTGTGAACTACATCTGTCTAGATATCCATGCCTCTAGGGGTGTTATCACTTATTTTCTTCCCTTCAGGTCCCTGCCCAAGACAAAAATCAACTTTCAGTAAATCATTAACACAAACAACACGTGCTAGTTTTGTCTGCTACCAACCTACTGCAGATTATGGTAAGGCATGAAAGATAACTGCTGATTTCAGCATCATTCATTTTAATAAGTATAAACTTGTAGTTTTATGTGCCCAGACCTCTCCTGAATTGAGTAAGGTTTCCTACTGTGGCCAAGAGGCCAAGGAGAAATAAATGAAGGCATGTGCAGTTATAGTCATCAGGGCAGTGAAGTGGGAAGTAAAGGCCTTGGAAAGATGCAGCAGGATGCTGGGGGAAGGAAGGGTGGACATTATGTCACAGGGTTTAGAAAAAACCCATGGTGCAGTACCACAATCCACTACATTCCTCATGTTACAGGATGTAAATAAATATTAGGGTTTCCATGGCATGTCATAGTTTAGTAGCTCCTTCTGCAGGGCTAGATGAATATTTTTTCCTTTGTTAATTCGCCTTTCTGGCCTCTTCTTTGGATACAAAGTTGGACAAACTACTGAAGGAAAACTGGTTGTGCACCATTGGTAAGTTAGATGCTAACAGAAGGACAGGAAAGAGTGAAAACCTAACCACAGAGGAGCTTCCTTGAAAAAATACAGAGAAAGTAATACAAATCTATAGTCTCTTGGTTAATAATTCCATGGTTTGTGAGTAGATGGTACAAGGGCCTCTGTTCAGACACTTGGTAGAAGCACACCTATTATTCAGTCTTTGGATGCAATTTCATGTTGCCATCTGGCATCACAGAGTTGTTGTCTGTTGCAGCATATGAGGTGGAGATCCTCAACAGTACAAAGAAAAATGTTTTTGATTACTATGAGGCCAAAATCCACAAAATCCTTAAAGCATGTAAGTATCAAAATGTTTTACTCCTTTCATTCACCTGTAGAAAAACTAGGTTGACTAAATGTTAGCCAGCATGAGCCATGCAGATGCCTTCTTCTGCCATGGAAAAGTAGGGTCAGATATCTTTCTGCAGAAGGCTATTTAAGAAGGCTTATTTATCGCAAGGCTTGTTTGGTGCAGCTGCCTCACTGTTCAGTTAAGCCCCTGGGTAGTTTTTTCGGTTCACATTGTGCAATCCCAGAGCACACGAGCGTCAATCATTTCAGATGAAAATAAACCAGAAGACACATTCCAGACTCATTGAGTCCATGGTTACAAACTGGAGCTAGTTTAAGGTAAACCCCTCCAAACACATGCATAGTGTGGATATTAGGTCTTCTGCATCAACTATTTCATCTTATAGACCGTTGACAGATCCTTACTTTTTCTCATGTGGACATATCCACTGACCTCTGTTCTGATACTAAATGAAGATTTGAAGTGCTTATTATTCAACTAATTATTGAGCAACTGCAACCCTTGTGAAACAGGCTAAGAGTTGTCCACAGTGACTTGCCTGAGGTCAATGAAGATAGGAAAGCTCCTGGAACTTCAATTTAATAACTGTGCTAAAGAAATAGAAAGGCTTCTTTGTTGTTAGGTGCAGTGTAAAGGTTTGCACAGCTCCTGGACAATGTCCTTTTGCAGGCCTGCCATCCCAGCTGCCCCCATGTGAACTTAATCAACAGCATCAGAGAGCACTGATATTCCTCAGAATAATTTCTGGGGAAGCTGTCAGATGACACGCCAGACTTCAGCTGCCATAGTATCATGTGGTCACCAGTTTTGAGTTTGGCAGCCAGAGATTGCCTTTAAAAAGGAACTTCAAAGGTTTTGAAATCTTTCCTCGATATTTCCTATTGAACAGAATAATTAACTCACTCCATCAATCTTTGCCCAGGGGCCTGGTAATGTCACACAGTACTTTATGGCACACAACTTGTGATCTATGCCCAGTGTTCAGTAAAATAAGGTCCAGGCTTCCTGAGTCTAGAGAGAGCATCTGACATACCCAGGGCTTTCCATATGGAGGGAAATGATAATGTACCTAGTGGTCAAAATACTGACTGTAAGAGATTATGGTGTCCCAATGGAAAGTTTCATTAATCTCTTAAAAATACCTACAGGATTTAAAGGCTTTAGGCCTCTGGGTCCAAATGTATTTGTACTCACAACTTGCAGGAAAGCAATGGAAAGATTTTGGGTTTTGGTAGCTGAGAGAAACATCCTTTGAATGTGAAGCTGAAGGGAAAGGATGTCTTCTATTCCCACATACTTGATAATTCTTTTTGGTTTGTGCTGTCAGATGCAGCTTCTGAGCACCAGGAAGCTTTCAGCAGGCTTGGGAAAGGCTAGTGGGAGGCATGAAGACATAAGAGGATGAAGAAAAAGCTAGGTGTTGCACCCAAATCAGCCTGTGACTGAACTAGTGTTATTATCTCTTGTATTCTCTGTGGTTCTTTTTAGTGAGGTTGGCCTCTGTTGCCATTGCCAAGTTTAGATGAGAATTAGTAGGGTAAAATCTCATTCTCTGGACCCCATCATTATTTCCTTAACAATCTTTGAAGTAAAGGGCTGGTTCAGAACACAGATGGAAACACTTATTTGTGTTTGGGAGTCAGCAAAAGAGAATATTGCAGGTGTGTGCTTCTCAGATTACTTTGGTTATTGATAGAATTACTGGATATGTTTTGGATGGCTAATATTTATGCTGTCCTATGAGACCTCCAGGAGTCCTTTAGGGGAACAGTATAGGCCATACAAAGTAGCACAGAATCTTTTTTTTCTCCCCTCTTCTTCCCTCCCCCCCTCTTTGAACATTATTTCCCCTTACATATTCTAAAACTTGAAGTAATTGTTTTCCTTAAATTCCTCTTGGATGCTTTGAAACATTAAATTTCAACTTTCTTTTTAATTGGAGATTTAAAATTGAAAATTACATAATAACCACTCAACGTAATGACTCAAATGCTTATGATCCCACTGTCTGAATTGTATTAGGCCATTTGTGAAGCACATGAACCAAGAAACACCTTGGTAATTTAAGCCAAATGAGGCATAACGTCATCATTTTCTCAAGCAGTTCTGACCCATCTCTGCATTCCATGAACAAAATGAAAATTCAGGACACCATGTAGCATAGGAACAGCAAAAAGGTCTTGGGTTATATGAGAAAACCTACAGGACTTATATTCGCTCTAAAAATGCAGATGTATAAGTAACATATTAAACTGATGCAAGTTTTACCTAGGTGGTAGATAAGGTTCTTAAACCTAGGTTTCACAGATTAGCAGTCTCTGCCAAATTCTCTGAAATCTAATTAATGTTAGAATATTCTACTTCAGTCTTGTTCTTCTTTCAGGATTTTGATGACTAGTCCTTCCATACTTGTAATATAATACTCTATATTACAGCAGATGATGCACAAGATTCTGTTAACTGCTAAAAAGACCACAGTGTAATTTACATGTAATTATAGTTAGAAAGAGAGTAAGAAATTAGAATATTGCTGTTATTTACTTTTTTTTTTTTAAATGGACTTTGAAAACTGTTGTTCTAGTTAAAAAACTTAGTGTCCTCATGACCTGAAATTGGTCAGATGAATAAGCATCTTCTCAACTCTCATGTCATTGCAGTATCTGAGCAGCCACCTCATTTGTCTTGGATGACTACTTCTGTTGTGGGTAGTGCAATTCTGAATTAATAAACTTCTGGGCCAGAATCCAGACCAGAATCTTCTAAGTTACTTTAACGTGGAGATCACCAGGAGATTCTCCTGTGTATCAGATTCAGAGGGAAGAGCATAAAGGCTGCATTAGCAAAGTTCAGGTCAGATGTACTAAGGAGAGTGAGATTTTAATACTGTCTGCTGCATTTTTGAGCCTCAAAATGTTTGAATTTAGTTTCCTAGCTTTTAAGACCACCCTGAACCTGAGCATTCTGTAATGGAAGACAGCATGTTTTCTATTTTCTTTGGCTTTTCCTTCAGTCTCTGAGATTTAAGCAAACTCCATAAGGCCTGAAATGTCCTAAGCTCTGAAGGAAAAAATCTTCCTCAATAATTACTGCAACCAAGACAATCAGCTAAGGCAAAGGTGGCTTACGTTTTGTCAAGTCGCGCTAAGGGAAATATATCCTATCATAGCAGGGCCATTTATTCACGTGTCGAGCGCCAATTCCCAAGTGAAATAGTACCTTGGCTTAGCAGTGGGGCAAATGATCACAGGGGGTTGTGTCCTGTGGCCTACAGTTCTTCTCTTTATTAGAAAAGTTCATGGGGTTTTCTCTTCTTGTCCCACAGCTGCGGATGAAAGCATCCAAGTGGGTGAGCACCGACAGTTCCTATCACGCTCCATGTGCAAGTTAAACATTGTCCCTGGCAAACGCTACCTCCTCATGGGGAGAGATGGGCAAACAGTGGATTGCAACAACAAGTAAGTGCAAAATGGTCTCTGGGCAGCAGCAGCTGCTATCATGGACCATAAATCCAGAGGATACTCAATCTATTAGAATACCTTCAGAAAGTAAAGGCAGCACCAAATTTCTCAGCAGATGATTCTGCTGGATTTACTAAAATGCGGTGTTCCACTCCATAGGCAAAAGTGGAGCTATGGGGAAGAGGTGAGCCACCCAAATCTATTGGCTCATGGATCTGTGGTTCCCAGACTTCTGGTTCCCAGACTTCTCAAAATCAAATCTGGCCCTGGTTCCCCTGGGTTAAAAACTCACAGCTAGAAAAGGAGAATGATAAAAGCTACCCAGTCCATCTACTGCAGATGCCTTAAACAGCTCCTGTGTTTGCAGAAGAATTGTGTGGGACCATGACTGAGAGCAGCTCCCAAGGTTGCTCTTACACCAGGCATGCGAGTAGCATATTCTTCTCATTTCTCACTGTCACACTTTAATGGAAAAAAAGGCAATTTATCTGAGTGGGAATTTAGTATGACACTATCAAATATTCAGGGAGGAAGACATCCTAAATGTTTCATTTCCCTGCACAGAACTGGACAAAGGTAATGCCTCTGAAAGCTTCTAGGGAGGAGATCTCCATCAAGGTGTGAGCACAACTTCCTAAAACCTTAAAAAGTCCCACTCCCATCTCTATATGACACCAAAGTGAGTGCCTAGGTCAGTGGCCTGCTTTAAAAGAAGCCTGACAGAGACTGGAGTGTCCCAGCAGAGGTTTAATCTGCAACATCTTCTCCAGCTAACTTGAAATACTGAGCATACCTCATTGGTGTACTCTGTTGAAACTAAACTTCCCTTCACTGTCCCACCGGTGTGCACTTGGGCCTTTTGTGTCATTTTGGAAACTGTAACAGAAACTTAGCCCAAGCTTATCTGACATACTCAAAACACAAGTACAGCCAGGTCTGTCCCAGTTTGGCACTGACACGTCCCAGACTTTGTTCAAAGCTCAGTTAACCTGCTGGTGAAGGCAAGTTTCTTGGCTAGTATACCTCTTGATTGCAGAGATGCCTCTGTGGAGGGATGCTCAGGGATTACGCTTTCCCATTGCTCCATGTCAGGAATAATGACTAACCTTCTTTACCTGTCCCATTTTCACTCAGGATGCAATACTTACTTGATGCACAAGCCTGGGTGGAGAAAATTCCAGAGAATAGTGAGTGCCGCAGCACTCTGCGCCGGCAGAGCTGTGCTCACCTGCAGGACTTCCTGAGCATCTCTGACAGCCTGTGCCAGGTCTGAATGATGGCTCTGAGCCCCACATCTCTCTGAGACTGCAGCTCACCTTCTGCCAGAATTCTTCCTGCAAAGCCTGTGCATCCCAGTGGCACCTGAAACATTGCAGGGCTGTTTCACTGATTGGGGTATCCTCTTGTGGATGTGTGTGTGGGTAATACAATAAAAATGCAGTTCCTCTACTAGTTACTGTGTTTATTGTACCTGACACTGGGGAATAGAGAGCAGGAGTTTGTGTCTCCTTGAGCTATTCTACAACAGTGCAATTATCCTGCAGGGAGTTAAAAGGAAAACATATTGTACACTGCCTGATTAATTCCTGCAGTCCTGGGCAAGAAAAAAAAATATTTAAAAAAAGACCAAGATATTTTCATGGGTCAAAAAGAAATCTGGGCATTCATGGGCTTACCTGTGTTACACTGCTGCTGAAAGAGAACAGATACCAACAATCATGCTTCAACACATCAGCTGGTTTCTGGTTGTAGTTGTGAGTCCTGCTGACCCTGTGGCTGGATTCCATACACTTCTAAAGCTTGAACTATAAGGGGTACACTGAGCATGCCCTGTGCTGCACTCAGGAGTCTTGAACAGGCTTGTTAGGCTGGTAGCTCACTGAGGGCACAGAATTGCTTTTAATTGCACTCTGTAGCCACATGTCTTTCAAGCTTTTCTTTTTCTAGAGTTTAACTCAAAACTGCTCTTTTCTTAGGATAAAAAATTTTGGTAATGCTGATAAGCAGAAGACTTTCAACTACAGGTTTTGCTTCTTTAGTTTGCCATCAAAATGCCATTTGGCAGTCATGTCTGAAGCAGAAAAGAACTGTGTAGGTCACCATCCTCAGATGCTTGTACCACTATCTGTGCCAGCAGCTACTGATCACAAACATTTGCCACCTGGACTGCTTGTGCTACACTACAGTAAAAATAAGAAAGGCCTGTGTCAGTGATATGACAATTAGTAGGTCCATGCTGAGGTGGTTAATTTGGAGTCAAATGACCCTACTGATAGAAAGGGCAACAGTGATGTTCATGTAGCCAAGACATTACACTGCAGTAATGTCTACCTATCAAAATGTCTAACTATCAAAACAGCTCCATCACAAGAAATTTCAGATTCACAGAAGACAGTTCATTGCTGAGTGTCTGAACTGTGAATTGAACAGCTATCTAGGCTGCAAACTCAAATTTAGCATCAGCTGAACCTGGACATCAGCAAATCTTCCTCTCAGCTGCCAAGCACTGCAGCTTCGATGGAGGGTAGGGAACACTCATTTCAGGAAAACCTCAATGACTGCTTCATGACATATGTGAAGGAAGATAAGAAACCTACTGAAGGTGTAAGACAGACACTTAAATTGACAGAGGACCTTGAGGTTTGCCCCAGCTTTCACATTTATGAAATGTGATTGTAATGCCTTGTCATTCATTCTCTTTATTACACAGCTTATATAAATGTCAGTGTGATATGACAAAATACAGCTCAGGTCAGTAAAGCAAGTACTAATTTCTATTAATATAAAGAATAGGCTGTTCCACTGACATACTCGTTATCCAGTAATTCTGCCAATATTTATGAAAGAATACCTCTAAGGTTAAGAGCCAAATCCTTCCTTTCCACTCCACAAGGTTTGAGTTAAATACCAATGTCTGACCCTTCTGCTGCGTGGCGTATATCAACAGCTCAGAGGCTCTTGCCTAGCAAACAAATCACCAAATAATTGCAACACTCAAGACTCTGTAAAGTGTGGTCAAAGCATAATTAAAATTTTATATCAGGTCTAACATACATTTTACATATTTTCTTCCATTTTACTTGCAAGTGAGTCTATGCTGGAACTGCTTAGTTTGCAAATGCAGTCTCAATGTGGGAGCTGTGTGTGGTTATTAAACTTACTTTGGGGGCAGAGAACCCAAACATACTTCTACTTTAACTCTGCCAATTGGGACCCCTTTGCTTCCAAGGAAAATCTTTAAATATCTCTGGTCTAGGAGCTAGCATAGAACAGTCTCTATCCCCCTGTACGTTTCTGCCCCAAACTCCCAAACATATTCATAGGGAGAGGGAAGACAATGGTGGAATTATTCTGTGCTGCCACAGCTGTTAACGTTTGCAGGTAACGCAGTGGCAGACCTGCCAGAGACTCAGCAAGCACCATGGAGGCCTTCTGGAGAGCTTTGGAAGCATTCATTTCTCCTTCAGCTGCCACAACCTGAAAAGGAACCAAAATGGAAATGGCATGGAAACACTGCCCATAGTGGTGAAAATCCAGCTTTATAATGAGGAGAAACAAACTAGTTTGGATTCCTGGAACCATAGGACAAGAGGAAATGGCCTTTTAGTTGCTAAGAGGAGGTTCTCATTGGATATTCGGAAAAAAATTAGGTTTTCAAGCATTGGAAGAAGATACCCAGGGAAGTGGTGGAGTCACTAACCCTGGTGGTCATTTAAAGGGTATGTAGATGTGGTGCTCAGGGACATGGTTTAGTGGTGGACTCGGCAGTGCTGGATTTAAGGGTTGGACTTGGTGACCTGAGAGGTTGTGTCCATCCTAAAACATTCTGTGGTTCTATGACAAGGAAATGAAAGCCTGGAGGTGAACACTATCATGGGTCTCACCTTATCTTTTGTCTCTCGGGCAGCCTCTGCTTCAGCTGCCATTGCCCTCTGCATGGCCATGGGGATCCGAATGTCTTTGATCTCCACACAGGCCACTTTGACTCCCCACTGCTCCGTGGCACTGTCGAGTGTAGCCTTGGGGACAAAAAACACGCCAGGAAGAGCACAGTGCTGGCAGAGGGAAAGCCACGTGCTGCACCCTACTTGGACAGAAGGACAGGGCAAACCTGCACAGCAGAAAGAGGGACGCTCCAGGGGCACCAGCCCCCAGCATGGTGTGTGCACGGCGAGTACCACAGCCTCAGGAAAGACTTGCTGGTCAACATCAGTGTCTCCTGTGTGGCTTCTCTCCTGCCTCCCAAATTATGATCCCCTGTTGTGGCATGTGTTTTTTTATGTTTTTACAGTTGTTTTACTATGAAAGTTAGTTATTCAATGTTAGATAGTTCTGTCAGTACGTTCCTTGTACCTCCATTTCTTCCCCTCACAATGGTTTGTTCCAAGTTGTTTACCCCGAAGTTTCCCACCACTTGACTGTCCCTCAAAGTGTCAGTCTCCCTGTTCCTCCCCTTCTACCCTAAAATGGTCCTGTCAATCCAAGTTGTGCTGCCTCCCTCCCCTGTCCATCACTGTAACCACGCCCCATTTTTGTCTGGAATGTTCGCTGCCAATCACCCCTGTTCCGATAGTCAATTAGTCCCCGAGGCTTCTCCCCTCCCCTGTTTTTACCCCATTGGTTATTATCTATGATGTAATCCTCCCACAGTGTATCCCCGTTGATTCCTCCATGTTTCCACCCCTTACACTCACTCCCTTTATAAACCCTAGCCGGACTCCTTTTTTTTGGCAGTTGTCCCTGGCCCGTCCCTGGAATAAAACTTCCTCGGGCTTCATACAAGTGTCCTCTTCTTTGTCCCTTTGCCTTAGATCCTCATAGTGCTCTCGTGCAAGCGTCACCCCCGCCGCTGCACACACCGCCACCTGAGAGTCTCGGCAGAGACCCCTCATGGTGCCCTCCCAGCGCCTCAACACTCCGTGGCCGCAAGGAGCACTACAATCTCCATCCTTCCNTTGTGCTGCCTCCCTCCCCTGTCCATCACTGTAACCACGCCCCATTTTTGTCTGGAATGTTCGCTGCCAATCACCCCTGTTCCGATAGTCAATTAGTCCCCGAGGCTTCTCCCCTCCCCTGTCTTTACCCCATTGGTTATTATCTATGATGTAATCCTCCCACAGTGTATCCCCGTTGATTCCTCCATGTTTCCACCCCTTACACTCACTCCCTTTATAAACCCTAGCCGGACTCCTTTTTTTTGGCAGTTGTCCCTGGCCCGTCCCTGGAATAAAACTTCCTCGGGCTTCATACAAGTGTCCTCTTCTTTGTCCCTTTGCCTTAGATCCTCATAGTGCTCTCGTGCAAGCGTCACCCCCGCCGCTGCACACACCGCCACCTGAGAGTCTCGGCAGAGACCCCTCATGGTGCCCTCCCAGCGCCTCAACACTCCGTGGCCGCAAGGAGCACTACAATCTCCATCCTTCCCCAAGGTGGGCATTTACTAAGCTTTCTCCTTTTACAGAGAAATATTACAGCAACTTCCTTAAACAGCCCAACATGATGAAAGTATGCTGTGAGTGAGACGTAGCACTGGCAAACTCATCTGTGCTCCAGCTCCTGGGCACTCCTGCAGTCCACACCACCAGCATGACCCTGCCTCTGTGTGGCCTCTCCTGGCTACAGAGGGTACAGTCTCTCTTTGGNGAAGTACGCTATGAGTGAGACGTAGCACTGGCTGCAGCAGCACTGGGAAACTCATCTGTGCTCCAGCTCCNCCATCACTGTAACCACGCCCCATTTTTGTCTGGAATGTTCGCTGCCAATCACCCCTGTTCCGATAGTCAATTAGTCCCCGAGGCTTCTCCCCTCCCCTGTCTTTACCCCATTGGTTATTATCTATGATGTAATCCTCCCACAGTGTATCCCCGTTGATTCCTCCATGTTTCCACCCCTTACACTCACTCCCTTTATAAACCCTAGCCGGACTCCATTTTTTTGGCAGTTGTTCCTGGCCTGTCCTTGTAATAAAGCTTCCTCGGACTTCATACAAGTGTCCTCTCCTTTGTCCCTTTGCCTTAGATCCTCATAGTGCTCTCGTGCAAGCGTCACCCCCGCCGCTGCACACACCGCCACCTGACAGTCTCGGCAGAGACCCCTCATGGTGCCCTCCCAGCGCCTCAACACTCCGTGGCCGCAAGGAGCACTACAATCTCCATCCTTCCCCAAGGTGGGCATTTACTAAGCTTTCTCCTTTTACAGAGAAATATTACAGCAACTTCCTTAAACAGCCCAACATGATGAAAGTATGCTGTGAGTGAGACGTAGCACTGGCAAACTCATCTGTGCTCCAGCTCCTGGGCACTCCTGCAGTCCACACCACCAGCATGACCCTGCCTCTGTGTGGCCTCTCCTGGCTACAGAGGGTACAGTCTCTCTTTGGTCTGACTAGTAAATTGGATATTGGATTTTTCCTCTGCTCTCTGCCTGGCTGCCAAATCAAAAAAGAAACCAGATGGCATTTTAAAGCACTGTGCAATTCAATTTTGTGTTTTTAGTTGTAATGACAGGAGATACGAGTCTTGCCTCAATGAAGGGTCTGCACAAGACAGAGCTTCCCCTGAGCAGATCTCTTTCTCCGTGTTTGCAGCTGCCTCTGTGCAAGGGCTAAGCTGATTTTTTTAAATCATTGGATAATTTCAGAATTTTAATTGCTTTTTGATAGAGATAACTCTGGTACAAGAGCCTGGGGAAATATCTTTAGAATAACTCTTTCTGACTCTAAGCAATGGGATGTATAATTGAAAAAAAAAAACCATAAAGGGAGATTTTTTAATTCTTGTTGAAGAAAGAGAAATTGTTTCTAATTTGCTACTCCCTGGAAGACACCTCCATGCTTGTGGATTTTGGGTGCTAGAGTTACCTGGATACTGTGTGCAGTCTCCTCACGACCTGCCAGCAGCTGAGCCAAGCTCTGTGTACCCAGAACGTTTCTCAGGGTTGTCTGTGCCAGAAGCAAGGTCGCAGAGTGGACATCAGTGACGTTGGCAACAGCGCTGACAGCGCTGTGGATCCTGTAGTGCACCACCCCATCCACCTGGGTAGTAACAGCATCCCTTGTGAGAATCTGCATTTGAGAAATGCACACAGTCACACAAAGATCCAACAACACATCTTTTGCCTAGGAAGGGAATATTTTTTTTAATCCTTAGTGAGTAAAAGGCACTGATAATTCAAAGAAACCAAGACTTTATTTTGATTTCTTTGTCATTCGCCCAAGAAATTACTTCAAGAGAGCTGTCCAGCATCAACAAAATTTAAACTGGGGGAAAATGCTTTACATACCTTCTAAATAATTGCTTCAATAGTAAGTGAATCTCATAATTTGAATTAATTTCTTTTGCAATAATAAATGATGGCTATCCTTTTTCTTACTTGTAAAAAGGTCCATTAATGAGTTTATACATTTCATGCAGCTTGGAAGATCTGTGCTACTTCCCCTAAACAATGTATTTGTAAGAAACACCAACAAATTAAAACAAAAATAAAATGTGCAAGAAATTGTGAGAAGAAACCAAAAGAAATATTTAAGCATTCATAGAAGAGTTGTCATTTTTTGTGAGACAAGCTTCTTGTACCTCAGAAGGCAGCTGGTCTCAGTGGAGAACTGATGATGCTCTACTGTCACTTCCCTCCTCAGCATCTTTTGCCTGCAAGTGAATGCTTCACAAAAACCCTGCCAAATGCTGTAGAAGTCTGGCCAAAAGCTGCTAAGCCTTATACAACACGAGTTCTGCAACCATCTTCCTTCCAGCCTCACATTTTGGGGGAGCCATTTTTCATTTCACACCACACACCCTTGTGCCCTATACTCTGAAAAAAGGCTCTGTTTACAAAAAGATAATAACCAAAAAAATATTTCCTGGGGAGCACAGTAGGAAATTCTGGGGGCCCAAAGGATCTTGGAGCTGCCTCTTCTCTGTCTGTTCTTTGTTTGAAGAAGGGGACAGCAGTGCCAACTCCATAAGCAGAAGAATTTTTCTGCCACGAGGCTGAGGCCACACAGAACCAAAATTTGATCAGAACAGGATTGCTCAACAACTGATCCTTCAGATTAAATTTTCCAGTCAAAATTTGCCAATAAAATGCCTGAAGATACATCCAAGTAGGATGTATCTTGCTTCCTCCATCCGTTCCTGATTGGACCTGAATTTTGTGGAGGTTGTCTGCTAATTCCTGTTAATTTAATGGGATTTGTTATCCCTGGGTAATTTGCTTTTCCAGACACATGTAGAAGGCTCTTTTGATTGGTGAGCTCCATGTCAGATCCAGTTTTATTAGGACATAAATTTGCAACTTGGAATTTTGTAGCCTGCTCCATTCTTGTCCTCCCTGTCTCACATTCACACTTGTAACTCCCTTCCCTTATGTTTGAAATCACAGTTCTGAACACTAGCTTGACCTGCAATGATGCATCTGCAGATTTTCATTAGGGGGATCTTAGAATAGTCTGGGTTGGAAGATAAAAGATGACTGAGTTCCAACTCGCCTCCCATGGGCAGGGACATCTTCCCCTAGACTGGGTTGCTCCCATCCAACCTGGCCTTGAACACTCCCAGGGATGGGGCACCCACAATTTCTTTCAGCAAGACGTTATTTTGTAAGCAGCTTAAAATCCAGAAGATACAGCAGAAAAGCTAAATTCTGTATGGTAGAAAAATTCCCTATGGTAGCTCAGCATGGCAAAATAACAAAACATTCAATATTTTTGATTGTGCCATAAATCTGCTGCATCTTTTGCTCCTGTCTTAGATGGCCACTAAAGAAGTTACCTCTTGTGGAGGAATCCTACAGGTAACTGTCCTAAGATCAACCTTGATTAATGTATCTGTACATGGAAGTACAAGGATCATTCCTGAAAAATAAAAGTTATTAGATTAAACACCTCTGAAACTAAGGTCCAGATCCAGGTATCCTAGAGAAAATAAACAGATAGAAATACCCACAGCATTTGGAATAACATCCTGCCTATCACTGTAGCTGTCCTTTCTACTTACAAGACGTAACAACGGTGATGTTTTGCATTTTCAAATACTAGAGGGAAATGCAGATATCTGCAAATAATGTGAACTCATTAGAGCTTAATGACCTAGGACTCCTGTGTGGAAATGGGTGCCTTGAAGCTGTTGTCTGAAGTCTGCCATGGGACTTTAGGCAAAAATTCCTTCCATGCCTTTAATTTTCCCTTTTTAAATCACAAGCCATGTATGGTTCAGTATGTGTCCTCAGGAAAGACATCACCCAGGTCCAGATTCCTGCAGCACATGACAAACATTGTCCCGAGTTGTGACAAATCCTGTGAAGGAGTTGCCACTGTCCTTCACTGGACAAAACTTCCAATCTTCTGTTGTAAGCTCAGCATCTTGCTGTGAGCCACACAGAAGAGCCCTGTACCTGGCCTAGTTGCTCTTTGGACCACATGACTACTATTCAAGAGGAAGGACAGTACCTGAAAAAGTCTTTTTCCTGTTATTTCAGCTTCTAGTTTGCCCATTTCATAGGCCAGAGGTTTGCATTGCGCCAATGCAAACTCCTCATGTAGCTGGGTTTGGTTTGTGATTTGTAAGCTGGTCCTAGGGAACAGCTTTGGTATAACTGCTGAGTGTCCCTGCCCTGACACATTTACCATTTTCAGAGCAGAAAACAGCTAAGGAGCTGGCAGCAACAAGATGTGTTGGAAGTGAGGTGCAGGGAGAGAGGCCACAGTCACTCAAAAAAGACTGTGGCAGACCTGACCACTGCATTTAAACCTCCCTGCAGTCCCCTGACAGTGTGTGCAGCATGAATACATCCTTCTGTTGTCCAAATTGCTCAGCAGCAAAGTCATACCTAGTATCAAGGTCCTCAAATTTCTGTGCTATGACAGGAGGGTGGCTGTATCTTCTCTTCAGAAAAGTATACAGTCTGCAGGTCAAGGAACTGCAGTAGACGGGACCTTCTCATTCCCCTCTATGCTATGAAGAAGGATTTCATGGAACCTCTGCAATTCTCTATGTGGTCTGGGTGCATTGTAATAAAACAAACCCAGAGGACTTTAACAGAGAAAAAACTGCATGTATTCACCTGGTCCCTTTGCTTTCTTAGGCAGAATACGTCCCAGACGAAATACAACAGCACGTTCATATTCTCTGACAACCTAGGAAAATATTTTAAATTTAGAATTTTACAACTAATTCTATTTTCATTCCCTGATCCCTTAATCTTTGGCACCCATATTAAATGTGAAAAAAGTACAAATATTATAGGAAGCAACAAAGCTGCAAATCACTTTCTTCATGTCTTCTACTTGCCTCATGATTTGCTGGAAAAACTCAGCCCCTGCCCGTGAAAACAGCTAACAAAACAGATCAAATATGAAAGAATTAACAGTGATCTAAAAAGGACACCCCAGAGCTCTCTCAACATCAGCAGCACACTCAGAGGAGTTGTAGGCAAAGGGGCTCTCACCTCAGGTAACTTCACTGTGCGTCATGACTACTGAAGGCCTGGCATTCAACTGATGTTTAACTGGAAGTTTAACTGATGATGAATGTTGAGACTGGAAGAAATTAAGTGAGGAAGTTGTGGCAACACTGAACATTTTTGAAAGAACCTGTGTGGATCTCATTTCCAGAGCACATCTTTGCTACAAACCCTTATGGTTCCCAAAATGTGAATTTAAGGTGCCTTGTCTTAACTAAATCAGTAAAAAAGTAACAGCAATGGTAACAGAGCATTCTTCATGTGCTTCAGATCCTGATAGCTTACCTTAATACATGCCCAGATGGAAATAGGAAAGGTAATAAGCACCAGGAGGAATGAAAGGGAAACTAGGATCCAGCCACAGACACCAATTCCTTCCTGCCTGTCAGCTATAAAAAATGAAGAAGAGCAGTGAATGCAAAATTTGAGAAGTCATCCCAGGGATGTACATCTAGCCCAGCTGCAACCATATGGGACCACAAAGTCCACAGAAGCTCACTCCCTCTTCCTCCCTCCCATCGCCCAAAAAAGCCATAAAACACCTAAACAAACATTCAATTTTATGGCCCTTCAGCACAGAAAATTAAAAAAAGTTCAGAAAATACATTTTGCAACAGGAAAAAAGAGGAAAATTAAAGATATAACCAAAGCTAGGGGCTGTGAAGGAGAAATAAATGAATGGGTGGAGTAACCAGGAGTATGAAACTGTCAGATGGGGCAGAGGGTTTAGTTTGTGTGAAACAGGTAACAAGGTAAATGAGGGGAAGTCCTGCTTTCTTTAGCTGGACATTTTGAGGAATATTCATAGACCAGTCCATCCACTGGACCATAAACTTCAAAATTAGTTCTTGCCAAAATGATGCCCATGCGTTTTAAGCAGTTGTCTTGGTGTGTCCAGCTCATCTCATCCCAAAATTTCATTCTAATGAAATAAAACAACTATAAAACGACTTTCATTATTTTAGTGCCTGAAGGGAAGGCAGTAGTAAGGTAAGTTATTTCAAATGTGTAGGGCAGGACTAGAAGTCTCTAATATCAAATAAAACTCACATGCAGACAGAAATGAGAAATAGGAAACAATTCAATTTATACCAGCTTGTCAGGACCCTGAAACAGCACAATGCTCCCTGATGTGTAAGGCAAGGCACGAGCTGGCAGACCAGCAGAGCAGGACTGACCATTTTGTCAGAACATTCCCAGCAACCCCAGGGAAGGAGGAGACACAGCACAGCCCTCCTGAAGCCCCTGCCCCTCCTGGGCCCCTGTGCATGGCTGGGCTGTGCCTGCTGCAGTGGTGGCTGCACACCTGGGTGTGACATCCAGCCCTTGGCTGCTCGCAGCTTTGCCCATTCTGCTTCTGAGGCCCCTGATGCGGATTGAATTACTCACAGGTGAACACATTTGCAGTCAGAAGGGCCCAGGCTGAAGTCTCCCCAAGAGCTGGGCACAGAATTGGTGCACCAGGAGCCCAGCTTTCCTCCTCATTCTTCCCAAAAAACATCAGTTTTAAATCCCTGCTTGTTTTATGAGGTATCATCAGGCACCCTGCAATCAGTGGCAAAATTGATTTGAGGAGCTTCCCTAAGCAAATTACTGTGCAAACCTTAAGGCCGTGTGTATAAAACCAGGATTATTAGGATTTAGTGTGAAAATCTTTAACCCTTTCACTGTTATCTCTTCTCCACGTGGTGTAATTCACATTACACTAGTGGTGTGGTAGACTACAGCGGGTATATAAAGTACCAGCAGTCAAGTGTCTTTTAAATCAGTGGAAAGAGATAAAGGAAATTCACAGAATAGGCATCATAATTCTTGATATAAGAATTCATAATTCTTAATCTGAAATCTGAGCAAATTAATCATGAAAGGATGTTTTGTTCAGCAGAACTCAACGTTTTTACTTTCTCTTAATTTCACATAAATGACCAGCTTACAGAAAATATCTGGAGATCTTTTTCTCCAGTGACAAATTTAGTTATGAATAACCTCCTCAAAAGCAATTTTGGGCTGTAGCATCATCTACTATCATTTGCCTGAGCCCACTGTGAAGATGCCTGGTGGGAATGACACAATCCACAGACAGAGGGAGTAGATGGTAAAAAATTCCCGCACTCCGCAGATTGATACTCAAGCAGCTGAGATGAGTTAGGGGTCAAGATATCACCCCTAACCACCATCGGCAAAAAGCATGCATGCAAAACTTGACAAAGTACAATTGAATCCTTATCCACAAGAACTGTCCTAGAGATCCTGATGCCAGCTAATAATGTAGGTTTCAATTAGAAAAGGAGAACAGGAAAATATGCCTTTGAATGAAACTCCTAGCTCCCCAAACCACCACAGACCTTCTCTGATTGCCACAAAGTTTCAAAGCATTTAATCACACAAAAATGAAAGATTCTAGAAAAAAACAATCTCATGTAGAACCAGTCACAATCCCATGTATCATTGACTTGGGTTTGCCATCCCTGTACATGGATTATAATAGTCATAACCACCAAAAACCTCACTTGACTCTTTAGTCCAGAGCAAATCAGAGCCTGCAATGCACCACAAAATGTGAGAGCTCATCACTCAGCAGTTGTGGAAAAACTCCAGGGTGCTGGAATAAGATTAACTTCATTTTTTCTTGATGCACTCATTAGGGTACATCACAAACAGACTTGGTAAACAAACTCATGATGTGGGTTTCACACTTGGAAAGCAAATGAAAAACTCAGTGTGGGCAAAAATCTCCCAAGTCTCCTTCAGCAACAAAAGGATTGAGTAGACTCAGCCTCTTTAACCACCAGGCTTTCTACTTTAACCTTTCTGCTGCCTACTGAGAGCTGAAAAATTCTTCTGTCTTCCCTAACTAGATTCTGCTTTCTTCTCTCGAGTCCATCCCTCCATACAGAAGTGTATCAATAGCTGAATCAGTCTTTTTCATCCACAGAGTCATGTTGGCAGAAGGTAGATGCTGATGCATCCTGGCAGGGCAGCATGAGGCAACTTGCTCTGTCACTTACAGTGGCAGATTCTGAGTTTTCATTTACAGTCTATGTCAGACATAAAATGTAAAACAAATGTACTTTTTTTGTTTGGTTAGTTCTGCTCCTTTTTAGTATTGAGAAAAAACCCACTTGCACACACAAAACAAGGCTTACCAATTAGATGTTCTGTGTTCATTTTCTTGGGTCTCTCTCTCTGGGGATCCATCCCCTTAGAGGGAAGCTCTGATCCCCTCACAGATGACACAGAGGTACCTTGAAACTGCAGGGCTCATGCAAGATGCTGAAGAGGGAGGCAGGATGAGAGAAGGAGAAATCCCCTGTATGAAAGTCTTCGGGGAGTTAGTTACCTTGGTGAGGAGAGGATGTTCCCAAACACCAAGTCTTGTGTCTCTGATGTAACTGGATGGTATTCTGTGGCCATCCTCTGTCGGGGCTGCACTTGGCCTAGCTGTCTTAGGCCCCACAAAATAAAAGCTGGAAATAATTTCTATTAATCAGTCACCAGATTAAAAAAACCATGAAAAAGGCAGGAAGATAAAGTGAGTCCTGTGAGGAGCAGCTGAGCTACAGCCTGAAGAAAACGAGGCTCAGGGGAGATCTTAACACTCTCTACACGTGCCTGAAAGGATTTTGTAGCAAAGTGAGGATTGGTCTCTTCTAAAGAAACAAGCAACATTGTAAGAATAAATGGCCTCAAGTTGTACCAGGGGAGGCTTAGATTAAATCTGAAGAAAAACTTACTTCACCAAAAGAGTTGCCAAACACTGGAACAGGCTACCCAGAGAAGTGGTAGAGTCCCCCTCCCTGGTGGCATCTAAAGAACATGTATATTTGGCACTTCAGGATGTGGTTTAGCAGTGGACTTGGCAGTGCTGGGTTAATGGTTGGAGTCAATATTAAGCTGTCTTTTCCATCCTATGATGCTATCAAGCCAGAAGGCAGAGATTGCATGTTGCTCCTCTGCTGTTTTGAGGCTCGGCTGCTGTTCAGATCGCAAACATAATAAATAAATAAATAACATAAATAAACAGCATAATAAATAAACAAAACTCCAGGTGAGGTCTCCAGACTGTGTAGAATAGCTCACCACACCCTTCTTCACACTGTCCATCAGTACAGGCTGAGCCCCGTTGAGCTGGATAACCTAGAAACCACAGCAGAAGCATTTCAACTCCCAAGACTTAAAATTGTCCCCCAAGTAACAGTATTTTTCACAAAATATTTTGACAATCAAACTAAGCACAGCATTTCAGACTAAGCCATTTCTGAAGGCTGTAGCAGCAGAGGGCAACCCTCTCAAAGGACAAGGCCGTTGCTTGTTATTTTAATAAAATATGAGAGGTGGCTTTTTTCATATCTAATTTATGAGTTTGATATATAGCTGTATTAATTACAGGGCTGCTTTTTGTGGGCATCTGTTACCTAGAATATCTGTGAAGATCTGGCTTCATTTCACCCAAGTCTTCCTCCCAGCCAGTAATCACCCTGGCCCCAGATGGATCATTCAAAGCTGATTGTTCCCCAGAGAATCCTTTTTCAGTCTCACAGAGAGGAAACTACACCCCTGAACTGACATTTTAAATCCCACTGAAAGCCATAAGCACAGCCTGAAAAATCAGGATTGACATGCTCATTGCAATATGCTTCCAAAAATGTGACAATATTCATTTTAGGCCATTTGTAGCATTTTCCTCATTATTAGACTTCTAGACACTTGAGCTGTATGATCACACCTCTTCAGGACAGATGCTTACTAGCAGGGTAGCACGTGTGAACAGTGACAAGAGAAATGTGGTTTAATTATTTCAGAAGCAAAAATACAATATGCAAAACTATCCTAACAATTTTTTTTAATTTTAGAGCAAAACTGAAGTTACTGAAAATAGCTTAATTCTGAACCATTTGAATGCCACAATTTAAACAGCTGTTTATACCATCAGATAAATGAGCAGCACATACTAAATGTTAACAGATATAATTGTTCCCTGTTTACTGACAACTCCCTGAGGTGACTGTAAACAGAGGTGAGTAAAGCAGATGATGTTTTGTGTTTGTGTTCAGGAACATCACAATAATTAGGTTTTTTCATTTTAACGTAAGCTGCACTTTTTTTCTCTTTTCAAAATTTTGAAATCAAAGTCAGGGAATCTTAACACTTTCTCCTTGGGGCCATACTGGGGCATGTAGATAACTCATGTCCTAGATTACTACAGACCACTCAGAGATTAAAACACATGAGAGCTCTGGCACAAAGCAGTTTACAAGCTGCAATTTCACTGGTGCTGAACAGCCTGGTGCACTCCTGTGACACAGGGCACAGCCACAACGACTGAGCAAAAAGCTGCTTCAGCAGAGATTGCTGACTTAGAAGCCACATCAGATGACTGGTTTGGGCAGCTATTTCTGCAGAGTTTTATATTTGTGATATAGCTAAAGCCTTCAACTTCTATTCCAAAAGCAGCATGAGGGCTCAGGTCAGGCATGATCAGGTGCTTACCTGTAAGCACATCATTCTCCAACATTCCTCTGCAGCAACTGCTACATTTACAAGTGGCACCAGTCCTTTACAATGTCAACTTTCTCCCACTTACCTCATCATCCAGTTGTAGAGACTTAATCCACAGCCATTTGTAAACAGTGCCAATCCCAAAAATGCAAAAAATTGTCAGGCAGTCCCCACATGAGATTTGCAAACAAAGTTGTAGGTTTAAATTTGCCTTTCTATGACCTTCTTAGTCCCATATTATTTTCTTTTCCATGCACTGGGCTTTGGCCAGTCCCTATAGATTTCTCAGCTTAGTCTTTTCCTGGCCCCGAGTTCTGCCTACTTGCTTCAGGCTCAGCATTCCCTTTCCCCAGGTCAAAATTAAGGAGACAGGGCAGGACAGAGCAGATTAACAGAACTGTCCTTTTACTTGTAGGAACATCCCCATATTGCTGCGTTTCTTCAGGAAAACGGCATCAGCTTTCAACAGCTGAAGGTCTGGAGATGACAGAAGGCCCCCCTTTGGCCACTAGAGTAAATATGAGAGAGACAAAGGTATTGCTCCTCTGTCAATACAGAAAGGAAGGCAATTTGCAAGAAAGCCAGAACACTGATACCATGGCAAGTTTCCCTTCAGGACCAGGCGAACTCCCAACGCTCATTTGCAAACCAGAGGAAAATTACTGTTTCTCTCCTCTTCACTGCAGCTACAATTAAAGCACTTGAAAGAAACATTGAAACTTGTTTGCAAACAGAGTCCCAGTATGTTCTTAGTTGTTGCAAAAAAAGGTTTATTTCAAGGAACACTTCACCACACTGTATCTATGCAGGCCGTCAGTACACACAAAATAGAGCAGTAATAGGCAACTTGAACAGTGAAAATAATCACTTAGTCCAGAAATTAAAGTCATAAAGGAAGAGCCCTTTCCCGGCACAGGCTCAGTTTAAGGTGGTTTGCCTCAGGAGCAGACATTTCCTTGGCTGTCTAAAAATGGTGCTCAAGTAAGCATGAAAGAGCTCAGGACAAATCACTCCCTTCAGAAATTCCAAGGGTGGGTCACAGCAGTTTGCTGCAATGCAGAACACAGACTTTATTCCTGAAGAGGAAAAAAATTAATAAAAAACAATTTTACATCAGGAGAAATATTTTAAAAATTGAATTTTAACCCTAATCACTGGAGAGTTCCTTTACAAAAACCAGCTCAGTATGATTCAGTAAGAACCAGAGAGCCCATTCCAGACATAAGAATTTTACTACTAAACACTTCTTAACCTATTCACTTGTCTAACACTGATGGGAGCATTAAACACTCCTCCCTGGTAAAGTGGCTGGACAACACCCAGTAACTACACTGCTTCAGGAGAAGAGCATTTAGTACACGGGATTTTGCTACTTCTCACCTGTTTTCATTTGGAGAAACAAGGCTTGAGTCTCTTCAGCATCTCTGAGTTGTCCAGTGCTCAGACAGGAACCCCATACCCCATGACCATTCAACAGATATTTTCAGAAACAAAGGCACAAAGTGCTTACTTTCTGACAAAACAGTATTGCTTGCTTTTGACTATAGGGTGACATGAATTAGTTCAAACTTTGCTTGATGGGGAAATTAGGATTAAAATAGGATGTCAGACTCAGCACCTCAGTAAGGTTACAAAACACTTACTGACTTGAAACTGGTTTACATTCACACCCAGGGGAGAAAAGCCAATTTGCTCTTGGTAAGATACCTGTATCTTTATTTTCTCCAACTCATCTGCAAATCTACAAAGAACAAGTTATGGAAAGAAAAACAAGCAGAGTAAAATGAAATATGGTAGAGATCTCTTCCACAGATTTCTTAAGTCAGGATATCAATATCAGAGATATCAATTTTAAGAGCAGTTCAGAGTGAAGAATCATGAGAATTTAACAGGTTTCACAAAATAAAAAAGGTAAGAACACAATTTTTTTTTTAGATTTAACGTAATATGTAAGTTTGATTATTAAAATGTCAAAGAATTTAAGTTTTTAATCTAAAAATTAAATAGGATATTTCTAATGCCACTCCTTAGGAAGACAATCTTATAATTTGGAACAGAATTCTGCATCAAAAAGAAACAGCATAAGCAAGATCAAGCAGTAGAAGTAGCTTAGTAAAAACAAGTTTATTCATTCATATTTTAGGTAAATATGCAAATAGTCAGCAAAGCCTTTTTGCTATGACTGTAAACTTTTTATTTTAAAAAATTATGTTAAAAACCAATACAGTAATTTCCATTAATGTTCTAAAAAAGTTTGTTCACATCTTGAACGAAAATACATTAGCAACATCTCCCAGCAGAATCAATCTTTAAAAAAGTAAAACTCTAGGTGCAGAACATTTCTACAGTGTAGTATCTCTACATTTTAATTTATTCACATGATTGAATATCATTCACCTCTATTGTCTCTAGACCATGATCAAGAGCATTCCTTAAATAGAAGATATTCAATGATGTGTTACACATTGCCACAGATACTAACATTATTAGAAGAGTGCACAACTCAATTTCACTAACAAAGCAAGACCTTTCTATATGCTGCATTGTAACAGTTAATTTAGCTATATGCCGTTAAAATCATGTATGTTTTCCAAGGAAAAATACTAAAAAAATCCATGGTCCAAATTCTGCTCCCACTTATATTCACAGGATAAGATAAGCACCATCAAGTTGTAGTTTATAGTTGAAAAGCATATAGAGAACCAGTTTGTTTGTGAGTATAAGGGAGAGAAGAACTTACCCCATGTCTGTAAACATTCACATAAGTCTGCAGTCAAAAGTGCCAGATAGGCAGCCTATCCGCAGTACAATTATTTCATTCAGAGAGGTGCTGGGGGAAAGGAGAAGACTATGGAACATTATTTTAGAGGCAAGTTAAAATGTTTTTATGTACTTTGGAAAGACATATTCTCAGCTAGCTAAACCATACTCCAGTAAAACATAATCCACTTCTACCCAAATACAGTACAGCATCATTTCCTAACTTTCTTGTTCAGACAAAGGAGTACTCAATTCAGCAGCAAGCCCATGACAGTATTTCAAAGCATAAGAAAAACCCCCACACACCTCTGATCTACCCTCCCCTTAACATACTGCTGATGCTAACAGGAGATCCTCATACATAGAAGAAAATATCTGAAAAACCATAAACTGACCTTGATTTATGCACACACAAGAAGTGTGCTTCTAGACAAAAGGTCGTCTACAGCTTTAATTGTCTAGTTTTAGTCTAGATCTCAGTCTATATTAACCACATATACCATACAAAACATAACAGGATAGGTGCTTATTCACACTATTAAATATACTTGGTCTCCCAACTCAGCTTGACAGTCAATTGCCCCATTTACACAAACATCTGTTTGAATGTTCCTGATCCTCTAAGACACCAAACATTGAACTCTTAAAATTAAAGAAGAGTAAATGATGCTCAGCAATTCACAGGATCAGACCCTGAATCAAACTGAATGCAATTGGCAAATTAAGTTTGACATCTGACACAGCCTCCTGGAAACATTTTACCCTCAAGTTTTCCCTTTCTTTCCCCAGCTCAGACCATGCTCCCACTATCGCAGAGACAGCCTTCAAAGTGAATAGGGTCAGGCTCTGTCAAGCAAACACTGCAGTCTTTAGAAATCCCTGGTATTTACTGCCATCCACTCTGGGGCAGACTTGTCTGCAATGAAAATGGTGTTCCTGGTGTTGATGGATAGTTAGCAAAACCTTCAGGCTGAGCTGTATAGTTCTCCAGAGCAGAAGCAGAATGTGCCTTTAAGGAAGATAAGAAGTTAGGAAACAGCACTGATAAAAACAAGGAAACAAAAATCTAAATTAAGCAAAATTTCAGCCACAATACCAGTCCTGCTCAAACCAAAACAAATGGATTATAATCTGAAGTGTGCAAAGAATAGAGATGAGCAAGGCATCTATACAAAGATGTTAATCTGTAGTGCAACTATTGCTCTGAAATACCAGAGAATGAAAAAAGCAGTTGGATTAAGGAGGAAAACAAAGAAGTGTTAATTGCATTTAGTTTCCAGTGGAGTAAGCACCAGCTGATTTGGAAGGCACAGCTTAATCAGGAGCTGTAATATATTTAGTGACTTTGGGCTTTCCTTCTCTTCCTTGCTCAGGTAAATAAGTGTTAATTTTAGTGACTGGATCTTATAAAAAGAACAATTACATTCTCAATGCAATCTGCATACATTTCTACAGAACAAATAGACTTCTGAGCTGCAAAAGCATGGTCTAGATGAAGTAACTAACTTCTTCCAATCCCCTGATATTCAGAAAGTATCTCACAATATGCTGCACTCTGAACAGTACTTAGACACGTGCTCCATTTCAACAACCGATGTGTCACAGAAGAGAGAAAACATTAAGTCAAGACACTCATCTTTCTCTTTTAGTACCATGTAGAGATGGTCAAATTTCTTACAAGAGTCTGTACAGAGGCTGTTTTTAACAAGACAAGCTTTTAAAAGACAAGCTAAACATATGAACACAAAGTCTGATGATTGTTTCAGTTAACTTATGTGGGTTGATGGGTGAAACAAGCTGTTTCATGGACAAGAGATGATGAAATTACACATTACCCAAAGCCACTTCAAGCTTATATTACAATTCTATTTGTGGGAACTATCAAGGGAAAGGCACAACCACAACAGACAGACAAGACAATCTGATTACATGTGCAGAGGCACATAACTCAGAACAAACAGTCCACAGAAATCTTTAAGTTATTCAAATGTCAGACTGGAACTGAGTACAAATTTTGCAATGGTATGGTCAGCTCATTAGCTTTAACACAAACCTGGCAAAAATTAATTTGCATTATCTTTTCTTTTACTTCTCCCCTTTTTACAAAAAGTTTTAGATAATGTTTTAATCTCATTTATGAAGCATTATACACTGGCCTTGAGTAAGAAGTTTAGCACAAGTTGTTTTTTATCATCATTCTTGTAATCAGTTCTCATACAATTTAGGGGTTTTAATCATTTACTGACTTAAACTAATCCCAGGGAGTTAACAGGCAAGTGCGTGCTCAAGAGATCACTGGAAGCAGAACAGTATTAACAAACAGACACATTACCTGTAGTAGTGCTGACTGTGCAGCTGCACTGTGCTGCAATTCCTGTAAGGAAGATTGTGCGGCACTTTGGGGAAAGCCAGGGATACCAGAGAGAGATAAAAGACCAGGAAAAACTGCATTTCCTGGTGTCTGTAGGCCAGAAGTCAAGCTGAAAGAATGTCAAAATGAGGCTATTATTAGGAACATCTGCACCATGTTTTATTCTGTTTTCCTCTCTATAAGCTTATGTCTACAGAAATTACAAAAGCAGTTCTTTTTCTAAATCTAATAAAGGCCAGAATTTCTAAACTGAAGTCCAGTCTTTACCCACCTAAAAATTATACATACATACACAAACCAAGGTTGTCTGGAATACACGTAAGGGGACTCAACATGTTTTGTACCTCAGCTGTATTGACAGTTCACACACAAAAAAAACTTTACAGACAAGAATTTATGCTGACTACTTCCTTAAAATATCTAAGATATTGTCTGCTATTACCTGTGTGTATTAATGGATGTCCACATGGAATCCATTCTTAGAAAAGCCTAGGAGGTGCCAAGTATCCTCATCTGGGAAACAAAATCACTGAGCACCTCACTGGATTAGACTGTTGTAACAGAGACTATTGAGACAAACCTATTTAGTCACTACCCTATCAGCTTCTAAAGACAAGTGGAAATCTAGTAGTGAACTAACTTTAAAAACTATCTGCAATTAGGAACTATGAGTGAAAATATTGTCTACACACTTAAAATAAAATCAGTGTTTTGTTCAAGAGAAAGAGAAATAGTTCTGACCTCCTCCAGAAACGGTAACGTACCCAGCCTGTGCCACAAGTGCAGAGTTGAAGTTTGAGCTAAAGGCCGAGGCAAACCCTGGCAGGACTGGAGCTGGAGATGGGGCTGTGGCAGCTGCCGGCAACGGTGCAACTGCTGCTACTGCAGAAGATGCCTGGAGGCCAGGGAAAGAAGGGAGAGCAGGAGTGACAGAGGGTGTGTTAGAGACAGGAAAACCAGGGAAGGATGGGTTTGATGATCCCAGAGGTCCCTGGGCAACAGAAAAAAGGGAAGGGACAGCACTGGACAAGTTAAGCGAGAAGGGTGGAGCGGAGACTGTTGCGGAGGCGGCGAGTCCTGAGAGCACGGCGGCGGTGGAACTCACATGGGGGGCGGACACGGCTGAAGCACTTGTAGCCGGAGTGGCCAACAGAGACCCTGGGAGAGTGACGGGCGGGGTCAGTGCTGGGTTACCAGTAAAAGCAAAGTTACTGGTTAGAGACGTGAAAGGAGGAAGTCCATTGAACACGGGGGCAATGGGAGCAGAGGAGCCATGTGGGGTGAGGGAAATGGAAGCCAGAGAACTGGAGTTGTTCAGAGGAGCACTCAGAGAGGAGAGCCCTGACAGCGCTGGATTCAGGGAACTGGGTAAGCTGACGGGCACTGGAGCTGCTGAGGTGTACGCACGCCCGAGCCCTGACAGTCCTAGAGTGCCATGAGAAGGGCTGGCTGAATGAGAAGGACCTTTGAAGGCCGACAGGGTAGGACTCATGGGCTCTGTTTTGACCAGAACTGGGATACTTGTGGCAGCTGGGGCTGATGAGAGCTGCTGGTCGGGATTAGTAGGACTTGTGCCATGCAAGAGGGAGGCTGATGAGCCACAGTTGACTGGCATAATCGATGGTGAGGTGGTTAAAGGTGACTGTGCAGGCAATGTGGGAGGAGTGGAACTAGAATTGGCTACAGATGGGGATGGAAGACCTGGAAAAATAGCCAGCCCAGGTGTGGAGGAACGCTGTGTGTTAGGGGTGGCTGATGGAGTGTAACATTTGTTGACAGAGGAAGTGGGAGGGTCAGAGCTTTGATTAGCAAGAGCAGATAAAGAAGCAAGCTCACTTGTCACAGCAGAAGGTAAAGCAGATGAATTGATTAATGAAGTGTCATTTGATGTCAGAAATCCCTTTAAGACAGACAGAATTGGGTTAGGCAAGCTAAGCGAGCCAGGAATGGTAGTGGCAGGAGAATTAGCAATTGTAGATGGAACAGGACTAGAAATCCCTTGGGCATTGGGTGGCAAGGACAAAGGGAGGCCAGCAAAGACTGATGACAATGGAGCAGGATTATTAGCAGAAGCAACTGAAGAGGTTGCAGAGAACGGGAGGCCAGCAAATGGTGTAGCAGCAGATGCAAAAACTTCAGTGGGTGCAGGTGTGGCACATGGAGTGGAAGAACCTTGCGGAGCCGGCATAGCAGCAGGGATAGAAGCCAGCCCAGAAAAAACTGAGGGGACAGGAGTAGAGGTTGCACTGTGAACAGATGTGACAGGAACACCGGGCAGTGAAAGGGATTTGATGACAGTAGGAGTTGGGGTAGATGGCTGAGATGTATGGATGGAAGAGGAGACCTGTCCTGGGAAAACAGGAAGGACAGGGGTAGACATGTTCATCCCAGAGATGAGCGGAGTTGCAGGTGCTAATGGATGGCTTATTGCCTTGACAGGTGATGGGGTAGGGACTGGAGTAGCAGCAGGTGTTGAAGGATTAGAACCATGAGGAGTAAAGAGCTGATTCGCTTGTGCAGAAAAAGCTGCAAAGAAACAAAACCAGTAAGAACACTTGAAACTGTCAGAAATGTTTGAAATCAACACAAAAACATTTTATATGGCATTTCAAAATATGATACACAGGCAATAGCTAACACACAATGTCTACATATAAACAGTGAACAGCAGGGCCTATGAAAACAAACCAAAAAGGTACACACAAACACATCACACAAATCATACACCATGTGGGCTAACACTCCTTTTTAAAATGCTCTGTGATATCTGCTACCTCTTCATGATCTCATGCAAAACAGTTATAAACTCAGATGCACTCTGTAAGAACATCTAAGTGATACAGGTAAACACCCTCCCTCTGGTCCCTAACATTTGGCAGTACCCAAACCAGATTTAATATTCCATCAGCATCAGATCACCTGGGCTCCTCTGCATCCACTCTCACTGAAGGTCAGAATTTCCTTCAGAACCAGTTAATTCAATGTATCATGATTTCAGAGAAGTTTAGTCAACAACTGAAGAAAGCTGATTTCAGGTGCTGGTAGTTTTCTTTCCTTCAAAATCAGGTCATTCTCTTCACTGTGCATCCTTCAGATTTTGATTCTAAGAAGGTACACTTTGAAATTCATATATCACACTACAGTATTAAACTAACATTGGCACGTGACTTTCTCAACAAGTATTTCTAGGAGTCTTTAGTCAGGTGTCTGTAATAAAGGCAAGCACCTGCCACTAAAAGTATCAGCTTGTGTCAATCCTACAAAGTAAGTTAGAGACATCAGTCAAGCTGCAGGAAAACAGGTAGGCACACTGTGAATGGGGAGGTGGAGGTTAATGGAAAGGAGCTGCATCTATGAATACTGGCATGTCAAGAGTCTCGATATGCCTGCCTCTAGTTTCCTGTGGAACATGAATATGTTAAAAAATCATTCCTCTCAAACAACTCTTGTGCTTTATTTTACTTTTGGAATAATCTGTTCAAATGTAAGCAAGACACTCATCCAACCAGTCAAACTCACCACCCATAACTCTAGCAGCATACATGTCTCTCTCGCTTGATTTCTACACATAATTCTAGACACAAATCCAGAAAATTATTCTTTAAAATCTTGGACCTAAGTTGATATGACAGCCTCCTATTTTGTGTATGTTGAAAGTAGAAAACAAGTAAATCTGCCAAAAAACTTTTTTCTTTTGACATACTCTTTTCAAAAAAACCCCAGACTGCCCAGCTCTGGATTGTGTTCTTTTCTCATTCTATTTCCAAGCAGAAGACTCTCCTAAAGATCACAGTTATTTAATCCTGACAGCTAAGATAATCATGAATGAAATACAGCTGTACTAGAACCCAGAGCTGAACTTTTCTTCCTAAGAGAGTATTTCATTCCTTACACTGTATTCATTTAGCTGTATGAACTAACTTTGTAAAAATACATGCACACTTAAAGAGGAGTATACAAGAATGAAGTGATTCTTCAAAACATTTCTGTAGAACCATCCCTGGACATAGAGAAGGAAAGACAAAACATAACTTCTTTTTTGGTCCCTAGGAAAAATTACTGTGATAAGTTTAGCTACTGTAAATATATCTATTTGCAGTATTTGTTAATATGCCTGACTCAATGGTCAGTAAATTCTCAGTTTTATTTGTCAAATCCAATGACATGTTATCAAAGCCTTCTTATAAGTAGTTCCTAATGGGATTTATTATTATGCTTTGTACTAAGTATACAAAGCATCACACAAAAACAATAAAAAGAGCACAACTGTCTTGGTAAAAAGAACAGGATCTTACAGGGTAAGACAAAAGTGCACGTAGACATAGTTGGATCTAACACCCTAGGATAAGACATTCAAAAATCTCTAAATCTCTCTTGTATTCCTACCTTCTTATTGCAACTGATCTACAAGATTAAAATGTCAATGAGTTTTCCAACCTATGTCCAGAGTTTTAAAAATTGCAAAGATTTACTCAAGTATTTAAATGCATGACATTGCAAAGGGTATTTTGATTTAGTTTTTAGCATGATTTTTCACATACTTACATAATGATGAATATAAAAAACTTTGATAAGCTAACACAAAAGGATGAATTCTAATGTTTCAATGCTTTTTAGTACAAATGTCTGATGATTCTTTTTTCTACACTATCAAGAGATTCTATTCCACATACTTAGTGGCTGCATACTTAAAAGGTTATGAAGATCCCACTAAACAAGTTGTTAACATTTTATGAACAAATAACAAAGACACAATACACACAAAAATCCCCTGTGGATTTGCAATTTACCTTGATTTTGGGAAGGTTTTGCCTGGCTGGAAAGGTCCTCATTTTCTAAACAGAGAACAGCAGCTTGTTATTGAAAGGCAAATGAAACTCCAGCAGTGAATGATCCACTCCCAGCAATGAACCAGGAAAAACAACATGAATATTTTTAAAGAGATGCATGCTTTACCTGATACCACTTGATTAGCAGTGTATGGTGGAGGAGCTGGTAAGCCTGGAGCTATGACATTGGCCATTGGAACTAAGCCAGCATTGTTGTAAGCACCTAAAATAACAAAGGCAATACACATCCCTGTTGTTAGAAGAACCTGTATCTAGATGAACCAGTAAGCATCTTCACCTTTTAAAAAATATTTCCAAGACTGTAAGACATTCCTTCATCAAAAAGCTAGACCAGTTAACTATCCAGGCTAGATGTTGGCTTTTGCACACGTCTGCCTGAAGGGCATGCATTGTGATCCAGATTTTGCTAAGGGCAATTATCTTGAGAGAGCCTGAAAAAGTCAGGTTTCAATTCCTTTCAGTTCCATTTTGCCTGAAAAAACTCAAAGGGAAGGAGTGATACAATGTCTGCAGCATCACTGGTTCCTTTCCTATACTTAATTAAAAGGCTGTTGCAACTCCTTCAGTACTAAAGTTGGACAAACAAAGGAGCCAAACACAGATCAGTAACCATGACCCTTTAACATCAGCCAGAAAATTCTGAGAAAAAAACAATCCTTCTCAAATACTTAATCTCGTATTCTTCGATATTTCTTTAAATGTTAAGAAATTCAAGTGGGTTAGTAAAGTATTTTAATATAAAATTCTTACAGCAATTAGCATATTAAATATACCTGTTTTCCTGTTATATTTTGGAGCAACTGAAACTGTTGTATTGGTGTGGTATACAGTTCTAATAAAACACATCTGAATTTAAATTGCAGGAACACAAACACATTTCACAGTGGCCCTGAATTAATAGTTTAAGAGCATAAGAACTTGGGCTTCATGGGAAAAGGTAGCATTTGACTGCACTAATTTGTCATATAGAAGTCCTTTCTGATTTCGTACTTTCATAGTAATTCCACCTGACGTTAAGATTTCTTGCACAACAATTCTTGCCTGAAAATCAGAAAAGCAATTAACAGTCACTGCATCACTCAGGAAGGAAATGTTCAAGAGGCAGAAGACAATTCATTACCACTGACTGAAAACAATCACATTCAATAGTTTCAGGTCAGCTTCTGCAATCTCACCAAACACACACATACACAAATATATAATTTCACCAGTTATGAGTTCAGTTGTCACAACAGCTTTCTTAAAAAACCTGTTCCAGCCTAGTAAGGCCCTGAAACCTCAAAAGCTCTTTCATATCCTAAAACTGTACTAATATTTCTATCCTGCCACAGGCCATATTTTGTGCTTTAAGGTACTTTGGGTAGGATTTACTCAATATAAATTTGAGTTAGTCCGCAAGTTTCCTGCACAGCTTCTTGGGAACAAGTAATTTCCTGGGCATAAATAATCAGTCTTAGTTTAGCCACTAGTAGTGCCCATTTTTCTAAAATGGCTATAAAAAGACTTGCAGACATCAAGTTGATTAGATGACTCAGCCTTCAGCTTGCTTGCTAGGAGTTCTGTTTCACTTTCTTATCAACTCCCTGAAATCCCCAACATCAGTGAAAAGCAAGTGTCCTAACCAGAGCACTCCTTGTTCTGCAGTACAGAATTTCAAGATTAGAAAAGGCTTTCAGCTGCCTGCCAGACCTGAATCTGACTACTTTAAGTATTCTAAGCTTTCTTCCAAAGAAAGGGCAATTGCCTTGCCCCCTTCCAAAAATGTCTCAAGTCTAACAATTGATGCAGCAGAGCAAAGAGAGGAGCTTATGAATAAGGCTCAATCTTACTTAAGGCACTAGGCTAGAAATAGAGCAATGGCAGGAAAAAGCAATCAGTATTTCCCTTCTGAGACTGAAATCTACTTTTCTTTTAGGAAACTGTTTACTCTCCATTATGATGGACAGAAGGTAAAGCAGAAGGCAAGTGAGAAACAGATTACAGCCCTTCAGCAAGTTCCTACATAGTTCCATCCAGTTCAGTGCCGTGGCTGACCATATCCCAAGGTGGGTTCTACAGCAACAAGTCAGACTTGTCAAGCCAAAGCACAAGCCTTGGCCAAATGTTACAAAAAAGCCAAAGCCCTTGTCTTGTCTAACATGCACAATGCCTCTCATAAATTAAATATTTTGTCATCAGAACGGGATTGTGAATTTTTCTTATGGATGCTGGAAAAATAAGTCAATATATTCCTCTTTTTATCAATTCTGCTGTCATGAAAGAAAAGGTAGAAACCAGTACCTAGAGCATGCTCAGGGAGCAGAAGCCAATTTCAGATATGACCATAGTCAGAGAAACCAACACTTGACACATTACTTAAAAGGCAAATGCATGAACAGTAGCATCACAGCTAGCATCAAAGCTAGAACACATAGAAACCTTACTTGGTGCAATAGTTGCATGTGGCCGACATGGTGGGATGGGGTATGGAACTGGTTTGTGTGGATTGTACGTCGATGGAGCCTACATAAACGAAAAACAAATGGAAAAAGCAATAGTGAAAGCATTACCTAATGTTTCTCAGACAAAAAGCTAACATTCAGATACTACAGACAGGCATTCTTTACTGTAAATATAGGTGATAGGAAATTTTTTCATAATACCCAGAGTGACTGCAAGTATTTCACTCTTTCTGAAAAGAATGAAACAAACATCACTAGTATACCTTTAGATTTCAATAGAAAACTGAGCACAAGTGGGAAAGGGAGCTCCTTTCTGCCTTGCAGTTCTCATACTCTGCAGTCTTGGACTGACTTCTCATTTTAAAGGTTTAGCACGTTTAAAACTAGCAAATATTTCTGAAGGTACCTATGTTTCTGAAGCAATACAGCTTTGTGGGAAACATAATAGGAGTGATAATAAAACATTTGGACAATACTTCAAAGTAGTAACAGGTTCACTGAAAGTTTGTCCCACATGCTCAAAAATTTTGAAGTACAGATCAGCTGTGTTAAAAAACAAGAACCTCTTTCTAAGGCACTGCTGTAATTCAAGTTTCAAAGATGGAGCCATTTTCTGTGTTCATGTGAGAAATCCTCAGAGAGCAGCTCATGATGAATTACCAAAAATGCTTTTAGTTTTCTCTTCTGCTACTGTAATTTAAATTCTGTCTTCAAATGCACATACATTGTATCCAGTAGAGAATTCTCCCCCTCTACAGGTAAAAACAAGAGCTCATTTTCAAGTTAAATAAAAAAAATAATAGGTCATATTCATTACAGAAGTTTAGATTCAATTAAATTGCTGCTCTTCAGTCTTCTTGCAACATAACAGCATTTTATAACAAAGCCTTGTTGAATTGGCTGGTAATTATTTTGGGGATTTTTAAAGTTTCATTTATTAATTAATTTTTTAGACATACTGGTTTGGATGGTCCAAGTATACGGGCTGCTATTCCCTTTCCTTCATTAGTACATTCTTCTGTGTCCTTTTTGATAGGGGTTCCCTGAAACAAAAGAAAATTAAACCAAGCATTAATTTAGAAGCAAATCTTGCTATACAATTTCTGCCCTTTCTTTTTTTACTGAACCACATTTGAGTTTTTGAACATTCTGAAAGTAACCATGTTTGTCAGGAAAAAAAAAACCAACCCAACTAACTGTTTTAGGCTTGTAAAGAAATGAGTAAGAGCATTCCAATAGCTTCATTTGTAACACTGAGGTTTTGTAAAGAGAGGCATTTTAAACAGTGCGTGATGATGATGGAATTCTGCATTTTGACTTGTGGACATGATAACATCAATTTCAGTTGATTGTGCTGTCCCTTAAGTGTTCACAGGAAATGCTTGACATGCTTAAGAGCCACACTAAGATTAACAGTAGTACTGTAGTGACCATATTAGGTCACTTTATCAACCTACCAGCAAGTCCCTTGACACCTCTCCTGATTCTGCCAAATACTGCTGGAGTTTACAATGTTTTCCTGATATGAACAATGTCTTATTTATGACATTGTTCAGGTAATCTTTACCTGAAGCAGCAGAGAAAGAATAGGCAAATAAAAATAGTCCACGTTCCCTATAAAAGTTGAATGAGCAAACAAAAAAACCAACCAACCCAACAAACGCACTTTGGTTTTGATTCCACTCCTTCCTCCATGTATATGAATTCTGGGTTTGGTTATACTACAATGAATCTTAAAATCAAGGTTCATTTGTGAAAAGCAAAAGTACAGGATCATGCTTACTGGAAAAATTCCATTTATGCGGCTTGGTTTGCCCTTGGGATAAGGATTGCCAGGAATCATGCCACAGGATGATATCATAGCATGAGGAGCCTTACAACCTGTTTTTGAAGCCTGCAAAATAATCAAGAAAGAACATTATTTGCTATCAAATTCAATGCTCTAAAGAAACTAGTTACTATTTCATAACATTTAGACTGCATGAATCAACCTACACGGAACAAATGAAGTTTGTGTCTCAAGTCTTATTCCAAATAATCCAAATAGTGTAAACTTCTGTCTAAGTCCCCCTCTGCTTACACTGAACTTTGGGCTTAAGAACTTGGTGTTCTCTAAAACAAAATACAATCTGTTTCCTCCAGCATCGGTTGAAATTCTGTGTCACTTTTTCCATATGTTCCTAATGCCTGACAAAAACTCCTCCCTTTGTTGCACATGCTCTTATTTTTTTGCAGTTGCTTGTTTCAGCTTGCCTTACACTAGTAGCTCCCAGAAGTCCTCATGCTAAGCCCTGACCCCACAATGACCACAAGGATAGAAACACAATCCTAACAGAACCAAGGGTATTAGCTTATCTCGATTACCTGTTCGAGAATTCTTCTGCATCTTTTCTTCTCTGACATATTAATTCTGAACAGATCTTCAATCAGGCGATAATTCTGAGCATCAACAATATTGCTGTAAAGACATTGACAGACAATTACTGCCATTCCATTTGCATAAGCTGAAACAATGCACCACTGAAAAGTGACCCACACTTAGCCACTACCCAAAACCACATTAAAAAACCATAATTAGTTCAGATCATAATATTACTATTATTATTATTAAAGCAAAAATCCTAGGCTTAAATATGGACTTCATACCTGTAAGTAAAACATGGTATTGGAACTAAATGTCAATACAGAACAATGGATGATGACAGCTAGACTTTATTGCAAGAGTAAGTACATAGAACAAATGAATTTTGCATCACAACAGTAATGCCTTGAGACTTAAGGCATCAACAGTTCACTAGAAAGCTTTAATTACTACTAACACACAATTCCTAGCACAGCAGAAAACCAGCAGCTACTCAATTTGCCACTGCTGCTTGCCAGTCTGGTAGGAAAACAAGTTTTCATCTGATTTACTTTAGAATTAAAAATATAATTCCTGGTAAATCTCTCTAAGTTCTGCAGAGCTAGTGAAAGCCTCCATATTGTTTCAAAAGGTTCTCCTCCTCTGTCTTCATCCCCAACCAACACTAGACACACCACAGAGAACAAAATATGTCACTACAAGGAGACCAATGCCTGTTTCTACCCACCTTATTCAAAATTCTGACCAATTTTTTACCAGCACTTCTCTGTCAAATATTACCTGTGCCATCCAAACTACTGGAAATACAACACAGCATCAAAAAGGAGGACTCCTCAAAGGAGGATATTAGCAGAAATTAAATCAGCAAAACATTGAATGAAGACATGAAAAACACCTCAAAGAACAGTATTAAAATGTGAACGAGCTTTCAGCTTTGTTCACTATTCCTGATTAACGAAGTAAGCAGCACATACATTTGGGTTAGGATTTGTAATCATGACTCCGTTACTTTGCTTTAGTACAGTAGAAATGCAACAGCTAAAGAAGTTATTGTGCTTTCCCCCCACATCAGCTGAAGTGTAGCAACTGAAGAGTCCAAGAGCTCCAGTCTCATTAAGAGAAGGCAACAGGTTGGTCTTGTGTGCCACTAACTCTCCTTTGGCTACCCCATTTTGTTTTGGTCTGAAATCGACTAGGAGCACTGACAACTTCAGTTCAACTCCTAAAGCAAAACCATGTCTATATCCTCAGTCTTAACTGATTTATGGATATTTGTACCATGAAATTATATGCCCCAGGAAGTTCAAGCAGGTGGTAATACAGCATTCACAGGGAAGACAGATATGCTTAAAGCAAAAAAACCCTAAACAACACAAAAAAGAACAATACTTTATAAAATAAATCCCCTGAACTAAGCAGAAGAGTTCCATTTTAAATATGTGTAATGGATGCTTTGAAGCAGCTCTGTTCACTAGGAAAACCCCAGCTTTCTCTGTAAATATCAATTTAGAATATCTATTTTTTTTATAGACAGTAGATTTGTCAGTTTAAGAGATCCATTTACTCATCTCATTTCTACACAGGTAATATTTAGAGGACTTTGCAAAAAAGAGTAAATTCCCAGAATTTCCTGGTCTCAAGTCTTGAGATTTCAGTGAGCAGAGAAATAAGCTTAAGGCTCTCTTTGCTCTCTGTAACATTTGAAGACCACAGTAAAAACATCACCAACGTGCCAGTCTTCCAGCAGGCAGAAGCTCACATAGCAGCAAGCACAAGACTCAAATGAACTATGGAATTTTCCACAATCATAGAATCATTGGTTGGAAGGACCTTAAATATCATCTAGCTCCAAAGCCCCTTCAGATGAGCAGAGGCACCTTTTACTAGACCACGTTGCTCAGAGCCCCATCCAGCATGGCCTTGAACATTTCCAGGGATGGAAACTTCTCCGGGCAACCAATGCCCATGCCTGTGCCAATGCATCACCATCCTCACAGCAAAGAATTTTTTCCTAATATCCACTCTAAGCCTACTCTCTTTCAGTGTGAAGCCATTCCCCTTGTCCTGTCACTACACTCCAGCTCTCTTGCAGGCTCCCTTCAGGTACCAGAAGGCTGCAATTAGGTCACACCAACTCGTTCCAGGCTGAACAAACCCAATTCTCTCAGTCTTATGTGTACCTCTACAATGTCTGCTTCTAATTATTCTTTTAAACAGCCCCATCAGTAATGGATTTCTGCTTTACCTTAACCAGGCACAGTGCTTCCTTCTAGAAGATCTAAAGTTTTATATCCTCAAACATGAGCTAAACCAACACAAGTTAAGGAACACAGCAGAAGAGATACTTACGAAGCTAAGATTTCAAGGGCAATAAGTTTATCTTTACTGAAGGTGAAGCAGTTGAGAATATTAACCATTTTTGATGCTGGAACTGCCACTATTTTCTGATAAGAAAGAAAGAAAAAAGTGTGTATAAAATAAAACAGTACAAGTATTTTAAACTCAGAATACAATTCAGTAACAGCTTCATATGGTATATTTCAGTAAACTTTTAACAGCCTCTCTCTCTCTCCCATTGGGAAGGAGACTCTATACACTAAATTATGAACAAGCACCTCCAAAAAGCACTCAGGAAAAGCAAAGAAATCAGGAGAGTTAACAAGAGTTAGAAAGGGTTACATCTCCTTCTGTGATACACAGGAAAGTAAAAGTCACTTTAGTCAGAAAAGATATCCCAATTAGAAGTATGAAATTTCATAGCTTGGTACCACTGAAGGAGATGAAGAAGAAACTTTGAAGATTTTGAAGGGTATATTGACTCATCAGTTGGAAAGTAGGTTTCATAAAATTAAAATGACATTAAGAGAGCAAATTTATTCCACAAGATCATGTCACAAGAACTTACATGTTGTAAAGCCTTTATTGCCTTAAGCTGTGGTTCTGCCCAGGAGAAATATCTCAGTAATTCAACAACCTGCAACAGTAAGGCCTTCCATTAATCTTTCAGATATATTAAAAATGTATGCCAACAGCATCAATATGACCTTTCCACTTTTGCAGCACACTGGTGTACTGCTAAAAAACATCTGTGATGTCTGATTGTCGGTGCCTACCAGCATATATCCATCTTTTTATTTCTAAGTAGGCAGCTAAAAATTCTATGTTATGAGATGAAGATTTTCCATGGAAATGTTTTAAATACTTTTTGACATATATTTGCACATATGAATAACAACACCATTGTATTAGAATAAGTAAAAGAAAAAAAAATCAAGTATCTCTGAAAAAACTTATCAACTATAGGGATCCCAAACATACACAAAAAAAAGCTAGCAGGAAAAGAAAGAGGAAAAAGAAAATCTACATATTATCATGGTATACATTATCTCTATTTAGACAATACACACAAAACAATTCTAAATTCCATTACGATAAATTTATACAAATTTCCAGGCACAACAAGAATGAAAATGTAGTGATTTTGATGACAAAGCAACTTGGAACTCTTTGTAATAGTGCCATGCTGATATAACAAGGAATTGAATCTCCTCAATAAATATGAAAACCTAATATGATCAGCCGCAGTATGACTGGAGACAATCAGTTTGTATTACTGAATACACAAAAACAATAGCTCCCATTAAACCCATAACAGTGTTGACTTTACCTGTTCACTGGAAAAGTATCCATGAACATATTCAATAGCTTTTAATTTGTACTCAGTCAATACAGCCTAAAAGACATAGAAAAAAAAGGATGCATAATTAACGACTCAAAAATTATAGCACAACCATCTGCTAATATATTAATCTAAAATCTGCCCCTGCAAAGTGACATTTGTATCAATTACACTGTAGCATTTTGAAGTAACAGTGTACTTCTTAGGTAACTAAGAACAGTGAAAAGCAGGAAGATGTGATTTAATTCTTCTGTTAAAAAAAAATTCATTTTTTTATTTACTTGATTTTGCTTTTTTGTTGTTGCTTATAACTGTGCTGAGAGAACATCATCACTCTTCTTTTTGCTCCAATGATCTACATCAACTTAAACAAGATAATACAGTTGATTATTCAGGCAATCGCTTTGTATGGCCCCTGTAAACTAACTGACAAAGTATTTTACTTTGGTGAATTTATGAAGGAATTGGATAACAAGTCTATACAGACAGAATTAAATACAAAACAAAGCTTGGTCCAGAGATGGATACTGTCTTATCATTATCGTTATGTGTTCCGAATTTTAACATGCAGTCATACCAAACAAACAAAGCACAGTACTTTAATGCAGCACTGGCCTTTTGACTCTGTGGCAAGACAGTTGTGTTAATAACCTCGTGAGCTGTCTAATAGCCAGGACTTCCTCCCTCCCCTGTACCCAGCTCTCTGTGACAGGTACAAGATGTAAAGAAGACAGCTAACAGCTGAATTCCTGCCCCAAGCCGGTGAAAACACCTTTCTTCCATAGTTTCCAAGTCCCCCCTCTAATGCTAGATCTTGTGTATTCTCAAACCACCTTCAGCTTTACCCACACACCCACTTCTATCTTCCTCCCAACAGCCCTAGAAACTACCCCTACCCCTTGCTTTTTTGTTCCTGTCCCTGCAGACAGACACAAAGGTCTCCATCACTGCAGCCTGACTGTGAAGGAGTAGCACAGGTGCACAGAAACCCACCTGGATACTATTTGAGGCAACCCGCTTCCTTCCTTTCCCTCATTAAGAGACAAACACTACCAGACACACTGAAGTCACAGGAAAGAAAGAATTTCTGTCTTCATGCTCATTTTTTCTTCTATTCTTTCCTACTCTTCATGCGTTTTCAAAAAAAGTAGGGTATGTCTTTTTTAACTGAAACAAATGTTACTTTACCTTCTTAAATCAACAACTGAATGACTTATAACAAACACAAAGCACTGCTATGCATATTTATAGAAGGAACAAACAAACAAAACCCCCAAAGTTTATTTTGCTAGTACTTGTAAATATATACAGGGAAAAACAGAAGTAAGCTACACACGAAGACATTTAAATAATTGTTCCTGCTAACCATAGGACTGAAAATGGAGCATGCCAACACAACAAACTTGTAAATCACATAATAAAGAAGGTTCTACCACAGAGCTAGAAATGAAGCTTAAACAAAAACATAGCAGCAAAGACACAAAACCAGCACTTGGACAATGAATGTTACACAACAACAGCACAACTATTATTAACAAAGCACAGCACTGATCGTTAGATCAGCATCAAGCTGGAATACAGGAATACAAGGAGATAGCATAGAGGAAACATAATTGCCTAAAATCACATGCCTAAACCCTTTTGTCTGAAGTCTTTAGTAATCACAGAGCGTATTCTGAAGGACTGCACTGCAGTAATATAATTGAAACATTACTCCCTCCCACCATCAATCATCAGAGAAAGCATTCATGTGCTAGTCGTTCCTTGACTTTTTTTTTGTGGTCCCTAGATTTTCCACACAAAGTCGTAAGTTGGGAGGGAAGTCCACAGCCTGAAATATCTTAGACTGTCATGTTTTTAGCTGTTTTATGAAAGAGACCTTATGACCATGACCTTATGCAAAAATGTAGTTGTGATAAGAAATACACCCCTGGGGCTTCTGTTGAACAGTTTTATACCTTGATATGTTATAAAACAATAATACTGCAATTGCAGCCATCACTGCCTCATGCAGAGAAACTGAACTGAAATTCAACTCCAGAACCCAAGTCCAAATAAAGGAAATTTACCTCTCCTAGACAAACTAACACAACAAAAAATTCTACTTAATGCAAAAATGCTATGGATCACTGTTGTGCCACGAGGAAATCTCATCTGAAACAAGCCCTTCATTGTCACACCAAGACAGCTTCGGCAGGTAAACTGTTCTACTGTGACACTTAAATAACCCCTGCTTAACTGCAACAAAATACATTGTCACAGGTTTCTGCTTCCTAGGCAAAACAAGAAACATTAATCTCAAAGGTTTTGATTTTTTTTCTCTTCTTTTCTCCTTCTACCATTCAGGGAAGTGTGCCAACCACTAACCTCGAGCTCTCCTGTTAAAAGCAGGCCCCTGTGCAGAGAGAAACCAGAGCCCTGCCAGACACGAGGAAGCCCAGGTTTGTACCTCTGCTCCCCACAACCTGCAGTATTTTGTTCGGAGAGTTTTTAAACAGGAGATGAAGAAGCACAGCTCAGAGTACACATCAAAACGCATGACTGACATCCCAGAGGAAGAAGGTGTGCACACAGTCACTCCCAAGCTGCGGGAGACATGACTTCCAACAAGGACAACAGTGTGCAGCTCAGAAATCAGTGTTCTCGTGTCCTATTTGTGCATTTTACCTCCTAAACCAGCGTATAAAAGGTGGGTACTTCACACTGTCTCTGGACAAGCCAAGCACATGCAGCCCTTCCCCCCAAATAAGAAGGGGGGAAGTTGGCTACTTTGGTTTTCTTCCTCATCTTCCTTGAAAGTGAAAATGCTGCAGTAACTTTATCCAAGTGCTTATTTCCAATGAGGGCTCAAAATCATCCAGACCCAAGCACCCCTGCTATAAGCAGGGACACCTCCCACTAGACCAGGTTGCCCAAGGCCTTATCTAACCTGGCCTTGAACACTGCCAGGATTGGGGCATCCCTGGGCAACCTGTTCCACTGCCTCACCACCTCTCCAGTAAAGAATTCCTTGTTAATATTTAAGCTAAATGTCTCCCTCCTTTCAATTTGTAGCCATTACTCCTTGTCCTATAGTCCATCACCAAATGGTTAAACTAACACACAAAACGAGAATTTACCTTCCTAATTTCATCCAGCACGGTTTCAAATGATTTCTTATCCATCTTGATTATTGCCGACACTTAAGCCCGGAGGAAAAAAAATACTAGTGATAAAAAAAATCCTAAATGTCTTTGAGCACACAGGAAAAAAAGGATTTAAAAAGATAAATAAATAAAATGCCGGGCACGGAAGGTGCCCGGGGCTGTCCTCGGCCCCAGGGATGGAGCGCTGCCGCCTCTGCAGTGACGGACACGGAGACAAAGGCGCCCTCCGGGAGCCGCCCGGTGCGCCCGCTCCCCGCGCGTCCCGCGGGCGCTCCGGCGGGAGCAGGGGTCGCGGCGGCGGCAGGAAGGGAAGGGAGGGGAAGGGAAGGGCTGCAGCGGCGGCCGCCCCGCTCAGCACGCGGCACGGCGGCCCGGCCGGCCCAGGGCGCCCCCACGGAGCATCGTTCGCGGCGCCGC
>VXBC01001039.1:689688-717157 GCA_013399945.1 Ploceus nigricollis
GTGGCAACCGGCCCGGCCCCCGGGAGGCGGGAGCGGCCGCGGGGCTGGGGCTGCCATGGCCGGGACTGCCATGGCCGGGACGCTGCTAGCCCTGGTGGCCCTGCTCGGCGGCTCCCAGGTACGCGGTGACTGCCCGGGGCTTCGTGCCAGTGCCTCCGGTTAGGGTGAACGGCGGGAGGGCCCGGCGGGGCCGGAGCCGGTGGAGCGGGGGGGGCGGGCGGTGCCCTGGGACGTGTTCGCTCTCGGTGCCNTTCGCTCTCGGTGCCTCCCGCGCCGCTTGTGGCTGGTGGGTTCCGGGTGGAGACTGCGGCACTGGGCGGCTTCGCAGCCCCGCCGAGGTAGTGCCTGCGCGGGGCAGCCCCATCCCGGGGGTTCCAGGCGGCGTGCTGCGCCCCAGCGAGGAGAAGGGAGTTTATGGGTGACTAACTTCCCGCTTGATACTGACAGGTGTTCTCCTTGCTTGATTGCTCGCGGTTTTCCTTCGTGATAGCCCGGCCTGTCTGTCCGCAGCTCTGTGTCATCAGTGTGTCCCCTGGTCCAGGCAGGGCGAGGAACAGAAGTGTCAGGTGGCCGTGGGCCTTCAGGGTCTCCCGCGTTACTTCTTAGCTTTGTGCTGAGTGCTCTCTTTCAATGCTTAGCTTCCCCTCTTCTGCTGAAAAAAATAGAACAAGAAGGTGGAAGATTTTTTTTTTCCATTATCGTTTGAAATGTGTGCATTGACCCGAGTATGACTGTTCTGACATTTTACACTTCTTCATTTCCAAGGTGGAGTTTTCATTCTTGACCTGTGGTTTTTTTCTTTTTCTTATTTTCATATCTTGAAGTCGCTACTGAATCTGGTGCATTTGGAACCTTCTGTACTATTTTCCTCATTTTGGAGAGTGATTTACAGATATTAACAGCAACTCTGGTGTAAGAAATTTCAGGGTGTGTGTTTTGCCTTCTAATTCCAGAGTTCCCCAATCCAAAGGACTTGATTAACTAGTTTACAGATTGCTGAAGCTTTCCCACTTGCAGTCCAAACCCCTGGCTGCAAGCTTGCTTCTATTTATCTGTCTTGTTAATTTAAATTGAATAAATGAATTTATGATGCTTCAGCACACAGTGACTTTCAGCTGGTGTTTCCTTTGATGCCACCCTCATAGAATTTAACTACTATATATTTATTTTGTATTCTCAGGTTTTAAAAGCAGAGTACTTCTCTCCTTGGAAGGGAGAGCAACAGATGTATAAGCTGGACATAGGCTGGCCTAAAACCCCAGAGCACTTCACTGGCCAAACATTTTGTGTTGCTGTTGACTCTCTCCATGGTTTGGTCTATGTAGGGCAAGTAAGTGGGAATATTGTATTTCTCTCTGTGTTGTTTTTGTGGGTGTTTTTGCCTTTAAAGCGTCTGGTTAAGATTAGGATATATATGTGTATGTTTATTTACATATATTTACATATTTAGAATAATGATTTTATCAAACTCAGAGAAAATATAAACAGAGATGTCTCTGCTATATTTATTTTTGAAAGCAGTTCTGGCACAACATTTGTTTGTGGGGTTTTTTTTAAAGCATTACATTTCTGTGGTATGAATGCATGATCCAACTTAACTGAGTTACAGCAGCTTGTTCCCTCAGCTGTAAGATAAAATGTGATTCTGTGGCAACTGAATCTTCCATTCTTTGAGGCCTTGTCCCATGAAATCAAAACCACACAGCTCTTTGAACCAGTTAGAGTAATTGGAGTTAAATTATTTCCTCTACCAGGTCCATGTGTGAGTATCTCTAGGCCATGGATAAGGCATTCTCTCCACGGGATGTGGTGGGAATTTCTTGTAAAGCACAGTACGAGTACTTGGGTGCCATGCAGCTAATAAGCACTGTTGCAGTTTCTCATGCCCATTACATTGGGCACGCTTTTCAGCAGAAACACAAAATCACAATTCAAGCTGAAGACCAGGGTAGCTGCAGGCACTTGGCTGCTCTGAAAGCTGGACTCTGTGTGATGTAAGGTGACAGCCTAGACTGACTGGAAGGTTTTTCATACTAAATTTAGACCCGTATCTCTTTTTCCTTTTCTAGCTGGAAAAAGAGTTCCAGCAGACAATCATGTCAGGAGATTCTTTCAATTCAGGAAACATTGCAAAAACTTCACAAAGAGGAATTTTAAACTATAAGATTACTTTCTTAATATGTTTTCTTTAGAACTTTTTTTACCTTTTCAGCGGGGAGACAATGTGCCAAAGGTACTTGTATTCTCAGAAGAAGGCTATTTTCTTCACTCCTGGAATGATACAGTTGAAATGCCTCATGGTATCTTTGTATGGAACACTGCAACGGGAAGTTCAGTATGGATCACAGATGTTGGAACAGGTATACATTGTGGTGATATGAGAAATATTCAGTGGGGAAGAAAATGTAATATTGCTTTAAACAACTCACTCTGCTTAAGTCTCTCAAGCAATTCTGAGATAGATTTGTGCTTTACTTGCCATGAACAAACTTCTCAGGTGCTGCACAACATAGTCTGAAGTTTCATGAGTTGTGCTGTGTGTCTGCTTACAGCTGCTGAGCTTGGTCAGCACTCCTCCCTACCACCCAGAAGTATCAGGGAAAAAAAGCCTGATAGACATAAGTTTAGCCTGGCTAGATCTAGGTTTAGTGATCCTAATACAGTGGGTGAATAATATTACAGCCTGGGGATTTACTAACTTGCTGTCATAATCTCATTATAGAATTTTGTCTGTTAGATGTATTAATATCACTTACTTTTGAGTATCAGATTTTCAATCTTTGCAGTCAGTTTTAATACTTACATTTTGTTTTGTTAAGATGTTTTTGCACTTTCTTTTTTCCTTGATTCAGGGAAATACGGACACACAGTGAAACAGTATAGCCCTTTGGGTAAACTTATGCAGGTCTTGGGCACACCTGGTAATGCTGGTTCAAGTTTGATTCCCCTGCAATTTGATCAACCAGCAGATATCTTTGTGGAGGAAACTGGAGAAGTCTATGTTGTTGATGGAGACGGAGGAATGAACAACAGATTGCTCAAACTAACAGATGGTATGGAAAAAGGAACTCTTGCAGTAGTTGACCACTGAAAACTGGATTTTAAATAACATGGATTGGGAATACTTTTAAGCAAGTACCAGGCAGAACTGTCATTTAACTTTAGTTTGAAGACCTTATTGAATCTGAACCTGTTTTACTGCTCATTACTTCAGGAGAAATCTCCTAGTCATTCATGAGAAGAGGCTGAGAGAGTGACTTTGTTCAGTGTCCTGGCCACCCCAGGACATTCAGTCTCCAAGAAAGAAAGCTAAGGGAGATTCTTATTGCTGTCTTAAGTCAGTAAAAGGAGGCTATAGAGAAGACAGAGACACATATTTTTTTGAGATATACAGTGAAGAATGAGGAACACAGAGCAAAAGATTCAAGAGGGGTGAATTTCAGTTTGATTTTTGTTAGAAAACATTCAGGGTAAAGGTGGTCAGACAATGAATGACAGAATGGTCCAGAGATGGTTTGCAGTCTCCATTCCTGTAAATGCTCAAAAGCTGATGAGTTATGGGCAACTTGATCAAACTTAAGAGTAGGATTTTTTATCAAGGCTAGTCCTGCTTTGAGGAGCAGGTTGGACCAAGCAGTGTCTGGAGGACTTTTATACGTAAATTGTTCTGTGATTCTATTAGCTCACTCATACTCCTCAGTGTAGGACTCCTTGTACTCAGTGCTTTAGTCACTCCTTAGGGCGGTGACTAAAGAGTCTGCACATGTCCACAGCTGGAATAAGTGGAGGAGCTACTGATTCTCCATTTTGCTATCATAAAGCAGATACTTTCCTAATACCTAGTTTGCAAAATGGTAAATTGTTAAAAGTGAAAACTTCCAGGTAACAAGTGTTAAAAATCAATTTAGGAAATAAATGAATAGCATAATCAGCCAACTTCTTTTTTTTTCTTTTTGTATTTTTTTAAATTCAGCGTTTAACAGAACCTTGGATTATGGCTCTTGTGTATTACTGGCTACATTTTTGTAACCATAATCATGAAACCACTAACAACAATCCAGAAGTCACTGTAGTAGTCATGTTTTCTCTCAGATTTATGTATTGGGAGTACTGTGTTTAAACAGTTTCGAAATCTCACCTTCTACAAATTACCCAAAGTGACTTTGCAAGAGATTGACTTAAAAGCTGGTTTATTTGTTGTTTTCTCACTGTGATTTTTTTACTTTTATTTTTCATGGTGCTCACTGTTCAGACTACAAAGAGATGTGGCTGACTGGAACAAATGGGAGCGGCATTGGTCAGTTCAAGATTCCTCACAGTGTAACAATGGATGCTTTTGGACGGGTAAAGAATTAAGGAAATTTTTTAATTTCATCTTTCAACAGACTTGTTTATATGTATTTGAACAAAACAAAACATATTTCTTTTTTGTTTAAACTGTTGTGGTCTGTGTCACTTTATGGGGTTACAGTTTTCAGTGTGATAGTCCTGAGCTGAAGTTTCGTAGTGCAGGTTCTATGGAATCAGCTGACTCCAAGGTTAACACCAGGATCCTGACTACTTACACTGTCAATGTCCCTGCAACAACAGAGTGTTCCTCCTGCAGTTTGTAACTGGTTGCCATTGTGAGACTAGAGGGGAAGCATGTTCTGTAATAAATAAAAGCACTTCTGTTGCTTCATGTAGAAGCAGCGGTCTGCTCAGGCCATCCTGACCTCGATTAACAGCTCTTCTCCCATGGGAAAGTGCATACCAAAGGATCAAGTCCAGCCATAAATATCTGTGCTTTGATGTAAAACCCAGAAAACTGGGCTGTGAATGTGTGGGATGAATGATAAGAGCTAGAAACATCGGCTCTACTCTTTTTGTTTTTTTGTGGTTACTTTCTCTCTCCTGTTGGCTGGGTGTGTAGTTGATCCTAAAACTTGTTCACAGAAGAAACATATAAATACTCAAGTGTGTTTATTAAAGACAATCCTGCTAGATGATAAAGTGGTGGTCCGTTACCCTTAGTCGCTACACTTCAAGGAGCTTTAATTTCATATTTGGAAATTGCAAATAAGCTTTATGTGAAAGTGAGGCTGTAGTTAGGTTGTGGACAATACTCTCTTTTATATGCAGCTCAAGGCATTCCAAGAGTCTGCTTCTGCCAGGTGTTAATTGTAGTCTGGTTTTTGGTCTTCTGGTCCTAGAGGGGAGTTATGCTGTCGCTTCTTAATCTGTTTCAGGGAAAATAAGATTGCTTCACTCAAACACCACTGGTTGAAGCTAATTCTGCTGATGCTGTCTGAATCAGAATAAGAAGTGTATATAAAAATCAATTCCCTGCCAAAACTGGCAGAGTGGGAGAAAAAACAGGAGGAACATGGTCACTTTATGCTGCAGGGTAACCATGAGTTTATTAATTTAAAGACTGTGACTGGGATGAGCTATGATTTTTCTGCCAACGTAGTGTTGATCATCAGTTTAGGTTGAGAATTGTTAATTCATAAGAAATCTAAGAGAATGCTGTAGTAGTGCTTCATTTAAAACAGTGATGAAAGATCTAAGGTTATGTTTATTGCTCCCTTTTTGGTGATACCCCAGAAAAGTCGTGAGGTTTACTTACCAGACTGATGACTTGTCAACAGCTAAAACTTCAATGATTGTTGTACAAAAAATGCCTTCATTGGAACTGTCTAGTGGTATTGCTAGCTTGCAATGTTTGTGCACCCAGTTAACACAGGGTGGGACAGAGACAAAACTGGTTAGACAAAACCAGCTAAACATGCTCTAAGTGTTTAAATGGCTAAATATTTGTAGTAGTATTAGGCAGGAGTGTTTGCAGATCATGATCATGAAATGAGACTACATTGGAAAAAAAAAATGCAGGTGACAGACCTTTAGACAGATCTTCAGAATTTAATAAGTGGAAATATGTCCTCATTGTGGGGATAAAAATCCTACCAAATATATCATATAGCCACAAAAAAAGAAGAGAAGAAGAGAAGGCACTGATTTCTCTGTTAAAGTAGTTTAAAATAATTTGGGTATGTTAACTGTCGGTCAGTTTTGGTTTTATCTGGCAGTCAGATCTATTGATTTAGTTTTGAATGGGAAGGTATACATTCTTCCAGGGTACATTCTTCCATTTTTACTACAGGGAACTTTGCTCTCGGAAGAAAAAAATGCATTTAATTTGTTCTATTTGTTGACAGCCATGATTTTTCTTTTTAACAGGTATGGGTTGCAGACAGAGGCAACAAGAGAATCCAAGTTTTTGATAAAGTCACAGGAGAATGGCTTGGGTCTTGGAGCGGCTGTTTTTCAGAAGATGGACCTTATTCTGTCAGGTATTGTTGAACAGTTATAGGAGCACACAATTACGTAAATAAGGTGTACTCTTACTGGTGAATTAAAATGTTGATATTTAATGCCTGCTGAGAAGGAGTTAAGCAGTGAATAAGGTGCTGGGTGTCCTAACGTATGCAAAGATCTGCACAGTTGCATCTTGACAGGGAAATCCTGGCTTTATAGCAAGCCCTGTGGATTTGAGTGCAATATTGGGGGGAGCTTCACTTTAAAGTCATTATGTTATTAACCTTACTGTTGCAGTTTTTACAGGAAGAAAGATTTTCTTGGATGAGTTTTCTGTAGCATAATGTGTCTCAATGAGCAGCTATGTGAAGAACAAGGCTTACAACTTAATTTCCAATGTTACATTGCATTCTGTTGGTCATAGCCTTCAGAACTGTGATCGTTAAAGAGGTTTTGTTTGTGATAAAATGAGATGCCATATGGAGTTCATAATTCAAAAATATGTTTATCTTTCACAGGTTTACTGCTGATTACAAATACCTGATTGTAGCTCAGCTGAATATCAACCGGTTGGCAATCTTGGCAGCACCTCCAGTTGGCTCCATTGGGGACTGTGCTATAGTCCACAGCGTCCAGCTGGCTGATGAAACCAAACCACACCTTGTGGATGTAGACATGAGGAGTGGAGCAGTTTATGTTGCAGAGATTGGAGCCCAGCAAGTACAAAAATATGTACCCTTAAGCTGATGATTTCCCACAACTGCCATGGCACAAGCTGTGTGACATTTAAGACCTGTGACCACATTTCCTTGACTTCTTTATAGCTTGTGTTTCCTTAGACAAGCACAGAACTGCACAAGTGCTCCCAGAACTCTAGAGCTAAGGCTCTAGCTGTTCTGGAGAAATACTTGGTCTTGAGCTCTTACTTGTTTAAGTAATGATATGGTGGCTTTTACTTTTGTTGCAATTGTAAAATGATAAGCATTTTAATTTTATTATATAAAATTTCACAAACACAACTGTTCATCTTAAATGTATGAGGTCAACTTGGGGCTCTGCTTAGCCTGTGCATGTTGTTGAATGGTCAGAAATGTCTGAAAGAAGTTTTATAAATTATTTCCTGAGAGAAAAGCACTTCATTTCAATGTTTCTTCACTTTGTTTTCTGAATGGTTGTGCTGATACTGTCCAACAGAGAATATAAGGATGTGTCACAATGTTAAATTAGATGTTGCTGGATATTGGTGTCAGTACTGACGTCTGCCTTAGGTGTTTAATGACATAAGTATTGAAATCTGTTTTCAGCTCTAGCTAAAGCCATAAAGTCTGTAATAAGCTTGAGCTAAATTGATATTAGACACTTCAAACTAAATTAAAAGTATCTGCACAGCAGCCAAGTACTGATTCTTAACTAAATTAGTTCTTAACCTTATTTGATTTATATCAGCATGAGTTTTCAGTTCCATAAGATTTCATAGTGGAACATATTGAGGTTCAAGTCATGTAAGTTCCTCAAGAAAAACAAATTGCAATTTGCTAGGAAGGTCTTAATCAGCAGTAGGGACTGGGAGACATATGATTTTCTTCTGATTTAATTGAAGTTCTGTCAGTTAACAGCAAAGCATCTGTTTTAATTTATTTCCAGCACTCAGACTTCATCAACTTCATGAATGTGTAGAGTTTATATTATAGCAGATGTCTCTAAGCTCTGTCCTAAAAAATCCTGCCTCTTCATTCCCAGAACAAAGTGGTTCTGCTTTCTTTACATGTTGCTACAAGATTTTAAGTTCACTTCATAGCATAGAGGGAACCAGGTATGGAAAAAATGGGATGGAGAAGATGGCATGGCAGAAATGAGACCATGGATAACTGATTACCATGATAAAACTGTGGATCCACATTCCGTATTTTCTAGCTCTTGAAAACATATGAGAGGATTTTTGCTGTTTCCACACATTTGTTCTACTGTGTGGATTATTTTAATGCTAATTACCAGCTAAGAGAGGTTGTTTTTTTCTACTTTCTTAGAAAGGGAATATGGGAAACGGAGTTGTACTGATGGGAAATACCTACTTCAGTGAATGTTGTCAAAAGCAAATGCTACTTAATTTGGTAGGTTTCAACCTATGATCACAAACTTGTGAGTCAGCAGATGGAAAAGCTGTTCAGAAAAGTCAGATTCATACTTTCTCTGAAAAGTAACTCAGCTATGGAGCCTGACTGCCTGATTTCAGCACTATTTGAGATTAATGCACTAAATGTGAAAGCTTTGTTGTTGGCTACATCCACAACAATAAGGCCAGATCCCATGTGGGGCTGCCCTCACTCAAGCCCTAGAAGCAGAACTTCAAGGTTATACACTAGCAAATACGGTCCATCACTCATGTGATCCTGAATGGGGGCTAGTAAGCAATACTTATTTGCTGAAAAAGTAGCAGTACTTCCTCTAGACCTATGTGAATATGTCCACACAGTGTGTTGTGTGGCTTTTCTAACTAGTTTTTGACTAGCTCAGGGATCTCTGCTCTGTGTGCAATTTAGCTATTTCTTGTCTACACAACGTGGGTTTATTTTATAAAATTTTACTATAAAATCATTATATTTGAGCATATCTTGGTGTGTAGGGGGTCCAGGCATACCCATCTTTTTTCACTACATCCTCTCCTTGTTTATTTTTCCTTTGTCACATCCATTTGAAAATAGAACTCCAAGCTCTCTGGGAACATGTTTTTGTGTTCAGTAAAGCAAGGTAGTGCACTTTTGGATGTTGACAAATAACTTCCTTGTACAAGTTTCTGTTTGCTGCATGGATCTGCTCTCAGCTCTTTTTCATGAGCTTTTGGCTCCAAGAAATGGGGAGCATCCATCCAGTTTTGTGTGGCTTTACTGAAACAGGCCAACGTGCCAAAATGTGCCTTGCCACTAGGCATTTGGGTATCTGTGATAACAAGGGACAAGGGATGCTTATTATTAATAATTATGAGATACTTAGACTCTGTGTCTATGACTAGACTGAGAAAATTATTTTGTGCACTAACTTGCTAATTCTCTGAATGTTTTCTTACGTATCGCCTTGAAACTGATTTCTGAAGAAATGCATAGCAGGAGAATTTGATAAAATAAATTGAGAATTTTGCATTATTAAACTCTTGGGTGCTTTATTTCTGTACTAATATAAATACATTCCATTGTAATGGATTAGTCTTCTAAATACAGGGCCCTCAGCACTTAAATAAGGTATTTAATAATTTCTGATACCAACATTTAGATGTAATCTAAAATTCCATGTTATCTTTATACATCACTATTTCTGTGGCCAATCTCTTTTGCATTCTAATTTATGTATCAACTCAGAGACATAAAAATCTCTCATATGTTTCCCTCTGAGTAATTAGTAAAATGAAATTATGAGTTACATAAGTGCCAAGTTAAAAAAAAAAGAAACATTTAAACTGTATATCCTTATGATGCTAATTGGGAAATTAAAAAGAAACTAACAAAACACTTCGTATACCAAATCAGGTTTTATTTTCAGAAAAGATTTACTGAGCAGTCTGTCCAGTTTTTAGAAGACCAAGAAGGATTCTCTATGGATTAGAAATACTTGCATCAGAAAAAAAAGTAACATACTGCAGTGTTAACTAGATAAGAGAGAAACCTAAGGTGATTGCTAAAACTGTCCAGAAATCTAATTTTAGGTAATCAGTGCCAGCTTTTAGGTGTGAACAGTAATCACTGGAGTATTCAACTAATGGAAATAAAAATACCATCTATTTTAATGTCTCCAATTTCGCAGGCTTTTTTTTTTTTTTTTTTTTTTTNGTACCCAGGTTGTTAACTGGATGTGTTTCCAGGAGGTAAAGACCAGATCACACAGTCCTCTCTCTTCACAGAATCATAGAATGGTTTGGGCTGGAAAAGACCTTCAAGATCATCTGGTTCCAACCCCTCTGCCATGGGCAGGGAACTCTTGCACTGGATCAGGTTGCTCAGATCATCCAACCACACCTTGAGCACTTCCAGAAATGGGGCATCCACAACTTGATTGTGGAACCTGTGCCCCACTATTCATGATTGTTTTGTGATGCTCAGCAGTCTTTTTCTGTGTGTGTGTTCTCACGGTCAGAAATTTATTAACAATATTTGGCCAAAACAGAAGAAGCCTGAGTCAGGCTTGTGCTATGCAAGATCAGGTCACTGAGGCTGAGCACCTCAATAAAAGCTGGAGGGGAGGGTGCAAAAGTATATTTGTGGGTCTGTTCGTTGCGGGTAGTTCACTGCCTCTGTGGCTAAGTTCACTGCCTTACAGTGGTTGTTAACCTTTTTGAAGCATTCAGTAGTCACTTATCTCAGTTAGCACTTACTTTCTTAACAGTTTGTATCCCGAGAAGCCTTCTCAAACGATCTATCAGCCAGAAGTGTGTTTGCAGTCACTCAGATTGCCTGTACCCAACATAAGAGGGCACCAAACTCCTGCTAATGCTTGGGGGACTCCGTGTGAGGACCACCTAACAGCTGGTGCTTCCTGAACATTTTCAGTAAGTCAACAAAGATAATGAATTCTTCCAGACTTCCTTTCTCTTTTCAAAATAGACTGCTTTAAGCATAAGCTGATCATAGAATCATAGTAATTTTGCCCTATTATTACTGGATTTATGTCCATCTTTTATATCCATGGTTTTCCTAGGGAAAAAAAAATCAGTAATTCAGTGTCCAGAGACAGCTGGATATTGTGAATTGATTCTTGTAGTCCTTACATCCTGGTTTCAATTGAATTAATAGTGATGCGTTGCTTTGGAAACATAGTAATTTATAACATTATAACTGTAGCAGAATAATTATACCAAGAGAGATGCGAGTATGTTTCCCTACAGAGGTGACCCTGAGTGAGATTAGAGCTAAATTTACTTAATCTCATTCACCAGTTTTATTCTACCCCTCCTTTCTCAGCCTTTGTTTAAAAAAATCTTGCTCTGGTTTTGTATTACTATTTTATTCTACTCCTTTGGGAGATTGTATCTGCAAAAATTGTATTTTCCAGTAGTTGCCATAAAAAGGTTAGAACACAGGCTTTTCTTCAGGTAAATGATTCAATATATTTGACTCATTCAGTCTTTCAGTGTTCATAAAACATTAAATTCATGTTGTTTATATGAAATTTTAAAGTAGGAGCATATGAATTGATGCACATAGGATGATTTGTTACTGCATTAAAGCCAAAGTAACACTGATACAAATGAGATATTGAATAGACATTCTTTATCATAGTATCACATGTTTCAAGTCTGAGGAAACCACATGTAATTGTGTAACTGGATCTGCAAAACAGAGGTGAAAAATACCGCCCAGTTACAACAGGAATAAGCCTGGTAATTCAGTCTCAGCTGTGGAGGGATCTCTTACAAACAAATTAAGACTTGAGAAATCTCTTTAATCTCTTGAAGAGTCTGCATACTTAAATTCTTCCTAGTAGTCAATAAACATTCTGAAGGGGAGGCTTTATATTTAATCTGGATTAATTTGTCTTCAACATCCTGTGTTCTATTTCCAGGTAACTTAGAGATTTAATATGGCTTTTTTTTTTCTTATCACCCATGGAATGATTTACAGATGATGACTGAGTCATCTCTTCCTCTGCTCCTTATCTAAACTGTTTAGATTGGAAAACCTGACTTGCAATGGAAAACTGATAAGACTTTAATTTCAGAATGTTTCTGTAGCATTTTTAATAAAAACAAACAAATGCAGAAGAATGTTTACTGTGCTACAGGAAGTCTGGATATTAGATTGCCAGCACTAAACCTATCTGTGTGCTGTACAGGAGTAATGCTATCCCCCACATGATTTGATGAGGCTGAATTTATTCCTGCTACTAACTCTCAGTACAGTACTGTCTCTGACAGTTGTCAGAGAATTTGGGTGACTATATGGTCAAGGTGTAAAAGGTGTAAGAATAGACCAGAATGGATACAGAGTTTTTTTATCATTCTTTGCTGTTGAAGTGCTTAGCAAAATTTTTATGCTGTTAACATTTTTTGACAGTCTTAATCAGAAGATCTGGCTGAATTTGTGTCAGTAAATGTCTAATTGAAACAATCTGATAAGTTACTAGCAGGTTGTCAGTTCATTACAGTCACTAAGTATTTTCAGGAGATTTCTGAAATACTAACTTGTGCTTAGAACTGCATTAGTATCACAGGAGAGAAAAAAAATGGCAAATATGGTTCAAAGAAAGAAAAAATCCACCACACACAAAAACAAACAGAAAAAAACCACTCCATCTAAGTGTGAGATTTCTGTAGAGATTCTAAAGAATTTATGACTGTACCTTGCCAATTGACATAAACCAGAATGAAAAAGTACTGTACTGGCTAGACAACCATGAAATCTATTACAAGTCTTTGGAAGAATCTCTAAGCATGTATGTCAGGATGATCTGGCTAATAAAGTTTTCTTAAATCTTAAAAGGGCTTTTATCAACGTCTCATGCTAAGTGTCCAATTGTGTGAAATGAAAAAGAAGGGCTAATTGTGGAAGACTAATTAAAATATTATAAATGAAGTTAAAAACTTGTTCTGTGCTGGTCAATCTATTGATAAATGTTCTGGAAATTAATTTGGAGAGTCAGGGACAGAATTTACTAACAATACTAAGCAACTCAGGCTTGAGAGTAAAGACAAAAGCTGTAAAGAGTTGCACAATATCATGAGATTGAATGGGCAATAAAATAGCAAAAGAAATATAACACTGATAAATATAAAATAGGGTACAATTAGCAAAAAGAAGTCCAATTTTATACACTGTGATAGCTTTAATATATACTTCCATTCAGAAAATTATTCCAGCTCATAAAAGATGATTCTATGAAAATATCAGCTTCCAAACTCAGCAGCAGTCAGGAAACAAAGAGAATAATGAACAGTACTAGGAAAGTACCAGCTGATCAAACAGAAAGCTTTGCAATGCAGTTGTGTGAATTCCTAGTGCATGCTCATTTGGAACAGTACAGGCAATTCTGCCTCTTCTTCCCCCTTCTAATCTCAGGAAAGCTAAAGCAGAAATCGTAGAGCAGGGGAAGTAAAGTCTGTTAAAAATCCTTGGCTGTATGCAGCTGCTGTGTGGGTATCATCAGCACATAAGGCCTCTGCATGAACATGCCTTTCCCCTATAGCTGCTGCTGCAAACTGGTTTGGCTTCAGAGTTTGGTGAGGATGTGCAGACGGCTGGCATGCCACGGTGAGGTGGAGGATACAGATGGGCAGAGACATGTGGTGTCTATTATCCAGGAGAGGTTAGCTTGAAAGGAAGATAAGACTTCGCAAATATCTAAACTTTTAGTGGTGAAGGTTCTTGATGAATAGGACATAGAGTCACAAAGTCAGTTACTTTGTCTTACTGAATGAAAATCAAAAGTTTAAGCAAAAGGATCAGAGTTGCCCTCATTCCAGTCTGATCACCTTCGATGTTCCTCCCAAGGGTCATGCTCTGGCTGCCTGTGTCACCTGTCCATCGTCCCATAGACGAAAAGCACTATACTCTCTGCATCAGGTACTAAAATATAAAAAAAAAATTACAGTTTTTGGTAACACATCATCTCTCATGGTCTAACACAAACACAAGGTAGCACAAGCTAATTTTTGTTCAAAGATTGGAGCCCTTGAAAAATGTTTGAATTCAAATGAAGGTGCTCTTTAAATGTTTTAATAATTTCCAGCTAAGACACAGTGCTGATTGTTGTGCTGGCTTATCTCATGTGCATTGGTGTAGCTGGAACAAGCAGGCAGAAGATGACTCTTGGCTCCCAAGTGAGGCCTCCAACTGCAATGTTCATGGCAGTGGGTGACTGGTCTGCAAGCAAATACCCATAATTGTCTCTACAGGGATGCTGTAAAAGAGAAACTAATCATACTATAGGCATGTGCTTCAACATGTGTAGAAATCTTACAGCGGAAAAAAGTCTTTAAATGATTAAGGAAGAGACCTGTATATCGGGGGAAGGAGAGGGGAGGGATTCTCCCTAGCAGAGTCCACACTAGCTCTGTAATAAGGCTTGCCCCATCTTACTTAATGCCCAGTCTAATTTCAGAGCTTTTAGTAATGAAAACTAGAAAATTGTTATGAGCAGATTTAATTATAACTAAGGATTGCCATGATTAGCCTCCAAACTGTTGCCTTAACAGGGCTTTGTGATGGATGATGCTACCAGATGAAAACAGAAAGAAAGTTTGAATCATATTTAAGACAATGAGCTAGAGGAGGTAAAAATATTTGGGATGACTTTAGAGGTGGTACCTTTTGACTGATTTGAAAATGCTTGCCAGTGTTCTAACAGGGATGCATGGTGCAGCACACAGCTCCTGATTTTCATTTTGCCCAATCTCCTTGTCATAGGTGTCCTTCTTTCTCATAGACAGTTGAGTCAGGAGGAAATACAGGCCACAAAAAATATTTACCAAACATCTTTTATGAATTAAACTATTAATAGAGTCAATTTGCTATTTTCTTTACAGTTAAGTTTGATGGTCTGACCCATGAGGATCTACCTCCAGAGCTCACCCAGCTGCAAAGGGCTGCCACAGATAGCTCCCACCATGTACTTACCTTCTCTCTGGCCTGCTGCTTTCCAGTCACAATTTCTCCATCCTCACACAGATTTTGGCAGTGCACACATCTTCTTCCCTGCACACAGCTCCCCAGCAATGCACAGGAGAGGAGGACGGATTGCACACCAGGAAGCCCTGACAGCACTGGAGGGGCTTATGTGAAAAAAGTATCTTTTTTTTTTTTTAACCAAGCATTGCAAAGAAAGGCACAGCTTACCTAAAAAGGCAGATTTGCTGGCAATCTAGGAGAGGCCACCTCTAAAGCAGAGCTGGCCACTAAGAGTCCTAGGAAGGTTGCCAAGTGCTGTGAAACCCATGCAGCTCCGCAGAGCAGTCATGCAAGGTCTGATGTGTCACATTTGCTTCTCCCTGTGCCCTTCCTGTCCTGCATGGAACCAGAGGGCCCTTCAGTCACCATGGCTGCTCTCTGAGCAGCACCTTCCTTCTCCAACACAGGAAGCAATCACACTCCCAATGTAAAACCTATAATGATCTGCAGACACAGCTTTTGCAAGGAGAAATATTATCTCTTGTTAGCGCATTTGTGGCAGTTTAAAAGCTTTTGGGTATGCAAGGCCTTATGTAACTTTCTTTTTTTTTTTTTTTAATCAACTTTCTCACTAGGTATAATAAAGGATATCACCTTCCCCAGCAAATTTCAACTTGCTCACGATGATGCAGCAAATTTCAGATTGTACGGATTGCATACTGTATGTATCCTTAACACAAACACACACACACTCTCAGGCATACAGATAATATATCAGGAGAGGTGTGCAGCAGATGCAGTATATATAATCTAACATTCATACATATGTATGCTATTTTAATTTAATTTTTATTGATCTAGTCTGGGTTCCAGGCATGCTGGGAGAGGAGAGTGGTAGCAAATGCTTCTATAATGAAACTGCCTAAGCCACCCAGTATCAGCAGTAGTTCCCTGCTGTGCTTGCTCTGTACAGAGACAGCTCTTGCCCTGGAGGCCTTCCCTAAGGAAATGGGCTGGTGTTAAAGAAAAGCAATATATAATTCAGTAAGACAATCTGAAACTTCCATCCTTTCAAAAGGAGGTCTGGTTTGGTGTGAGGGATCCATTAGACCAGCTCAGGTGTCCCAAGGAATGCTATTGTACCAATCTAACTCACTGCAATATTACAGTGTATGAGTTTGAATGGATTGTATTACATCCCTAGTTCTCACTCTTCTGCTTGGGAGAAATTTTAGCTAGGATAAGAAAGGAATAATAGCTGCTTGACCCAAAATCTTTATCAGAGAAGAAACATTTGCAGTTTGATCTAAAAATCTCAAACCCTGTGTAATTTCAAAAGAAAAAAAAACCAGCACTTGGCACCACACAATACATGAGATAAAAGCCTGCACATTGCCAAGAGGGCTTGACATAAGAACACTGCAGAAAATGAAGCAGTGGGAAAATTAATAGAGAGGAAATTATGAGCACCTTCTAAAAAGTTTTATTATAAACATACCTCTTAGCCCATGGAAGAATTTCACTGCAATGTGGTTAGAGGTGAATCCAAGTAAACAAAACATTCAAAAATTAAGTGGAACACAGTGGCATTTCATGGAAGTACAAGTCAATGACACAGGCTGGAAATGTATCCTTTTAGTTAGGCAAAGATTTATGCAAGCCTAGTCAAATTGAATGTGGTTCCTGGTGCACACATTTATAGAGCTAGCACCAGGATAGAGCTATTCCTAGGATAGCACTCTCGAATCTGAAGTGTAAATTAGACTCCAAATCAGGGGTGGCAATTGGTAACATTTAAATAAACACCAGCAGGCCGAGTGCCTGATAATCCCACTGCCCATCCCTCGCTAGCCGTGCCTCCTCACCGAGGGTAAGTGACAAAACCGGGTGCATCCTCTGAAGCGAAATAATTAAATGGGCTGAATCCTGCACGGCTGGGTGTTCAAAATGCAAATACTGCTGCTCTTTTAAATTCAGCAGAGAATTTATTAGCCTTTTATACAGATAATCAGATGCAGTGGGGGAGGGATGAATGGTAAAATTGAAGCAATACTGGCAACCCAGAAACTGTGGGACAAATGGGATTGGGTTGTTTCATTCCTGTACTGGGATAAGACTATTTTAGCTGCTGCAGTTGGTTTAATTGCCTGGCCTTAATTTTTTAAGTGGGTGAAAGCAAACCTGAAGCCTTGTGCTGGTCCCTTATTTTTTGCTTTCTTGCTTGCTCTGCAAAGAAAGGGAATGAAACAAAAGGGGAAGCTGACCGCTCCTCCTCCAGCCTGGAAAGGTCTCCAGGTGCCCATCAAGGGGTGCTTTGCAGCAACACCCTCACCCACAGACCACCCTGAGGGGATAGAAGGAAAGAGAGAACAGAACCAGCCCTGGACACTTCTCCTCCCATTTTTTCTGCGGATATTTTACTTGGAGCCCAGTCTCAGACCCCAATCTCCGGTGTTCTGTTCCTCTTCTTCAACAAAGCTCTTGAGGAAACTCCTAGGACTGCACTGGGCTTATCAAAATACGAGCTGAACGATCGATAAAGCAAGCCATGTCACCCAGCCAACACTTTCCAACATTCGCCTTTATTAAACATTGTTTTTGTTTATTTTTGACCTCTGAAGTTAAACTATTCAGAATGAAGTAACCCATGCAATGCATTTCTTCATCTTCAGCTTAAATCAGTGACTCCTAAGAAAGTATATTGTTTTCCCCTTATTTAGAAGAATTTTAAAGCAGGCAGAAGCTCTAATACCTTCCTACTAAATATGGCTTTAAATTAAGCAAAGGTCATGTCCTCTGCATGAGATATTTCCACTTGTTATTGCTGTGGAAAATATGTGGATGTATGGCTGTGCACTGGGCCTGGAGATGTCCAAGGAACAGGAAGCTGGAGGAGGACCACCCAGGAGAGGACACTAAATGAGACGGGAGCCCCTGGGGAGAAAATAAATTGGTGATCATGTCATTAAAGATTGTAGCCATGGTGCATGTGGGGAAAGGGCAGATTTAGAGTTGCACAGATGGCATTAACTCTGACACTTCCTAGGCTTTTGCCTGCTTGAGTTAGTAGATTTAACAAGGTATTAAACGTGGGTATGTGCACATACAGTATTGTTTTCTGACAATGTGCCTTTAACTGGTAAACCTGTTTGTAATTGACAATACCTTGACACACAATGCCAGTGATCCCTAAGACACAGCTGAGGAGAATGTAAAATTACAGTGTGAAGTGGGCTTTCAGTGTTACTGAGAAAGAAAATAATCCATGTCACCAGAGGTGGGCTGCTGCTTTGGATCTTATTCTCTCTTTATGGTTTTCCTTACAGCTGTGTCCGATGGTGTTTACAGTGTATGTGTCTAAGTGGAGGGGAGAAAACCGTTCACCAGAAGCCTCAAGAATGCACAACAAAACATTCTTCTTGGTTTGTCAGTTACTTGTTTTTCTTACTTCTGTAATCAGCTCTTTTACTCCTTCTTAGCTTTAAATTTTATTTAGCTGACCTTGCCTGTACACAGATCCACAAATAGAACAAGCCAGTCTTCCCTCTCAAAGTGTAAGATTCAAGAATTAGTTTTTAATGGAAGATGCTTTCAATCTTTTTAAAAGAAATAGTAATTTGAGTTACAACGAGGACTATTAAAAAATTTCCTGTACTGAGCTACAATAGGTGTTTTCATCTCTACATCTCTTCTCATTGCTCACTATTATTCTTACTGCTTATATATCTTGATGGGTTTTAATATGCTTAAGATGCTTCTCCAGAGTATTTTCCTAGATTATGGTGAGCAGAGTTGTTACATGGTTGGTCCTTTCGTGTTCTGAGCATCTTATTACTTTATCAATTAAGATTTTATGAGTAGTCCTATCTTGCTAAAATTTTCAAATCAAATAACTTTTAATTTAAAGGAGAATGATTTGATGGTAGTGTCTGCTGGGTTTTAGCTAAAGTAAATCAAAACACACTCAGCTGAAAGTGTCTTGAAAGCAGAAAGGCAGTTCCACTGTGGATCTGTGGGGGTGGAGGTGATGAATTACACTGTGAAAGAAAATGAAAACCAGATGGCACTTGCCAAACACCAACACAGGGCAGTTATGCATAGTGGAGGCACAGCCACATAGCACTTATACAAACCTGTTACCTAGATCCTCACCAGGCTGCTGAGCAGAGTGAAGCTTGAGGTGTCTGGTGACATCGGGGTTTTGTGAGATGAAGACAAAGCAGCAGCTCAGGCTGAATGAGCCGAGGCTGCAGATAAGATGAGGCACGGGCAGTTTGCCAGGACCTCCCCAGCACTGGTGACTTTGCCCAGAACTGCTGCACCGTTTGGAACCCCCACCAGTGCCCGCAGGGCAGGGAGCTGCTGGCTGCTCTGATAACGGGGGATGGGGAGGGTTTGAAGCCTGAGCTTAAACAGCGTGTTTTTTCCCCTTTACAACAGCTCAGGCATTGTTTCGGTGGCCACAAATAGTTTTAAACTCACAACTTCAGTTGCATTATGTATCTTAGCCTGGTGTAGGTGGAACTCAGATTTTATATAGGAGGAGATAAAACTTGTAGGAAAGGTTAAAACACTGACTGCACTGCAACCAGGAATAAAATTGTCACTGACAGCTACAGCAAAAACAGGATTTTCCCCTATGCAAATAGATCACATATTTTGTTGTTGCTAATACGACCCCACTCACTAGGACCAGAGCAAACACAAGAAGTTACAAGCTGGTGATGAGGGATTGACATCAGAGTTGGGATGGTTCTGCTGCTCCAAAGCATCCACAGTTTACTAGCTGGGGAGTGCAGCTGTTAAGTGAACAGAAGCTTTTTGCTCAGCGACTTATTGCTTATTAAATGTTGTTGTTTGAATTTCTTTGCAACTTTAAAGTAGATTTTCCAATGAACAGATGAGTCATTCCCCTAATCCTCTTTATTTTGCCAACAGACAAGTAAGAAGACTCAGCTGATACACACCTTGGCATATTGCCATTTTATGATTCAGTCTACTATCATAATTGTTTGTTGTTCTGCTTTGTTTCAGTGAAAATGGATTATAATAATTATTTTGCATATTGTACTTCTTTTTTAGTCCTTAGATCTAGAAACAGATTTGGACCCATTTTCCTGCAAGTGAACCACAGCAGAGGCATGCCATTTTTATTTAGAGATACCTAGGTTAATTTCTATTATCAACATCTCTTCTTAGCAACATTAAAAAGGAAAATCAATTCCCAAGAAAATCCTTCTGGGCACTTTCCCATCAGTAAAAGGTCAGGGCACTGCAGAGTTAAAGCCTCATCATCTCTACATGACTATTCTTTCTGGGTTTGTTCCAGTTAAAATATCTTGTGAAATGGTCATATGAGTGCTTTATGATTGAATTCAGCAATTTATAGAAGATTCCCTTTGGCTAGAATTTTCCAGCCAGCAGCTGAGATGCAGTAACTGACAGCATGCCTGGAGCAAAGGAAGGAACAAATTTTAACTGGAGATCCTAACAGCTTGTGTAGGTACACATTTTTAGGGGTTCTGCCATGCTGTGGCACCATGCATGGAGCTCAAGGTGAAAACGTTTTGATCCATTAACATTGCAAAACTGACGCCTCCTTCAGCTTGGGTGAATGTTACATGTCACAATATAGAAAGCTTCTCTCTGGGAGAGTTTCCAGATAAGATCTCTCATCCACCACATTGTGAAGGCAAGGATCCAATAGATCTATTAGCTGCTTTTCTTGCAAAACCCACCTGCAAGCTGACCTGAGATGTGCAGCTTCTGGCCGTAACCCTGATTTGCACATGCCTAATGCTCTCCATGGGAAAAAAAAAATTTGCTGTTTTCCCTGGACAGCTGGAGGAGGGTCTGAACTCCAGTATCTCAGGTTGAAAGGCTGGATGGCAAAGACTATGTCCAATCTATTAAAAATAACAAAAAAGGGGGTTTGGTCCCTACCCTTGAATGACATGGACAGTCTCACATCCACACAGCCCAGGACATGTTCCTCTCGTAGCACCTCCACCCCATCCTCTCTCTGGATGTCCTCTGGCACCCTGTTGGTGCCCCTTCAGCAACAGAATTATGATTTAGAGGGCTGGGGAACTTCACCTTGTTTTCTTTTTCTGAAATAATCTAGGGTTTTCTCTGCAACTCTGAACTTCAAGAACCTGTAAGTGGATGTTTTATTCACATCAGTGTGTGGCACAAGGACATACATCAATGATGGAGGGTCAGGTTCACTCATGGTGCCTTCTGGCAAGAGTTGCTGAGAAAAGACTCTCCCCAGAAGCACTTCTGGGCTCTCTCTTGGAAAACATTCATTGGAGTGGTCTGGTCAGCCCTTGAGCAAACTAAAAATACAGCAGAGAAGAGTTGGGGACCAGTGCTCCGCCCCACCCCCTGCCCCACATTTGTTCAGCTGTACCAGGAGTCAGCATTTTATTCCACCAAAGCCGTATTACCAAATGAGCAGAAAAGGAATGACAGGAGTCAAATTCAACACTGCACAGACTTTCTCCCTGCCAGGGAGCAAACATTCCCATCAAATAGTTTCATCCAGATTAGAAATATATATATATATATATAAAAATCTGGCAGAGAAGGAGTCTTAAGTGTCTCAAGTCAAACTGCCTCCTGGGACTTCTCCTGGGAAAGTCAGCTTGTGCCCCACCTCCCACACAAGGTCCCATCCAGAATTATGGTTTCATCTTACGCAAAATACCCAAAGTTTTTGGCAGAATATTTGAAAATTAATATTGCAGCACAAACATAGGAATTCCTTTCTTTTTGATGGGATTTTCTGCCTGGCTAATAAACAAATTGTCTTTTAAATGAAAGCTGCCTTTGAGTTTGTTCTCCTGCTGGATTCCAGCCCAGCTGACTGAGAAGGAAACTCTGGAGAAGTTCTGTTCTCTCTGATAATGATCATGCCATGAAGTGATGTGTAATGGTTATTTATTTATTTATTTGCTTGCTTACTGGCTTGCCATAGTTAATCTCTGTTGCATTGCCGCCTGCTGTCTCTCCCCATTGGTTTAAAAGGAATGTTGCACCTTGGGTTGTTTTCTCACTCACAGTACTTTAGCCACCCAAATCTCTTGGTGGTGGTGTGTCCTGTCTTCTAGCCCTGGGGATACATTTCTGCCATAATCATCCTTTATCTGTCTTAGGGTTAACTCTTGCAGTTCTTTTTCCCTAGAGGTGAGGGAATGGATAGACAAATGGAGCCAACAGTGAATGAAAGCAGCAGGGCTGCACACCCCAGCAGGGTAAAATGCTGACTTAACCAGCACTGCTTTAGACAATCATAGTTTCTTCCCAGTTACCTTACTGGTCACAATCTCTACAGGTCATTGCTGTGTTCTGTAGTCACAAGCTTCTCAGACAAAGAGTTATACATTTTCATTTATCTGTGAGGCAACCAGCACAGCAGCAGTGCTTCTGAATGTAGATGATAATTCATTCTGGCACTGTGCTGTGCTGTGTTAACATGAAAATGCAGTGCCAATTTTGTTTATTTGTTTTGTGTAAGGAGATTGATGCTAAATTTACGCCTGCAAATCCAACAGGATCATTGTGGTTTAAGATAATTGCATAGCTTAGCACAGTTGTAAAACTGCAGTTGATTCTGGCACTGGGAGCCTGCCTTTGATGTGTCTCAGGTTCATCTCCTGGAATGGAGTGCCAGTTTGTCCCACGATCCATCATTTATTTATTTAAATCTAAAATAATCAAGATCAGTTCCCAAGGCCCTGTGGAACTGCCATAATAAATTATGCAAAAATACTGTCAAGTTAAGCCTCAGCAGTTCAGCCAACTATCTTCCTCCACTGTCAGCTGGAATGCATGTCTCTGCCTCCTCTGAAAACCCTCTTACATAAATGCCCTTTGCAGTGTGCCTGAGAAAGTCAGCAAATTTGGTATCTCTAAAAGAAACAGAGGAAAAATTTCCACAACCATCAAATGTAACACTTTGCAAGTGCTGTGCTTTTCCCAGTTACTGGGAACTTCTGAGGAAAGGCCACTTCTTGGTGTTGCAGACCCAGTCCACAGATGACTTTACTGTGCACACAAAACTGAGTGTGTCAGAGGATGAGACACTCTTAATTCAAACACAGAGAGTAAGGAAAACTGCAAGGGATGACCACAGATACATTCTTTCTTCTTTCCCAGGAAAACACCACAAACTCCAAGAAGACTCTGAAGCACTGAACACAGCTCCTGAGATACCAGTATCTTATCTCTGCATTGGGTCTGTGTGGCAAGGTTTTGTTGGGGGGTGCTACGCAGGTGGCGGCTGTGGGAAGCTGCCAGGCACTTCCCCATGTCCAACAGAGCCGATGCCAGCTGGCTCCAAGACGGACCCGCTGCCGGCCAAGGCCAAGGCCATCAGATAGTGCCTCTGGAATAACAGAGTTAAGAAAGGAAAAAAAACCACAGCAAGTTCAGGTTGAGATAGGAGTGAGAATATGTGAAACAACCCTGTAGACACCAAGGTCAGTGGAGAAGGAGGGGGAGGAGTGCTCCAGGTGCCAGAGCAGAGATTCCCATGAGACCCGTGATGAAGACCATGGTGAGGTAGCTGTGGCCCTGCAGCCCACAGAAGTCCACAGTGGAGCAGCTATCCCCCTGCAGCCCATAGAGATGTGTGATGAACTGTCTGCAACCCCTATTCCCTGTCTTCCTGCACTGCTGGGGGGAAGAAGGCAGAGAGTTCAGGAGGGAAATTAAACCCAGGAAGAAGGGAGGGGTGGGGGGAAGCTGTTGTAAGATTTGGTTCTATTTCTCATTATCCTACACAGATTTAATTGGCAATAAACTGAACTAATTTCCCGAAGTCGAGTCTTTTTTGCCTGCGATGGTTCTTGATATTGGTAACATAATCGTCTTTATCTCGACCTTTTTTTTATATTTTCTCTCCCCTGCCCAGTTCAGTAGAAGAGTGACTGAGCAATTTTGGTGGGCACCTGGCACCTAGCCAGGGTTAAGCCACCACATACTCCCAAATATTCTGTCTGGATTTCAGTTGTTGAGCTGCATGAGGCATGTTTACCAGCATCTAACCCTGAGAGAGCCATCACATGGATCACATTGTCAGTGTTTGTGCCCAAGAGGGAAGGCTGTGTGTGTCTCATGAGACACATATTATGAAAACTGGCTAAGAGGAATGCTAGCAAAGGAAGAAGAAAATTATAAATAAAGCAGGCTTAAAATAGTGAAAATATTTAAACTATTATTTTTACTGTAGAAGCTCTAAACTCTCACTTTTTTCCCTAAAGCCTATATCCCTTGTATCTCCTGAATAACTTCCCAGTATATCCTATTTCTTCCTACTCTTGTCAGTACTGTGGCAAAAAGGTCAACTGTCACAAAATACTATTAAATTCCTTTAGCCTCCAAAATGCTTGGCTGCATCTAGTCTGCCTGTTGGCACTGCTCTTTGCTATGTAGCAACTCCTGTGCTCATGAATTGTCTGGAAAAATGCTTGTGGGCCCATTTCAAAATCACGCCAAGAACTTTTTGCAAAAACACAACACAATTTTGGCAATTTCAGTTGCATGAAGCACCTTCTCAATCAACAGACCGTGTCCAGCCAAGGATGCTGCCCATCCAAAAAAGTTCTTGACTCAGGGGACTCGAGATATACAGCTGCATCTCAGCCTGTTGTCCATGTGCATCTTTGGTCTCCACAACATCTGTGCCTTGGGATGGATTCTATGAAAAGTCCAGGCTGACTATGGGCTCAGTACTAAGTGGAAATAAAGCACTTTTCTGAAATCTGGCTCCTAAACACAAACAAGGGAAGTGTAATGGAAACTTGAGTGAATGGAGGCTAGACTTTAGCTAGATCACTAAGTCCCATTTTTCCAGATCTCATCTCTAGACCCTACAATACCAAAGAGAGTCAAGTACAAACACTTTCAATTATAAAGGAGTTACAATCTCTTTGAAAATCATCCTTAGCCAAGGCCACATCCAAATGGGTTCTGTTTTTCAGCGTTTCAGTAAAGAAGCAGCCTCATGGGAATGCTAAACACCCTGGGACCAATATTAAATATTGTGTGATATTGGAGGGTCACTTACCCTCCTCAGTGTTTTCTGAATGAAAGACTCCTTAGAATGGGGGGAAGTAAAAGGCTGTAGGATCCTATTAACTGAGGCTGTATATTCAGTTTTCTAACATGGCATTGCTGAAGTCTCTAAAACAACTCAGCTTTCAAAACTTGCAAGACCACTAAAAGATCAGGGAGCACAATCCAGGAACTGAAATGGAAGAGTCTGTAATTAGTTTTGACGCAATTACCAGCATGCATATTTAAATCATACATGTACATGCTGTATGCTGCACCGAAGTTGTGTTTAAGCTTCTTTTCTTATTGAAAGGCAATGATTGGCCTGCCTTTTGCACAGGTGAATGCAATTTAGATATGTTCATAGGTAAAGCAGACACAGCAGCTGGAGGATTAATTAAACGTTTGCCTAACTACGTAAACAGACAGTGATATATCTTCATAGCATCTGGCAGTTTAACCATTCACTAGTCATCCTATAATTAGCATGCTGATGAATTTAATAGAATACTGTTCTAATGTAGTGCCAGATGGTCCTTCTGACTTACAAGGGGAATGACAATCTCTGTCATGTTTACTTCAAGGGTAGCAGAACAGCCAAAAAGATCCTTCTTAGACTAAACACTGGTGATATAAGAGGTTACATTTGCTACCCTCAGAAAGCTTTAAGTGTTGCTATATGAAGTAAGCATGGTTCAGGAACTTCACATGAAAAGTGTTCTTGACTTCTGTTGTTTATTTCTGCTATTTGGTAAAGACATTAGCCTGCTTGCTGTGTTTGCAGAAGAACTTTGTGTAAGACAAATAAGCACCAATCCCAAGGTGCTGTGGAACAGGAGGGAAGTGGAGGATATTGAGTAGTGCTTGGAGAGGTCTGCTCTGCAACAAGGCCAGTGAGATGACCCCTGGCCACCTCAGTGGAACTTTAAGTTAGTCCAAACATTACACAAGTGAGTTGTCGCTGTAGCTCCATTCATTAGAGAAATTACATTTACAAAGCAACTAGTGAAACGGCAAGGACAATAAAATGAGGAATATCCATAGAAGAGAAACTAAAAGACAGAGATGGTAACATGCTCCACGCTAATATCTTAAATTCCCTGCTACAGAGAAAAATTGCTTTTAACGTCAGGATCTTTCAAACTGTTTCTAGACTGATGGAGATCTCAAACTACTTTTATGGGCTCCTGCAGTGATTCTGACTTAAAGACCATTGCACAGTGAGGATTAGTGATCCAAGTNGACATGCTTGCTGTCAATAAGTAAAGACAATTATTATGTAGCCAGCAGAGAATTTCAATAAACTTCAGTATCATTCTGGAGCTTATAACAGACTTCAATGGAACTAGTAGTCAGACTACAGCAATCTTATTATCAAAGAATGTCTTGTTACTAAGAACCTCTGGGAGAAGATACCATACGTGACAGATAAGTCTCAGTGGTTCTTTCATTTAGAAGCTGGATGCAGCCTGCTAGGCCACAGTCTCCTCCTTCATGACAGCTATTGATCATGTTCCAGCTGAGCTCCAGCTAACATTCTGAACATTAAAACTTGCTGACCGGTTTTTACTCAGCCTATCTGTACAATCCTTTTCTCCTAAATAATAAATTATACTGCCAAAATGTCAGTGTAGGGACTCTGTATAGACTGCTACCTCATCAGCATAAGCAACATGCTCCACGCTAATATCCTAAATTCCCTGCTACAGAGAAAAATTGCTTTTAACTTCAGGATCTTCCAAACTGTTTCTAGACTGATGGAGATCTCAAACTACTTTTATGGGCTCCTGCAGTGATTCTGACTTAAAGACCATTGCACAGTGAGGATTAGTGATCCAAGTAACAGTGAATCTGTGAAGGCACAAGGCCATGCTGTGCTGCGCACCAACAGCATCACCTTCAGGCCTGTGCCATGCTGCACTTCTGCCTCTGTGCAGGGCAGATTCAGTCGGGTGATGATAACAGTGGAGCAGCTCCCACTCCATACCAGTGATTACACACCTGCATGGCCTTGCCTTTATCTCACAGCATACGAAGAAGTTCTCATGTGAGCATCCTCTCTGTTTGACAGGAGAAATGATGAATGGAGTTGTTTTCTTGTAAGAAAATCCTATAAAAGCTTGAATGACCAGAACAGACTAATCCTTCCATCTGGTGAGGTCTGCAGGGCATGCTGCTACTCCCCAGTGCCACACAACACGGAGTTCCCAGCGTCTAAAGGGATGTAAGTTTAACTCTAGTTTTCCTTCTTAATGCTGTNCCAAGAATGAGCCGACGTGTTGGGTGGGGCTGGCACGGTGGGGGGGTCGTAGGCAAGGATGTCATGCTGGACAGTGTCAAACGCTTTACATTAATCCAGGCGGACGATGCCTGTTGCTCTGCCCCTTCCCCCAACGCTGTAGCCTCGGCACAGAAGGTCACCAAATTTGTCAGGGCATGATTTGTCCCTAGGAAAGCTATGGCGGCTGTTCCCAGTCACCTGTTTGTTTTCCATATGCCCTAGGATAATTTCAAGGCGAATC
>VXBC01001040.1:0-10720 GCA_013399945.1 Ploceus nigricollis
TCTCTGTATATATAAATGTATTTTATTTTTTAAAATCTTCACAGTGTCATTTAAAAACAGTCATGTACCTTTGGAGTTTCTGGTTCTTGCCACTGCAAATTCTTTTAGTAAATTGTTAAGAGACACACAAAAATTTAAGGAGCTTGGCATTGCTCTTTAAATGGGCAGGATCTTGGAAAGAATTAATTTCTCTTGTAATGCAGTTATTTCTATTTCTGTCATGTTCAAAAACCGCTCTGACCAGGAATACTGAATTAGAGCTGGCTGTGGATGTTAAGTGTCTCCACGGATACCTTTGCTTGTGTTGAAGAAAGGAGAGAAGGCTTAAGGGTGGAAGTTGTCCTGTCTGTGTTTGTGTTTCCTGGAGAGGAGCTATCCTGCGCCCAGCTGGCTGAAGAGGACCTGGCATGATGAGTTAAGCAAGGTGCCTGTCCTTGGCAGGAGCATCTTTCTAAACAAAAACCTGTTGCCGCTTGTGTACTGTGGCTTAGCAAAACAAAACAGAATGGCCCAGGGGAGTGGATGCTTCTCAGACACCATGCTAACCACCAAGCATGAAAGTCCTGCTGTATAATGTGAGGCAGCCAAAAATGGGTGGCTGCCACTGCTTATGCAGGGGCTGAGGGCAGAAGGTGCAAGAGAAAGCAGATGTTGCATGCACTTGGGTTTCTTCAGGTCAAACCTTAAAAATCTGTTGCTGCTGAGCATGTGGTGTACTTCATGTGAATTGTGCTACTGTATGCTTGGCCCTCGGGACCGATTGCTATGTAAATGCAAATTATTTAATTAACATTATTGTTTCCGTTTGCCATAATATGATTTTTATGAGCATTTCTAGATTAAAGTTCACTTTAGAAACATAGCAATTGCTTTCAAATTGCTTGGCTGTGCACTGCATTTTAAACCTCCTTAATGCAGTAAGGAATCCTTATCATTCCTTAAGCATCAGATGAGCAGCCGAAAGAAAAAATATAACCAAGATGGGTAAATATAACACTTCAGAAAGCATAGCAAAAGCCCTGTTTGTTTCAACATGGCAGAACCAGTAATTCATGACTGGTAACAGGACAAAAAATACTCAGAGAAGAAACTTGTGTCTTCTGGGAGCTGCCTGTGTGAACATACCGCTTATTGCTTGCTGCTTTTTTGCTCATTTCCATGGGTTGGAGGATGGCTCACAGATCAGTTGAAACGCTTTTGGAATATGAATGTATTGTTCTGGACTGTGGTTTGTCTTGTAAAGTTGTTCATGGTGAAAAATTTCAGAGCAATCCCTTTCATTATAAATGTGAAAAAGGAGAAGTGTTGGACAATTTCACCTTGCTTTGCCCTGTGACAGAGTTTTCCTGAAGTTTGCAGCTTTTACAAACGTTCGTTACTTAAGTTGCTGCAGTCTTAAGACTAAGCCAATTACGTGTCAGTGCATGGAATTCCAAACAGAGGAATGTTTCTGTAGCCAAATTTTTCTATCCTTCTCTGGAATTTTAGTCTGCATTAATTTAGCAAGGAGTTGGTAAATTACTGTCTTCTACTGTTTTGTGTTTGGGGCTTGTTTGTTTTAGGTGTTTTTTTTCAAATGGTAGCAGAACACAAGCTTGTCAGGTGTCTCACATTGAAGGTGCAAAGCAGGCAAAAGTACTCAGCACTTTCCAGTGAATGTAAAGAAATTTATGTACAGAGGAACATTGAGTAAGCCATAGACTTTCGCTTTGAAAGGGGGAAAAAAAGTGTCCTGTTACCTCCAGCCTGGTTTTGTGCTGCTGTGTCTGAGCAGACGGTGTGTAGCTGCTAACACTTCCTGCATATCTCTGATGGTACTACAGCTGTTGGTGTCTGTAGGAGCTGGAACTTCACTCCTTGGTTTGGGTCTCTCCCCGTCTGCCTGTGGCACTGCAAGCACTTGCATGGGGCTCGTGAGAGTTGCTGGCTGTGCTGTTGTGCTCAGTGTAAATACATGGGAGAAAAAATAAGTGTATAATTTGTTCCTTCTGCATAATCTAAGGTTTCACTGGTCACAGCAGCAGATCTGAATTTGCCAATCAGAAATGGTGCAGCATACCTTTAGTCTTTATTTGCATCTACAAATTTGGCATCTTTTTTGCTCGCCCATCAGTTGAGATACGCAGTAGTTTATGTTCCTGATTAATGGTTTACCTCTGTGCCTCCAAGTGTCAACAGAAATCTACATTGCAGAAGTTTACTAAGCACTTCGGAGTGTTGGTGAAGAAATCTACATACAAGTCAGCCTCTTGTACAGGGTGTGCTGCTGACCTGTGACTTCTTTCTGGTTTTGGAGAGGGAGAGGGGGGTGCTTTCAAGAGCTGGCCTCAGTACAGTAAACAGAATAGACAGGGTTTGAAGTGATTGACTTTTTTATTTTCAGTCTCTCTTCATCCTGCTTGGGGAAAGGGAGAGTGAAGCATTGATTAGGCACGGGTTAGACTGGTGGCTGGAGGGCAGTGTGGTGTTGCAGTCCTTCCCTCATCCCTGTGGCAGGGCTCACCATACCTGCAGCAGCCCTAGGTCACAGCCTATCAGCTGAATATTTCAGTTTTGAGCTGGGTGAATTAGAAGGTTCCTATTAGGCTGGGGTGAGATCAGGGGTTGAGTTTTCTTGCAGCTGCAATACCCTTCGGTATATTGAGAGAGACAGAATAAGGAAACAAGAGTGTGAGACAATGTATTTTTAAATGGACTGGAAGTACAGAGGTGGGTCCTTGCTCCTCTGCCTGCACTGGGCATTGCCCTGAAGTCAAACCTCTGTGCAGAGGAGTGTTTAATCTGTGCACAGAGGCACGGGGGGGGAAAAAATTGCTGCTCTGTTCCCTCCCTCCCCACCTCCTCAGAGAGATTTCATTCACAGCCAAGATGTCCAATTGGTTGATTTATGGTGTGAGGGGTATTTTTAAAATTTTTTTTTCTTCTCTCAGCTTTGCTCTTAAAAAGCCAGCTGAGTTCAGTTCTCCCAGGGCAAGAGGAACATTTTCTGTCAGTTTGATTGATCTGTGAATAACTCTGATGTTCCAAGGCATAATGTTAATAGAGTTTGTGGCGTAAAGTCATATGAAGAAAATCTAAAAATAAAGAGCAGCTTGATTAACGTCCACAGCCTAAAAAGAGCACTGCTTGTGGAGCGGCCAGAGACTGGCAGTATTTGGAGAGGGGTTTTCTAAAAGGGGGAGCTGGAAATCACTGTGTCTGGAAATGGGACTAAATTGTCTTCAGAATAGTTTCTTTAATTGAAACCAAACTGAAATTTTTCTTCCTGGGAAAGTGCCAGTCAGCTGTGGAGCCCATGCTATGTTGCTGGCAGTGACTGGGCTTGGCAAGGGACAGCTGGGAGGGGAGGGCAGGAGGCTCCGGACCTGCTCACCCCCCCGGAGGGCCCCAGGGGCACTCGGAGACAAAGTAACCTGATTATTTGCATGGTGTAAGACTCTTTACTGGTGACTGCTGAATTTTTCTTGTGGTGTTTCTGGTCATGCTCCAATGCCTGACAGCCTTTTCAGTGAAGAAATTTTTTCCTAATATCTGATCTAAACCCTCCCTGATGCAACTTGAGACCAGTTTATCTTGTCCTATCACTTGTTCCTTGGGAAAAAAGACTGATCTCCACCTGTCTGTCACCTTCTTCTAGGTAGTTGTAGACGTAATTGGAGTGGTGGATCTCGGTCAAAGAGAAATCCTGTCATCTTTGTGAACAAGATCAAGACCTGATTGCTGAAGTTGTGTCTTGTTCTCACTCCCTTGTCTCCAGAATCCAGAGGGAGCATGTGCAGAAATGCCAGGGCAAGTCTCAGCCATTGTTGGAGCAGGTCACAGCCATAGCCTGCCCCACAGCCTTAAGAGACCTGTCACCTGATGTGCTCTCCTGGGAGACAGGGAATGTGTGCTACATTGAATCCATGCAGAATAGTGGTGTTTTCAATTTTTAATACACTGTTGCAGTAGTATTATGATAGCAAATGTCCTCTTCACATTTCCTTTCCAAAGGAGCCCCATTGTCCAAGTGAGCTGTAGATAAAATGAAGTCTGGAGCATCCCCAATGAGGTTGGGATTTCATGTTAATGACACCATCTGGGTAGGACAACTCGGTCCTTGGTGGCCACTTCAAGTCTGGTTGAGAAAGCAGTGGGTCAAGCTTGCTACATGGGACTGCAGTTCTTACCAACATGAGATGTGTGGAGGAGAAAAAAGTGTGAGATCCTTTTCCTAAAGGAAAGATGAAGTTTTGTTCTCACTGGCCTCCTCATCAGAGACTCTCTGGTATGTCAGCTGGAACAGAGGATGGATCCCCACTGAGCACTAGATGTTTGACTGCTCTTGTACCAAAATGATGGCAGATGCATTTGAAGAAGTTTGTATGATGACTGCTTGCTGTTTCTGCTGGCTCCGAATTTATTGTTCACCGGAGTTAAATTCATAAAAATGCATAAGTTGCAGATGGGGACGTGATAGAGGAAATACATCATTCAAATATGTGCAACTGACTTCAAGGAAAAAAAGCCACTAAGTGAGAAAGATAAGAAATGGTAAAGAGTTTTTTTGTGAAAGAGAAGAACCTTAGGTATCTCTACCAAGGCCAGGCCGGATGAGGTTTTAAACAGCTTGGTCTAGTGGAAGGTGTCCCTGCCCATGGCGAGTGGGTTGGAACTAGAGGATCTTTAAGATCCCTTCTAAACCAAACTGTTCTATAATTCTATGAGGTATTTCACTATTGGAGTGATAAGGACAGGAAGATTTGTGGCTGGCTGAGCAGACTGAGGTATCGATCTAGTATTGTATTGTGTTTTTTTATGATATAGGATAATGATGCATTATCTTTCACTTCAGGAAATAATGGCTTAAAAGGTTTTTGAGCAAAGAGGCTGTTGACTGTAGAAATAAAATTAAGTGGAAGTAAGATGAAACTGGCTGGAAGACATCCTGGAATTTAAAAGGGCTATTTTAAAGTAGGTGTTGGCACTTTTTTCAGTGAGGGTGTGCTGCCCTGTAGCCTTTTTTTCAGAAATTAGAGGTTGCATGTGCCAGTAGGAATTGAGTGGAAGCTGAGAGTTGCTGCCTTTTGCGGAGTCCGTAGAATGCTGCAAGATCCAGCTTTGGGCATGTCTGCTGGAATGTTTGGGATCAGTCCTGCGAGGTTTGTGCTGCACACTGCCACCATCAGTTGTGCAGAACTCTGTGGTGCTCAGAACAGGTGGACTATGGAAAACTTACTGTTTCTTCACAGATTAGTCTTCATAAAGTAGATGTCCCATCTGTCATGCCTTTGTTTCTAACAGGCTCCAGGTTTTATGCCTGTCCTGTTTCAGATACGACATCACCGAGGAAGATGGTGAAAAGGTTGTGCAATGACTCCATGGTTATTTGAGCCCTCTCAGAGTAGCATCACTCACCTGCCATGGTGGCGTTTTTCTGAATGTATTGCTGGTGTGGTAAGCAATTTATGGGAGATGTTATTAGCACCTTGTAAATCCCAAGGACAGCTGAACATAGCCTTTTATAGTCTGTCATAGAATAGCCTTCTGTTCGTGAAAGTGTGAAAATTATTGGTTTGCATGTAGACTTCCTTATTTAAAAACAGTCTCTGCTTTGGTAAATGTCATTATTATTTTAATCAAATTAAGCTTCCTTTACACTTTTTGCAATCTGCTGTTAAGAAAAATCCTTTATTAAGCATTCTTAGTACTTTCTTAATCTTCATGGTCCAGGTCACAGTTGGGGAGGAATAAAAAAAGGGACTTATAAGCGGACACTTTCTCCTAACTGATCCACATTTCTTTTTAAAAACTTTTAATGAGAAGCCTTCAGTTTTCAGTGGCAACCCATGTCTTTAATATTCCTGCATTCATTTCTCCAGGCCAAAGTGTGCCATCAAAGAATAATAATGTTCATGGCATTTTGTGTATTTATAAATGCAAAGAAATGACCGGTCTCATGAATAGCATGATTGTAAAGCTTTGACTCTCTTTGTAAATGCCACATGCATTTGATAGCGCAAAGTCTGAGCTATACGTAGAGCTTTCTTATTTGAAGGGACACTTGTCATTTCTCTTTTGTTTTATTTCCTCTGCCTGGAGGCAGCATGTATTCAAAATAATAATAAGTACTTCCACCAGTGCCTGATGGGACAGCTTAGTAGTTTAGTCATGAGATGTAGAAATATCTGGCATTTTGAAAAATTAGGATTCGAATGCCTCTCAGGATCTGTCTCCTCAATACTGGTGTTACTGTTTTGTTAGGTTGGGATTTTTTCCTGCAGCATATGAGTCCTGATCAGTCCAGGAGCTTTGAAACCAATGCTGAGTTTCAAAGCATCTCTAAGTCTTGTGGAAATGTTGGCCAGGCTTTCTTCACTGGAACAAACACACCATTTCTGTGCTTCACAGCTTAGGAGTTGGTAAGGAAGATGCCTACACAGGAGCTCTAGGCTTCCTGCCATCTAATTTTAGGGCAGCTTGAAAAGCAAACATTTAGTAGAAGCAAATGAGTTGAGCTCAGTCAGCAAAGGAATTGGCTACCAAAAAAGAAAAAGGAAAAAAAAAAAAAAAGGACAGATCTTGGTATTAGTTCTGTGTCCATAAATCACATGTCATATCAAGTTTCAAATATTGATGGTTATTTTCTTTGACTGTCTCTTGATGTCCATTTTCTGAAGTTGAGATGGAGACAGGAGAGTAGAACTGCCAAGAATTTCTTTTTTATCTTCATTTTCCTCCACTGAGAAAGCTAATTGTATCGCTTTCTGAACCACTTAATTCATTGCCTGTCATGCTTTTCTCTCAATGTAAACTTCCTTGGGGCTATCGCCACAGTCCCAGCAGAGGAGGAAATTAGGGTCTCTAACAGAAATAACCTACAGCTTACATAGCATAAACAAATATTGGAAAGCAAACACTGACAGGTTGGGGAAAAGTGTTTTTTAAAAAAAGGAAAGTAATAAAAAAGAAAAGATTAAATGCAAACACAGTGCCCTGCAGTGTTTAAAACACTTCCTTATAGTCTGTCAGGCTCCATGTTCAGGACCTTTGATCAGGATGGAGGTTGTTTATTTCCTGTACAAACCAGCTTATACATTGATCAATGCATTGTTGATATAGTGGAGGTATTCATTCCCTTTACTGGTCTCTTTGAGAGGCCTTGGTTTTGACAACAGTATTGTGAGCACTCACATGAGTATCCAGTCCTGGAGAAAATGCAAAAGAAAAAAGCATCCAAGAGGATGGAGTTGATCACCTATTTAAGGGAAGAATGCTTGGAGGGGTTTCTGTGGAAAGAATTGCAATGGGGTGAAGGTTGTTCACACTTAGAAGAGACCATTTGGGAGCCATTGGCCTAAATAACCAAACATTTTGCTTACTGTACTGGGAGGGCCTGCTGCAAGAGTCCTGTAATAGGAGTTGTTTCTGGCTGGTCATACATACCCTGTGGAAGGGGGAAGACATTAATAGTAAAAGAAACCAACAAAACAAAAAAAAGCCTTCAAAATTTACCATCTGCCTTAAAACTTTGCTGCATTTTGGTGCCAAAATTTACCATGTTCCTCAGGGTGGACCTGAATGCAGAGTTATGCAAAGAATAACCTTAACTTTGTATGCACAGTAATGGGATCTAAAATAACTATTATTAGAAAGGCAAACTTGCTTAGCTGGAAAGTGAAGGATTATTTACTTTTTGTCCCAGCTCTTTTACGTCTGAGGCATTGGGCTTAAAGTGACCTGCTGGAGATCTGTAGTGAAGCTGTGCAGTTTTCTGCCACTGGATCTTGTGGATGCCAGAAGTTTTTGTGCCAACAAATAGCATCTGTACAAATTCATGAAAGAGAAATCTGTCAGATGCTCTTAAAAAGAGAAGAATCCCCTCTAGTTCCTGAAATGTGGGAGCTGCAAATCGCTCTATTGCTGTCTTTAGTTATTACGATGGATTTTGCCTGGTTTTACTCCACCATACACATTTTGTTGTGGACCACTATCGGGCAGTATTTGGGTTAGGAAAACCTTTGGCCTGACCTCTGTCAGTCATTCCTGTGACTCATGGAGCAAAGGTCAGCTGCAAACCTCGCTTTGGGAACTTCTGGTTCCCAGTCATTTTTAACAGAGCACTAATTCAATAATATTATGGTTACCTGGACTATGTCTGGGTGGGATGAATTCAGTTTTCCATCTCAGTCCACACGTTTCCTTTGTTACATAAAGTTCTTTTCTGTCTTTGTGAAGCACTCTGTAAAACACGAATAATGGCTCTTCTCTCATTGTGTGTGTTAATTTCATATAAAAAAAACAGCCCCTCAGCATATATTTGAGCACTGCTTTGGGGTTAGTGGGCATTAAGTATAGATACTATTATCCCACCACTTATCCAAGGGGAGCAGGAGGTGAAATTCCTTCATCCATCATCTTCCTTGAAACAAATGATGCAGAGTAGGAGCCTCCTGTTTGCAGAGAGGGCAAGCTGTTATCTGTTAATATGGCAGCATTTCGCCAAATGATTAGACTGTCAGAATTGCAGCAATTTGAACACGCTGAGCAAGCTTTCATATACACAGGAACAAGATGCCGGCGTTGGATTACTGAAGAGGAGTAACATGCACTGGAGATTGACAAGTGCTTGGCAAACCCATGTTCATGGGGCTCATCAGACATTCAGGGCTCTTAGGCAATGCTGGTGAAAAGCATACTCAAGTGGCTTCATCATAGCCTGGGTGACATCTGGTGACATGCAGTTAGGCCTGTCATGTTTTTTGGGGATGAATTCATTTTCACAATATTTGAATGGAATCCACTTATGCAAAGTGGAAATATTCTGGCATATGCAAGTGATTTTCAAGACTAATATTTTTGGTCCATCTTGTATTTGGTGACAAAAGTGTAATTAACTGCACTTAGCCAGCCACGTGCTATTTTATGGAGTAGTTTTCCAGATTTCTGTGCTTCTTGCTGGCTCTGCTCCTCCTCTGCTCCCTCCTCATGAACATAGCTGCAACTGTTGGGATGAGGAGGGGGGAGCACAGGTATACTTAACAGTTTCCTGTAATCGTAACTGGGGCTCCAAAAAAATGTGTCTGCTGGCAAAAGATGGCTCTTTCTCCCTCCAGCAGCTGGAGAGTTTACATTGCACTAAACAGAGGATTGGACACTAAGTGGTTTTTGATCCTCTGATATGCTCTGCTTCGGGAGTGGAGTATATTATTTTTTCTCCACCAAGTGAGTAGGTTGTTCTGCTTTGGTGTTGCTGAAGACAAGTGTTGGGAATTGGGTGGTTTAGGTTTGTATTTTCCTTGACCTCGGAAGATGACTGTGGGTTTGATCCTGCATTGCATCTGAGCTGAACTCCGGTTTAGAATGGGTTAGGAGTCTGTTAGGAGTTCTCTTAGGAGTTTTAGCGTGTTCTTCAGCTGTCCGTGACAGAGGTGTGCAGAAAGTAGCATTTAATTGTACAGAAAATGCTTCTATGTTAAAAATCAAACTGCAAGCAGCACTTTTTGCTTTTGAAGCACTCCTCTTCCTGACAGGCGTCAGGGTTTCTCTGGTGAGTGAATGTAAGAAAACAAGTGTTTGGGATAGAAATCCCAAAGGGCATTTTTTCCTGAAAAGGTGCTTTAAAAGGAAAATTCTTGCCTAGGTCTATTTCTGAGACTTTGGTGCAGTGGAAGTTTGTGTTGCACTGAGGCATAGTGCAGAACTGTGTGTGTTGGACCAGCATGAGTCCACAAGATGCTCCTGTGCCAGGGAATAGCTTAAAGTGGAACCCTTGTTGCAGGACCTCACACATGGGAGGGAGAAGCTCAAAGATGTGTTAGCTGACTGATTGTCTGGCCCACAGCAGCCAGGGCTGTCCTGCATCCCATGGGCCATTCACCAAAGGCACTTTGGCATGGCATCGGGCCCTGTTCCCTGCTTGTGACTTTGCGCGCTGGGACTCTCTGTAACCTTCTCCAGCATAGGAAGAAGCCTCTGCCAAGCAACAGAGACAAAACTTGGGTCATTTCAGGTTTCTGATCTGAAACTCCACAGCCAAGTAGTAGCTCTGTCCTGTATGATGCCAAGGTTTTATGTTACGGATATGGCCAGGTGGTGCCACACAACTTGAATCTGGGTAGAAGCTACTTGGCCCTGTTCTACTGATCAGTAGTGTGCAAACTTTTTACCTTTAATAACTCTAATGAAGAAGACCTTATGCAGTAAACCAGTGCAAAGTGTGTGGTCCTTGCAGTCGGTGAGATGTGAGTTGCAGCAGGAATGCAGGAAGGCAAATCCACTTTGACATTTTATCTTGCTCCTAGTGGGAGCATCCCGAGAGCCACTGATGTGAAACACATATTTAGCAGCTTGGGTAGGGGTAAATCTGCTTTCTGTAGTCCTAGTCACACCCAACTGCTAATGATTGTTTTGCTGAAAGGGGTCTTTGTGTGTCCAGCTGTGGAAAACAGGATGAACAAGGGGGAAAAAAAATGCTAAAATAGGATTTCCAAATGTTCTTCTGAAGCTTGTGCTTCTGAGTCTTAATGCATACTCTGGCTTAGGCTCCATTTAAGACTTGCCCCTTGGAGACAGGCTGGCAGGGCTCAGGTGTACAGCAAAGGCTCAGGGCAAACTCATTTCACGTTAGCCTAAAGCAGCATGCCAGATGAAGAAGTATTGTGAAACTCTTATTTTAGCTGTTTGCTTCTGTGTCTTTGAGACAAGGTGATCATGAATGTAAACCCTCTTTTTTTTTTTT
>VXBC01001040.1:10741-30079 GCA_013399945.1 Ploceus nigricollis
TCCCAGTACAGTGCTGTTATGATTAAAAAAACACCCCCAAAAACCTCACATAAACTTCCAAAGTGCCTATCATTAGGTAAGGATAAAAAACGTTTCTTGTTGTTAAAATAGGCATTTTGAGAGTACCATCAAGGCATTTTGGAGAATTGAGGTGTTTTATTTTTAATGAGAAGAACTAAAGAATAAAAAATGGTAGCCTTGGAGAATTGCAGATCAAAGGTTTCTTCATTGTAAAACAAATGAAAGGTTTCAGTCCTAGAAGTGATGAATAAATTGATAAATTTTTAATAAGAAGAACAGGCTATAAATGGTAATTTAATTCTTTGGGGGAGAGAATCATTTAAGCACTGTTTAAAAAGTCCAGATTTTTTTCCTGTGGAGATTATAATGATAACTGAGGGGAGGACTGGGAGAGAGTGGCAAGGGCTGTTGTGCTCAGCCGCAGTGCTTGTGTCCTTCCCGATGGTGGGAGGCGGGAGATGGATGCCTGTGTGCTTCTTGCAGAAGCTTCGTCGTGCCCTTTTCCTTTTTCCACGTGCCTCTGGGGACTTCAGCCTTGTGGGGGGGAAATGGAATGCTTAAAACAAAGAGTTCAGACTTGGGCTTGCAGCCCCCTGTGCTTTGGCTTTGCAAGAGACAAAGCCCAGGGGGGAAATGATTGGGACCGAGTGTCCTCTGCCCCAGGTGACACCTCTGCTCAGTGCCAGGGATGTGGGATTGAAAATGGGCCCTCATGGAAGGAGTAGATTGCCTGGGGTGCTCGTGCAGAGTGGTCTCAGGCAGCACCGGGCAGGCAGGATGGGAATGACAGTGCTGGAAGAGGAGAACCATGGCCTTTGTTGGGTAAAGCAAGTATTACGAAATGCAGACTAGAGAAGGGGCATTTAATGGCATTTGCCTAGGGCAGCTCACTGCTACCAGGCTGACAGGCTGATGCTGTCAGAGTGCCAAATTTGCATAATAGCACCACTAATAAAGGCCTTGAGGTCCCTCTGACTGCTTCTCCATCGCCCACTGCGCACAGCCCTTGCACTGGGCTCATCCTCCTCTCTGTAGCTATGACCCACTTTTCACTTTCTAAACCCGATTTTATTTGTCATTTGTGGAATAGCCTAGCCCAGCTCTACGAGGAAACCCTGTCAGCTCCTATATGGTGTTCCTGCATGGCCAGTGGCTGGGACCACAACTCACTGCTGTGTCCCTGCCTGGGCCATGCCCTGGCACGTCTGAGCTGCCACTTTCCCAGTCTGAGCCTTCCAGTGATGCTGTCACACTCACAAACTTTTTCCCCATCCTTCTCTTGGAAGCGTTTTGAAAGTTAAAATAAAGAAAAACAGAGGAAAAAGGGAAATATTTGCCTCTTGCTTGACATTAATTCCCTGATTCTAATTTTCATTCATGTTTCCATCCCCCGCCGGTTCTGTCCCCTCGCTTTTGTGTCACACCTTTCCCAAGCCTGGTGGATGAAGGAGCTCCAGCACAGCTGCTGTGTGTGGAGATTGCCTCGCTTCACAGACCCAGCTGGCTGAGCCATGCCTCGTGCCCCCAGCTAACAGCTATTTTGGAGAGAGAAATGTGCTACTGCTCGCACTAGTGATTGAATTCTGACTTCTTTCTGACTCCTTAGACCAATGCAAGAAACAAAATTTTTGTATTTGTAAGATTCAGAACAGGATCTGATTTGCAAGTGGTTGTGTCTCTATCACAGTTGAGTATCTTTGATACTTTCAACAAAATAAAAAGCATAAATTGCCCACTTTGACGTAAACAGAAAGGTTTGCTAAGAAAAGCTATTGTTTTTGGTGAATGTTGTATTCTCGTATCACTTTATAATGAAGTGGCTTAGAAGGCATGATGGGACTTATTAGTCTTGGGCATAATTTTTTGGTCAGCTTTTGGCTTACAGGGAGTCACAAATGTATGTGTGCATTTGTGCATTCAGACCTCTGCTGTATCACTGGATTCCTGATGCTATGCCTAAGCTCTAACAGCTGGTCACAGTGGTGGAAAGCTCCAAACTGAGAAGCAGGGTTGAGCTCTCCAACTTTAACCCTGTGGGGACTGCAGGTGGGCAGTGTTAATACTATGAGAAATTTTAAGATTTTTATTTGTAGCTTAAATATGTAGCTTAAATGCAGCATTGCCCCCCCTCCCCGCCTTGCACCCTTTCCCCAGCCCAGATAATGAAAGTGCACCTATAAGGTTACATTGTTTAATTTCTTAGCTTGTATCAACTTCAGGTGGTAAGTGGATAATTCAATGTTATCATTAAGAGCATAACTGAAGTTGATTCCACTGTGCTGACCACAATTTTATTTTTCAGCCCCGAGGTTTGACCAAATGTTTGTTTCAGGTGGATTCTCTCATCCCTTTTAAGTACTCTTCAGCTTTACTTCATATAGCTGTTCCAACTGGTTGCTGTTAGCCTGAAATCAAACCTGAATCTTGAAGAAGGTTGAAAAATAATGTCTGGAAGTTGCATTGGTACAAAAATGGTTCACCTTGGGAAATTCATATCTATATCTAGCTCCCTGTTCCCTTTAAGAGCTTATGGGTCTGATTCAGCCTCATGTTTATTTTGCAGCATTGCTTTGGGTAGAGCTGCTGCTGTTTTTTCACTGATGTGTGAGATCAGAGCATGCCTTGTGGAGTTTAACTCTTTGCACTCACAGCAATAAGCTTCTGAAAGCTTTGTGAGCCCATTTTCAGCTAAGTGATATTTGCTGCTCCCGTTTTCCCCCTGCCTCTTTATCAGGGCAGCAGAGGGAACTTGATCCTCTGGAGAGATGGCAGTGAATGCTCAGAAGGAGCCCAGGCTTGTCAGTGTAGCCTTTTTATCAAACAGACTTGTATGAATCCACACATTTATGCAAATTTTATTCCATTTTGACCCAGTGAAAGGTTTTGCTTCAGCAGAGAAATAAACCCTTTAAATCTCATCAGCTTGGATGTTTTAACAGTGCTAATGCACACAAACCTGTAAGTTGTATTGAGTCTTCCCACAGTTCCCTCCTCTCCCAGAAGCCTGGCTGAGAGAAATGCACAGAGTAAACCAGCACAGAGAGAGTTGAGAGTTTCTACAATGTATGTGAGGATGTTCCTATCTTGAGTATATTTTAACTGGACACTTCCCCACCCCCGCCCACCACTTTTTATTATTTTTAACATCTGTGTTCTAAAGGAAGATTGAAAAGTTTCTTTGTCTGGCAGCGTAGAAATACCTGGATTCAGATGATTATGAATTTAATTTGCTGGCCCTTAAATACTTGCCTTCGCTAACACTGCACTCTAGTGACTTGCACCATTGTGTTTGCTGCGCTCGCTCTTATCTTCTAGATTTGTGTGCCCCTAGATATTGCTTGTTCAGCTGTTGCTGTTCAGCTTAGCTTTTCAAATTCTGGCTGCCTGTCCATGCTCCAGCTCTCTGCTCATAGCAGAGGTTGAGCTCCTGCAGTTTTTTCCTGTCCCTCTTACACCTGTCTGAGAGAGCTGTGAATCTACCTGTGCTGAATGGGTGGCATTGATGGCAAAACTGCTAATGCCACTTAATTCCAACTTTGGCAGTGATGGAGAAGTAATAACTGAAGAATTACACAGTGAGTGCTGGACAGAGCATCATTTAGTGATGTGAAATGCATTTCTGACTTGGCTGGAAGAGGCTTTCATTACTAGCTCTCGTACATTTGTAAAGGGCCGCGTGGTTTGTTAGCTTTCTTGTGGTATTGGTTTTGAATAACTTCACATGAGTTTAAAGCTTAGGAAATGGAGAGAATATAAAGGGAAATACAGGAAATGTGACAGTCAATCAGATAGCATATGGAAATAAAGATTGACAGGAAAAGAGGTCATAGCCATCAACACTATTATAGCAATGTGCAGAGATAAATCCAGAATCCCTGTTGCAAAACTGTTCCTTTAATTGGAAAATGGAGAATTTCTTGGCACAGTACTTGAAGTGTTGGACGTATAAGGTATGTAAAAAGAAATGGTATTTTTCTTTTTTATACACTCTTCTGTGGGCTAGCAAATGTGAAATATGATTACTTATGACTTCTGTTCATTTAAAAGGCCACTTTATTACCAGTTTTATGGCTTAAGTTTCCAAAATTAAATTCTTTATTTGTATAGCTGAGATTAGATTAAATTTGATATTCATCCTTAACACAATTGATAAATTTGGATCTTTGTTCTTAATAGTCAAAGAATTACAGACTGACTGAGGTGGGAAGGCACCTCTGAAGGCTCTCTAGTCTGAGCCTCTGCTCAGAGCAGGGCAAGTGACAGCCAGCTGCTCACAGCCATAGTTGAACTTGGAACATTTGCATAGAGGGAGACTTCATAATCTGTCTGGGTGACCTGTGCCAGTGCCTGACCTTTTCCACCTCATGGTGGAAAAGTTATTGTGTGGTTTTCTCTTACATTTAAAAAAGAGTTTCCTGTATTTCAATTTGTTCCCATTGGGTCTTGGCCATAATAATATTCCTCATGCAAATAATTTGTATTCAGCTTTTGTTAAATTATATTGGCTCATTCATCCTTATAATTTCCTGAAAAAATCAGAATTTTTTTTTTCATAGGTAATGTGTCTGAATCAGGCCAAAAATATTTTTTTTCCAGAAATCAAAATGGGAAGTTAGGTCTTCAAAAACTAGTGTATATCACTGAATAAGAACTCTCACCACTTTCCACCTGCCTCCCCCCCACCCGCTCCATTTTTATATGTGAGAGGGTTGTTGATCCCTCACCACCCCATTAAGGGTTATATTTATGAGCAAATAATATTTTATAAGATCTTTATTATAAGTTGCCTCTTCAGTGGATGTATTATGTCATAAAATTTATTAGATACAAGATCAGATTTCTGATTTTTTAAGAGTGTCATAAAAAATAAAACTTCTGTGGAGAAAAAAGAAAGGCAGTAACAGCAGTAAGATCTGAAGCTTCTTTCCCCACTTTCCTCTTCCTTAATTAACTTAAAATTGCACTGGACAATTCTCAAGTAATGTGGAAAAGTGGCATTTAATAGATGGAAATTATTAAGAAACTTTCAACTGTCCTCTGGGAATATGCCTTAGTGCTTCCGTGTTCTTAAGGCTGCCAAAAATATCCCCAGTAATTCTCAAACTCTTTTGGCAGATGAAGGCAGAATGACTGGTTTTACAACAATCAAGATCAGATGGTGGCAGATCTATCATACACTTTTCTATATTAAGAAATATGTACACTGGGAAATAAGCTGTGATCATACGTTCCTTCTCTTTCCATTAATTTGTTGCTAGCAAGTTATTGTTAGTATTAGTGTCTGTGAAAAATGGAAGACAGTAAGAGTTCAAATCCGTCGTGCTCTACGTGCTTTTTTATTTCACGTATTCTTAGTGTGGTTTCACTGCTGTCTCAGGGAAAGAAGAAAAGTTCAGTTTTCTCTTTCACCTAATATTGAGAAACTGTCAGACACACTTTGATACTTCCGTGGCTTGAAACAGCGGTGACCACAAAGAAAAAGACACCTTTTCTGCTACGTCTTTGTATTTTGCAGTGAGAGGTAAGCTTATACTGTTGGCAAGAGAGACTGCCTTTGTTCTGCTAAGATGTATCATTCTAGCCATGGATGAGTCTTGGGAAACAAAAGCATTTAATTTTCTATCCCAACCAAGTGATCTTGTGAGAAACTACAGCTGACACCACAAAGCATTTCTGCTGCATTTGCAGGAGCAACCTTGCCTCTTTTTCTATGTGCCTGTTTCTTTTGAGGAATTCCTACACCTTCCTTCATCATTTTTGTTTTCCTAAGGGTTTTGTTCTTAGAAATTACTCTTACATTTTTCATGTAGTTATCTTCAAGCAGTTTTCCAGTCCACCAGAAGGACTTGTAAAGTTGCTTCTGCATAAGCTTCAAGTAAGCCTGATATATGCCTGTAAAATTGTAATTCCGTTCATGCTGAAAACACAAAACCTTCTCTTGTCAGGGTGTGCACTCAGTCTTGCTGGTGGTTGCTACCATCACAGTGATTTGAGTCATCTCCTATTTGGGGATGTAGTTTCACCAGCTAAAATGGACAATAGTATCTGCATTCAATCTTAAATCAGGGTGACCCTTATTTTCCTTCATTGTCTTGAGTCGGACTCATGTCCAGTCAAGCATCCGCTAGTCAAAGATAAATGAATTGGCTCAGATCTGAAAACTCTGACTGAGGAGTCATACTAGTCTCAGTTCCTTTAGGTAGTTTCTTCTACAGCTGCAATTCAAGGCTTGACTTTTGGCCTATCCGTCTTGTTTACTGGTCTACATGCAAAATAATAAAAGGATTAAAAAATTCAATTTTCTTTAGTTGGATCTTTGTAATATAAGCTATAATTACTTTCCTCTGTTATAAAGAACCCAGGTCTGGATTCAGGAAGCAGGGATGCTGTGAGAGCCCAGAAGGTTGATGGTTTGTTATAATTATTCAGGAGTCTGTTGATGGGAATGCCTGCCCTGGCGTTCCCAGCATCTGGCCTGTGTCAGGCTGAGAGGGAAGCTCCATTTGTTTTTTTCTCTTTTTTTTTTTTCCTTCTGATCCAGAGGATAGCCGCAGGAGGATACCTCCCTGGCTTCCAGCCAGACCCTGGAGCAGTGCTGCTTTCCTCTCAGTTTCCCCACGCGGTTTGTGCCTTCGCTCTGCCATCTCCTTAGCAACTCGGAGCACACCAGCAGCACACAACCACACAGCCCCCGGGAGCTGCAGCTCTATTTGTAGGCAGCCGAGCCTGGATGAAAATTTCCAGAATGCTCTGGTAAGGCCTCTATGGGCACAAAAAACTTACGGGTCCTGCTAAAGGATCTGCCTTGGCGCCGTATCTCAAAGTCCTGCCCTTCTCAGGATGCTCAACCTTTGCAGTAAAACACACTCACTCTAACACATAGCGAGGATTTGCTGTTTACATAGCTGCTTATTAACATTTCAGGAATCATGTTCTCTGTAACCCAGGTTAGGAAGTGAAATGCAGGTGCAAAAACAACAGCCTGGGGTAATATCATGTTGTAACAGGCAAAGTCTCAAGGATGATGCCATGTCTATGATGTTTTGGGTTTTTTTATTTCAGGGATACGGCTTAGGGAAATCTTAGAAAACAGGAGAGAAAAATACTTTTTCTGAGCTTTACAGTTAGGTTTTTTTTTTTTTTTTAAAATTATGTTTCTTCAGGCTGAATTCTACATCAAAACCAAGATTTAATCACTGGTTATATTGCTTACTGTTGTTCTTGCGAAGGTTTATTGATTCAAGCATTTCCCTTAGTCATGTGGCTGAGAAATTAAATAAAGAATGTTTGGTGGCGCTAAGAACGACTCCGAGTATTAAAGAAATAAATGATAATCAATTAAAATGGGTTTGTTGATGACCTTGAGTAGCACACCTGTTTTCATGAACTTTTCATGTGTACTGAGCTGAAATTGTGACACACCCATGAAGGAATTTAGTATTTATTGGGAGATAATACCTTTTAAGTGAAATCTGATGAGCTTTTTGGAGATCCTGAAGTTACTGTATATCTGGTTGTACGACAACTTTGTTCTTTTTTATCTGGACAAAATCATAATTAAAGACTTCCACGGGGTAGTGAGGTTTTTCTTTTCTTTAATCCTTGTATCTGGACCTCATATAACAGTATAGGAGAATTTTGTGTCCAGATCCTAGGGCATCCCTCCCAGATTTCCCTCATAGCCTGCATTCCCTGCAAAGGACTGCTAATGGGAATAGCCTTGGAGGAAATGTCGCTCCACTTTTGAAATACTCTTTGATGTCTCAAAGTCATTATTGGAATTGTTCTCCTGGACACCATGGTGGGAAGATAATGTCTGTCTTAGACTGGAGTAGCAAGGAGAGTCCAAAGCAACATTTCACCTACTCCAGTTGGTAGAAAAATAGGAATTACGTGCTTTTGTGTGTGCTTCTGCATGCAAGGATAACATGGTGAGGTGAAGACATGCACTGCATAGGCAGGCTGATTGACAGCCCAGCTGGTGCACATCAGTAATTGGAAATTCATTGCACATAAATCTTCTAATACTTACCATGAGACACGGGAAGGAGAATATCTGAGCTCTGAAGGAGTTAACTCTTTCAGGGCCGTCTCTGAAGGTGTTCAGCTTTCCAAGTAGCAAGACTCTTCAAGTATTTCTCTTTAAATCCTTAATTTCTTGTTGTAGCAAGAAGAGTGCTGGTGGAGGAAAAAGCCACCACCATGTGCTTCAATTTATAGCATTGAGGTGAACAGCCTTAAATATTTAATATTTATTTCTTTTACAAGTGCAGCTTCAGATTGTCTTGGAAAAATCATCTTTGTATTTGGTGGCGAACACATTTTTGCCTCTACAAAATGCATCTTGCACATGTTGCCTGCCAATTTCATGTCTGATTTACCTGATTTGTGTCTCCACATTGGTGGGCTTATTGTATGTTTGTCCATGTGCCAGCAGACTCTGCAACTGTATTTTAAGAGGTCTGTTCATGTCTAAATATTTATATTCTTTTCCATGAGGCTGAGATTGATTGTATGTGCTAGCAACTTCATCCCTGCCCCCCCCCGCCCCCCCTTCTTCCCCCAGTCCAAGTGTGTGGTTTTGGTACGTTTTCCTTCTCATTTGATTTCAACACTCTGGTGATTTCCACAATACAGCTTTGAATGTATAATTGGTTTCTGGTGACCACATTTTTTCTCATTTATTTTGGACTGCCTCTTCTGTTACACACATATTTGTCTCTTCATTAATGTCAATGTGAATTACAAATGAGAGGCTAAGTGTGGATAAATTAGTAACTACACGAAACGGAAGGCAGCATTTAACTTTGTGAATTATTTGTGTGGGCACAGGACAGCTAATGAATACCTGAGGATTTGAGCAAAACAGGCAGTGCCAGTGTGCAGGGCTCCGCTGTCAGTGCAGTTCACAGTGTGGTGGCTGTTGGAGATGAGGGCTCTATGGCAGGCAGTGCAACCCTGCTGGGTTTTAAGGCCCACTCTTTTGGCAAGTGCTTCTGGGCAGGTGGAAGTGCTGGTGGTGGTTTTGGAGCCAAAAGTTGTTCTTGCCTCTAAGGAACAGTTGTCTGTGTACAGTAAATAGAAGACTGAATAGTTTTCATCTCAGTCCATAATGTATTGAGACTTCTCTTGACCCTTAAAATGGTGTAAAACAGTCCAGAATGGTGTTTCCTGCTGTAAAAATACAGCGCTTGGATGAAAGCCTTCCTTCAAGATGGGCCATGTTCTCTGCTTCACTGCCTGTGGTAACACTTTATTCATTTATGTTGGGAGAAAACCTTTTGTCTTCAGTTGAACAACTTCTGCTTTGCTTGCGGTGCCCTGCAGAAACATTACAAGAGGTTTCCTTGAAGGGAAGCACTTGGCTATTTTCTGAGCTCACTTTCAAAGTACTCTGAATTAATTATAAATGAGTAAAGCTGTCTGGCTCTTGATTACACAATTGCCTATCCTGGATTCCCTCTAATGAAATGTAAGCTGGTCCAATCGCAGTAAAACGGGAGGTGCCTTCTCTACCTCCCTGTCTTATGATCTGAGCTATTCTCAGATCTACTGTTCTGATTTTTTTAGGCTGCAATTCTGCCAGCCTTACATTTCCTCCCCTCTCTCCTTGCTACCTTATTTTTATTAGTCTTTTCTTTTGGCTGCATTTAGGCCCATACCCTGTTATAATTTTTGTTGAAAGTAGTTAACATGCAGTGATACAGTGCCTTTTTGCACTGAACTAGCACAATGCATTTTATTTATTTAAAGGATTCTAAGTGCCTATAGTGTCTAAGTGTTTGACAAACACATAAAAATACACAGAAGTCAAGCACTTAGCTGCCCCAAGAGGATGGGTTTCCCTCTGTGTCTGCCAGGAACATCTATAAACCCTATTATTCATGTACCACGTAGCTTAGTAACAATTAAACTGAAGTCTTTGCTTTCTATGTGGTGAACCCTGACCTCTTGTCTCCATCGTTTGCCACAACCTAGCCTCAAATGATATGCTGTATTTTATCCCATTTCTCTTCTTCTGCCCTCATTTTTTTATAATGCTGGATATTATGGGCTGCAGTTCTGATTTTTGTCACATTTTCACTTGGTTTACCACCTTCAGATGGGGTGGGAGATTGCTCAGTGCCAGTGACATGGATGTCCCTTGCTCTGACATTTTTATTCTGTGTAAAATATCTGAAGTTAAGGAGCTGTGAAGTCTTGGTTTGGACTGTAATAACAGTTCAACAACTGTCCAACAGTGTATAAGCTAAAGACCCCAGCCTGAGTTTTGAAGTGGAAGTCATTGAGCCCTAGCCCAATTGAATCACGGCCCACGTGGTGGAGATGGTGCTGCTCTGTCTTCTTGTCATTGAGTCTCTTGGCCTAGATGTCCAGCACTGCTCTTGACCTTTCTACTTGTTGAGGAAGGATGAGTTCAAAATGAGTTAGGAAAGTGGCAACCAGGGCAATGTAAATTTAATCAGCCCTGCTCCTCTCCCCTCTTCCTTGTGTTTGTTTAGGGAGTTGAAGACAGGCTATGAAAATGGATGAAACTGAATTTTCTTCTCATGACGATACTGTAGAACCTAAGGAAAATGGATTCTTAGGAAAATGGATTCTTCTGGGCTTTGTTTTTTCATCTTTGCTGGAGATAGTAAACCAAGAGTTTTTTACTGGGATGTTCTCTCTTCTACCAATCCACCAAGGTTAGACCATCCCAGCTGCCTTTTTCTTACAGGGTGCTGCATTTTTTCATCTGCTCACTTCCAGCTCCCTTTGCCAGGACCTCTAGCCCTGAAGCTGCTTTTGTGGAGTATCCACAACCTTCAGGACTCATTCCCACAGCTGGTGCTTGGGTTTGATAAAGGCATCAGCCCTGAGAGTTTTAACCTTCAGCAACCATAGCAACCAGCCTTGTCTCCTTTGAAGAAGTAGTCCTGAGCACAAGTCACTTTAAAGACCCATGCACTTTGCTTCAGAAGACCTCCCCAAAATGGATCGAAATTGTGACTTGATGACATTTAGGTAATAGGGCAGAACTTGTAGAACATTTGTTCTGAGAATGACAGAAACTGTCTTGTTTCTGTCTTACAAAATTGTAAGACAATTACACTAATGCAACCTCTCCTAATAATGGGCACATCAGACTGGCTGTGCTGGAAACCTGTTAGAAATAGATGGTTTTTCAGAGTGATATCTCTATTTTCTCTTTCTTCCTCTCTAAATGGTAACTGAGACCTATATAGGCAAACCATAAAATATGAAGCATTTCTGGGGGGATACTGGGCAGGGGAAGAGGTGAAAGGAGCGGGAAAGAGCTTTGGTGAGAAAAGCTTTACCAAACCAGTGGAGAACCATCAGAGGAAAAATTGTCTTTTTACCTATTAGTCTGGAACTAACATGCATGAGCTCCAGCTTGACCTTCAGGGATGTCCATCAAATGGGAGGGTGAGCTCAGTAATCACCCCATCCTGGTGTGCCTGAAGATCCCCCACAAGTTTTATCTTTTCAGAATCTTCCCAGGAGACTGTCAGAGGAGATGTCCACATATAACAAGGAGTGGTTTTGACTACTCTGATGCAACGCATATCCTGAAAATATGCTGATGAAGGTTTTGACTGCTTGACCACAGTGACAGGATGGTGGTGGTGGGATGTGCCAACACACTTCATGTTCTCTTGAGCTGGCTTGCAGAAGGTGCTTGGAAAAGTTGCTGCTAAAAAAACTGGAGGAGTAGAGGATGCAAGCTTGCAGTGAGCGGGAGACAGCTATCCTAGGCGTTTGCAATCTCTTGCCAAATTTATCCATCTCTTTTCCCACATTCTCTCTCCATTTCTGAGGAATGATGCTTAGCAGTTACTTTCTGTCTTCGAAGATAATAGATGTGAGCATCTGTGATGTGGCAGAGTTTTTCATTTTAACTGTTATTAGCATGTGTTGGAGATATATATTCAAGCAAAGTGACACTTAAAATATATTCCATGTTATATGCCAATATCCTATAGAAAGGCCTGATGTGTCAGTAACCAAAATTAGCAGTGGAGCCATACTACCATATAATCTTCTCAGTGAAATCACAGACCACTACGTAGCAATTTTCTTAGGCACTTGTAATGCTCTTATGCATACTTATTTTCCCTTCCCATTATGCCATGAAGTTGCTTCTTCAGTAGACTTTGGCTGGTATGTCCTAACCATCACTGCAGGCTCTTTTGGCTCTGTTAAGATACAAGTCTCTCTCTGCTTTTGAGCCAGCTCTGTCCCTACAGCTGCCAAGCTGTAGCAGTGGGGGAAGGTTTCCTTGCTGCAGAGAAGGAACCAAAGTGTGGTAACTCAGTCTGGATTGGGAGAAGCGATCGGAGGTGTTGTACAGAAAAACTGCTTGAGAAGAGCTCTGTCCTGTGTTCCTGCTCAGAGTGAGCATGGGATAGGGAAAGGGATGAGACATACATCATGGAACCCTAAACACCTGGTAGGATCGACTGCATCAAGCTGGCAGCAGCATCACCCCAGGCTGACTCAGTGGGGCTGGCACATGCCCCAGGAGCTATACTGCACTACCTGTAGCTGCCTTAGGAGCAACCAAGCACTTACAGCTGAATAGTGTGAATTTCTTCCAATGTTATTTTTAATTTTGTTTTCATTTCACTTCATTCTAGAAGGAGCTCCATCTTCCCCAGTACATTACAGAGCCTTCTAATGCTACAGTCAGAAGCATGAGAAATGTGCCAGCTGCTTTAACCAAGCCTGCCTGAGTGGTTGTGTCTGCCATGAAGCCACAGTAACAGATGCTTTATCGTGGTATGGTCAGTGGTCAGAGCTGCTTGGACCCTGATTAGATTTATGTGGTCTGTACTGATACTTGTAGCTTCACTGTTGTGAACAGCAATGCTGTTCAGTCTTGTTTAAAATTAGGTTAGGTTTGCTTCTCTGTGCTGCAGTCGGATTTTGGGTACAGTGTCATTTACCACCCTGCTCATGCAGAGCGAGAGCGTCTCTGGTGGGAATGGTAAGAAATAACTATTGTTTTCTAAGTTTGTGTTCTATCATATTTTGCAGGACCTTTCTCAGGAGGGTATGTTTTGCAGACCCACTGAATAAGGACTTTAAAACATGAAAATTAGAGCCAGTCAAGGCTGTTTGGTCACTTGAAATAAAGTGCCTTTAGAGAGTTTGTTAGCATCATGAGGATGTAAACAAGAGTTCCCAATTCCCAGTTCACCAAAGCATGGTTGATTTGGCATAGAGTACAGTGAGCCCCTCATGCCTAGCTGGGAAGTATGAACACCTTCTGGAGAGTTGGGGCATGGGTGAGATGCCGTGAGCACTGCAGCTCCATTTGGGATTGTTGGACCTCCGTGGTGGATGCTGTCGGGGAGGTAATCACCCAGCCCCACAGACTGGCAGCTGCACATTACTGAAACCCAATTTTCAAATAGGAAATTGGCCTTTTATCTTTGGTACTTGCTACATAATGGTGCAGAGCATTAGTCAGCTGAACCTTACCATGGTTTACTGCCTGGTTGTAAATTGTAATTGGCTGACTAACCTTCTCTGATGTTAAGTGCCTTAAAAGGTTGTTTTTCCTTTGTTTTAGTTTAGGTTTAGTTTCTGGCTTTATGTGTTCTCTCTGTTTATTCTGATACTAAAATGTAATTAGAAATTAAAAAGAACAAAGCAAACCTCCAGCCCTACTGATGTACATTAACATGAATCATCATCTCTTGAAAGTGTGTTTAATCCAGAGCTCTGCAACCCGATATACATCCCCTTCACTTGGTAAATATTTAAAATATCTGCAGACATTTTTTCACGTTCTTGAGCAAAGACCACATCACCACGTGTTCAGCCTTGTTTCTGTTTTTGAATATTGATGTTATGAAGCTGAGGTGTTTTAAATGTTTTCTTTTCTTTTGTAATTTCTAGTATCTATTGTACTATTATGAAAACAGATACAAAGAAAGAGAGAAAAGCTAACCAATTTATTTCCCTTTTAATAATCAAAATGAGTATATTAGAAAAAAAATGTAAGCAACTTTAAATAGTGCCAAAGGCTGTGGTTTTTGAGAACAGTTGAATTGAGAGGTTTATACAATGAACAGAGTTGATGATGCCTGTAATAAAGTGGATTAGCTGTTAGAAATTCTTTTACACCATTTATCTTTACTTAGCTAATCTTCCATGTTTGCAATTTCAATCTTATGTGCTTGGGGATACCCAGATAGATTGTGGTTGTCCAAAAAGAGGGCACATTTTGTTTGTCCAAAATACTGGCACTTTCCAGTGTAGTTTCCAAAGGAGACAAGAGAAAAATTTTCATAGCTTTTCCTCTGTATCACATAGTATTGCCCCCTTAGCGATCATTAGTTCCTGCCCTCAGGTAGTAACACTGACTTCTTTCTCTTTTGGTAGCAACTCTTTCTTTGATGCACCTTTCCATCTTGGACTTCTGCTAGGTATTCCTTACAGCTTACATGGCGTTGCCTTTCACGTGAATAAAGCAAATTCTGAGCACAGTGTTTCTTCTTCTAAATAATTTTAGGCTAAATATGTCCTGTCCTGTGGATTCTGTTTGTGTGATTATCAGGGCCCCATGTCTGATGGTGGCAGCAGTGGTGGCTGTGTGTGGGGTGATGCTGATCTGCGAAGGCTGTTCCTGTCAGGTGGGGTGTGCAGAGGCTGTCTGGGACGAACAAGGCAGCACAGGCAGCTCACTAGGATGTCTGTGCATGGCAGATTCTTTTTAGAAGCCTCTTGCCTGGGTCAGGACCACGGTACATCCCTCTTTCCCTGCCTCCAGCAACAGAAGGGCTTGTTTTGGTGACAGCCAGGGACTGGGACCTTCACTGTGGCATTCAAGATTTTTTACTTTAAGACAACATTGACTGATAACTTGGTCTGATCCTGCATACTGGCTTATTTTGAGAAATGTTCTCTATCCCTTTTTCTTCACACAGAACAGGTGTCCATTCACTGAATTCCCCACTGGCTTGAAATGTCCTACTAAACAGGGACTGTAATTCCTATTGTCGAACAATCTTTAAATTATTTTCTAGTAAAATAGTGTGAATTTTTATTTGGAATAAAACTTCAGAGTGAATACACATGCAGAATTTTTAAGGAGCACTGGTGTTCCTCTAATACCATGAATAGTGCTTTGATTCAAACTTGAGTAGCCTAGAATGGTGTTGATATTTTTTTAAGGAACAAAGCTTTACTTTAAAAATATGTCAAATTCAGTTGATTGTGTTTTAAAGAACAGTCTTTGCAAGTAAGGGACTTGAAAAGCCTGGAATCAGTTTCCTGCTATTCTGCAACACATTTTGTATCTCCTTGGGGAGGCAATTTAGGCTTTCAGTCATCAAATCATCATCTCTGAAACCCGGATAATAAAGACATTCTTAGTGCCTGGGAGTGTTGAGATGGCAGACCAACTGATGGATCATTTATGGGTTCCAAGAGCCCTTATGTTCCCCGGTGTGGCTGTAAACCCAACCTTACCCAAAATGCAGCTACCACTGGGTCTCCATAGCCAGTGTAGATTCAGTGCATTATATCCTTATTAAAGTGGTTTTTTTGTGTAAGCAATTTATTGCCAGGGTGAGTGTATGTATGTGTTCATTCACTCTGATGTTGTCCTAAAGCAATTGCAAAGTGGTTTGATCCCCTTGCTGAGAGAAGTGTTATGTACAAGGTTTAGGCCACTTTCAGGGGCACTTTAGCCAATTAGCATTGCCCCCTAATTCAGGGTAGGAGGCTGAAAGAGAAATGTCATTTTGCTGACTCTTGATTATCAGGTTGGTATTACCAGTGATCTCTGTATCACATTTCAAATCCAGTTTGCCATGCTGTGGTGCTGGATCAGTAACAACTGTGAAGCATGAGCTACATGATGATCTGCATAAATTCCCGTGATTTCCAGTGAAGGTTTTATATTTTCCTCTCTTTCAAATTGTCACTCGGCGCTGTCCTGCTTAGTGCCTGTTAATGAGGGGTACTTCTTCCCTGATCCTACTTCTTCCCTTCCCTTTGCTCAAAAAAACCATGTCAGCTAAAGGATACTTGTGAAGTGCAGCATCTTCACCACAAATACAGGTGCAAGTACATGAACTTGGAATTATCACAGCTCAAGAAACATGCCTTCATGTCTATAACCAGTATAGCTGCACTCTTTTTGATCTTCCCATGTAAACAAACCATTGATTTGTGGTATTTCTTGGGATAGTTGACCACTTCTTGGGATTTCTGCATGCCCCATGTTTATCTAACTATGAAGGATGTTACTTGGCATCATAAAGAATTTTTAACAAATGGTGTGATACTTGGATCTACTATTGTAGCCACTAACAGAAATTTGTCCTGCTGCTGGGTTTTTTCCCCTCTGTTAGCTAGAGGGAGAATCATAACCTTAACAGTATTTAATTGGAGGCCTTTTGAGTTAATTAATTTAACTCTTCACTGCCTTTGATCGCATGGTTTTATGACTATTTTTAATTGATCTTATTTGTATGGAAATGTAATCTAACATTAATTTAACAAGATGGATTCAAATCAGTGGTCAACCCAGCTGCTCAATCAAGGATATTGCTCAGTGCTATTTTTGGGGTTTAATTTGAAGATCATGGCCACCCCAGAAACAAAAAAGGAAAAACAGCTACTGGTGCTGAAATCCTGTAATTGTAGGCAGTTTCACTGATGGATACTCTTAGCTTGGAATTCTACTGGCCACAGCAAATAAATATGGCTTTCTTTCCTTTCCATTGAGTTTTACAAATACAAATAAAAATATGGAAAGGGAAAGGAGACCACTTAACCTGTGAATTTCAGTCCAGTTGGATTTAAGCAAAGCATCCATTTATTCTTAGATTAATGGCTTGCAGGCAGACTCTATTAGTTGTGGACTGTATTGTATTAATTTGCAACTGCGAGAGTTAATGCTAGTAATTGCTTTTCCTCTATAGAGAGAGCCTGTAGTAGGTTGTTTTTACATGGCAATCTGTGATTGATAGATCAGGGAAAACAGGACCAAGGAAGGTTACTGCCTCCCAACAACTTCCCTCTTCAAATGAAAATAATTTGCAATTTGTAGGATGCCTTGCCACACGTGCTTCAGGAATGAAGCAGTAAACACACTAGGCTGCATTCCCTTAAAGCAGTGAACCTCTTACTGCCTTTCTTTCACCAAACCAAACAAGTCGTGTTGTTGGGAGTCCATTGAAAACAAGTGTGCTGGCGAAACAGTCCCCAGACCCCTTCAGCAAACTTCCTGTACGGTCAGGCAGCGGACCTGATGAAAGAGCCTGTTTGTGAGTCTTTGGATTCCTTCCATTGATTTGTAAATCCACTTTATTAAAGTACTGCCGAAGCTAGTGAAATGAGCAGCCGAGGGCTCCCATCAAGTTCCTAAGAAATATCTGATGCAGCTTGGATCACTGGTACTGGCACATGCTTTTGAAATTGTTTTTTTTCTGCTGTGTTGGATCGTTTCGAGACTGGGAGCGTAGAGACGTAGGAGGAAAAATGCAGTTTCCATCAGCCACACATTACATGGCTGCTTTATTTTTCAATGCTGCTAAACTCCTCTTACTTAATATCGATCATACCAAGGAGCCAGCAAAGTACAGTGTTAATTGGGTCCACTGGAATTCTTGTCCCCTGGGAGAGAGAGCTTCCTAGGCAGGGAGGGCGGAGGGAGGGAGGGAGAGGAGGAGGGAGGCAGGCAGGGAGGAGGGGACCCACTGTGCGCAGCATAAAATGTAAGTGCACTAGACATCAAGGCTTCTGCTTGCATCGCTGGGAAGCAGTCGCGGCGGTTCCCACCCGCCCCCATTTCAGAAATTAGCTAACTATTTTTGTTCTTTTCTTTTTTTTTTTTTAGTCTGGTAGTTGTTCTTGAATTAACAGCTCCTTTCTTTTATTTTTCTTTGCTTTTTCTTCTCCCCCCACCCCCCCTCATTTGCGGAGGGCTTTTTTTTATTTGAATTGTTTTCCTCTCCTTTCTGCAAAGCTGCAAAAGCTCTGCTTTGAAAACTGCTGCCCCAGAGTGCAGTTGCTTAGCTGTCCTGTCAGCATTGTTCTAATGCTCATTCCATATGTATGTCACATAGGAGCAGTACCCTCCTCCTCTCCCTTCCCCCCAACCATGCATTTGATTTTTTTCCCCTAAAGACCGATTTTTTTTTTTTATTTTTCCAAAGGAGCTTGCAAACAGGGAAATTCAAACTGAATGTCTCTGTGCTGTGGTTACTTATATAGCCAAGACCACATTTCTCTTAGAAAAAGTGTTTGCTCTGTTCCTTCTTTTCCCTACTCTCTCTTTTTCTTCCCTATAAGCACAAAGGCTTTAAAAACTAAGATCTATAGTTCCTTTTGCCTTTTTTTTTTGCGTTACCGTGACAGCATGTATCTCTGTTGCTGAAGAATGAAGCAGGCAGGCTGGAGGTTTTTTATGTTCAGTGCTTTTGGGACCACTAAAAAGAAGTCTGCAGAGAAATACGTACAGCAGCTGTGCCAACTGAGTTTCTCATGACTGTTATCTGTCACTTACTCTGACTAAAAGGTAAGGGGTTCTTTAGTATTTTTGTTAAAGTCTTTGTGCATTGTTTTTCTGGTGTCACTTGACATGTGCAACTCCGTGGCTCAGGAGGGAGGTGGGTTGTGAAGATTTTTGTGTTAAGGTATTATAGGTCACCCAAGCAAAGCTCTTTGCATCCAGAGGAGAAAAAAAAGATCTTGTTTCTTGGAATTGTTTCCCTTTTCATCTCAGATGGTTTCTCCAGCTTAGCTTGCTACTGACTGAGACATAAAGCTGGGGCATTATTGCTGCTGCTTATCTTTTCTGGTACTCTTTCTCTACCTGGGGAGCACACGCACCCACCTGGTGTGTGTGTGCGCCGATGTGGGGTAAGGCATAACCCTGATGCATGGCAAATACTTGGCAACATGCACATTCTCCTCTCTAACTGTAACTAAATGTCTTCAAGCACCCTTCTCAAGGTAAGAATGCCTTAGTTCAGCACACTGCAGCTTATGCCTGTTTAAAATTGTTCTTGAATTAACAGCTCCTTTCTTTTATTTTTCTTTGCTTTTTCTTCTCCCCCCACCCCCCCTCATTTGCGGAGGGCTTTTTTTTTATTTGAATTGTTTTCCTCTCCTTTCTGCAAAGCTGCAAAAGCTCTGCTTTGAAAACTGCTGCCCCAGAGTGCAGTTGCTTAGCTGTCCTGTCAGCATTGTTCTAATGCTCATTCCATATGTATGTCACATAGGAGCAGTACCCTCCTCCTCTCCCTTCCCCCCAACCATGCATTTGATTTTTTTCCCCTAAAGACCGATTTT
>VXBC01001040.1:30547-69408 GCA_013399945.1 Ploceus nigricollis
AAATGAAAATATAGAGGAAGGTTGGTGTAGAATGGGTGAGTGGTGAATAGTTTGGACAACGTAGGGATTAAAATTATTACTTGGATTACAGTGCATACTGTGGAAAGTTATTAGTTTCCACAGAGACCAGTTTAATTGGGGGGTATGTGTGCAGCGGTTCTGTTTTGTGCTTTCCATACACTGCTTGTGGGGGAGTATGAAATGTTATTTTCTTCTTAATTCTTGGGAAGGGTGAAGTTTACACTGTCTGTTAGGCATAGCAAATGAAGTTATAGCTGAAATCGATTAAAGCTGTGGAGAAGCATAGCCTTACAAGGCTCTTCAACTTAGCCTGAGAGTCAGAAGATACTTTATTAAAATATTTTTTACTCTGCATTGTAATATGCAGAATTGTAAGCAGGAAGGCATCTTCACCAAGAAGAATTAGCAGTGAATGATGCCTGGACTGGATCATTATGTCATTTATGTGTTAGAAACCTGTTTAATCCACAACCTTGGTGCGCACTGCTTTTTTTTGTGCGTGTGTGCTGGATACATCTTTCAACAGCCTCTTAGTTCAAGAGGGCATTGTTTCATAAAATGTGCTAATGTGTTTCTGCTTTGCAGGCAGGCAGAAGTGCTCTCTGTAACTGTCCCCTTAGCTGGGACACAGCCCGTTATTTGGCATTTTGGAAAGGGCTGATTTTAGGGCTTGGTTTGCTTTCTTTCAGTTATTTGTTCTTACTTCTTAGGTGTTAGTTCTCTGCATGGAAAATGCATCGTAAGTGTGCTCATTTCTCATGCTTTGCAATCATAAGTGGCTGAGACAGTTGAGCAACCTGATTTAGTGGTGTCGCTTTACCAGGAATGTTGCATTGCTTATTTGAATAACCAGGAATGCCACTAAATATGTAATTACTTTGAAAACAGTCTAAAAATACGAAGTGTGAAGGAAGAGAGAAAAGTCCTGTCTGCAGGCATTCATTTCTTTCTGTACTGTGGCTGTTTATAAATGTTATTTCAAAATCAGGTATTTCCTAACACATGCTTTGTGACTCTTATTTTCCCATTATTGTTGCATTCTATCAGCACTGAGAAAACAGTCATTTAGATAACAGGTTTTCATTGATATCCTTTTTATAATATAGAAAGCAGTATAAGAAGCAGTAATAAGTTAAATTGGCATCTGCTAATTATGCTGAATACAGATTGCAAGCTCTTCAAGTCGTCCCTTGCCTTAATGCTGTTAGCATATTTTAGCACTGGCAACCAAAGGAAAGAAACTGGAATGTTCCTGCTTGGGGGTTTTTTAGGGGAAGGAAAAAAAAAACGACTTGTGAAGGAGTGTGAAGTTAATGTTTCTGTGCTGGTTGTGAACAGAACATCATACACAGTTTGGTAGCATTTGGCAGAATTGTGATCCCTGATAAACTGACCTGCTTGGTGATCACTAGAATTAAATTTGACCCTTGGAGACAAAACCATTGTTGTCTGATATAAAACTTAGTCTTTGGGCAGGTAAAGTTTGAGAGTTTTGTTGTCACCAAATGTGTGATTCTTTTGGATCTCTAAGAGAGACAATTAAAAATATAACTCTTCTGAACTTAGTTGTGGTTCTTCATCCTATATGGCAATTTGCTCACCTCCTCTCAAAACTGGAAGTCTTGGGCTTCCGTGGAAGCAGGAGAGCTGCGCTCCTGCCCAGCTGTGCTCAGCTGCGCTCTGTGCGTTCTCCCTGTGCAGCAGGGCTGCTGTCCGGCCGTGGCACGGGGCGCAGGGGGCGGTGGCTGTGCCCGCACAGGACACAGCTCCGTGCCGCCCGTGGCCGCGGGCAGCGGCACCGGCAGCGGCGGCGGGTCAGGGGCTAGAGGGGAGGCGAGAGCCGCTTATCCCGGTGCCCGGCACCGCCGGGGGAACGCCGGGAGCCGCTTGTCCACGGCTGGCTGTGCACCGAGCACGGACACAGCCGGCACCTCCTGGGTGCCGCGAGCATGCAGCGGTGCTCGCTGGGGCGTAGTGTGGGCTGATGCAGGTGCTCTTCTCGCTTCCCGCTGCTGTGGTGGGTGGTGTCCTGAGGTTTAGATGGAGCAGAAACGTGCCCATGCTTCGTCTGCGCTGGAGTTTCTGCCTGTGGACCTCCCTCTGCCTCTGTGCACAGCCTCCCTCTCGCTGGGCTCCAGCCTGCAGAAGAGGAGACTGAGGGGAGTTCTGCTTGTGGTCTTCAGCATCCTCATGAGAGGAAGCAGAGGGGCAGGCACTGATCTCTCCTCTCTGGTGACCAGTGACAGGAAACGAGGGAATGGCATGAAGCTGTGTTGGGCAGAGTTTAGGTTGGATATCAGGAAAAGGTTTTTCACCCAGAGGGTGGTTGGGCACTGGAACACGCTCCCCAGGGACGTGGTCACAGCACCGAGCCTGACAGAGTTCAAGGAGCATTTGGACAGTACTCTCAGGCATGTGGTCATATTCTTGGGGGGGTGTCCTGTGCAGGGCCAGGAGATGGACTCCAGTGATCCCTCTGGGTCCCTTCCAACTCAGGATATCCTATGATTTTACCAGGAATGATGATTTGGCACATAGATTTACGATAAGTTGTTTCATCCTTCTGTAGAGAACTTGTTAGTACACAGTTTGTGGTAATTGGGAGTGGGGCTGCAGCTGAGCATCATCCCCAATGGGCTACAGGTGTGCAGGGCAGGTGAGCAGCATTGGAGGTGATGAGACCTGGAGTGCCCAGGTGCCCTGACCAATCAGGGAAGGGAACAGAGGGCACACAGGTGCAATGCATGAACAGTCAGGGGTATAAAACCTTGGGCTAAAGAACAAGAAGGGCAGACACTTGCAGCCTTCTGAAGTGATATGGTGTTACTCTGTACGAGGAGATGTCTAAAGTCTTCTGATGTGGTATGGTGTTACTCTCTATGGGTTGAAGCCTTCTGATACTGTGTGGTGATATTCTGTGTGTGGTGGCCCTCGCGACTGCGACACGTGCTGTGGCATGTGCTGTGGCGAGAGCTGGTATCTTGAACTTCAGGGATTGCTCTGTGTGATGGGGCTGGGCACAGTGGGAAGTGTCCTGTGTGGGGAGGTGCCAGGCTGAGTGGAGGTAGGAGAGCTCCCAACCAGTGAGTCCTCCAAGTCAAGGGGAGGTTGCTTAGGGATGGATGGGCAGTGCAAGAACTGCATGCTTTGGATGTTGGTGTGTTATGGCAGTGCTGTAAATCTTGTCCTCATATGAGCTTAATCTTGCTAAAAGTGGTGTCAGAGTCTTTTTAATAAGACATAATGATTTTGGCTTCAGTTTTGGGTTTTCTTATTCTCTTATGTGCATGTGTAAAATGCAAAGCATATTTAATGAGGGAATACTTCAAATGCTTCCAAATTAATTAAAAACAGTTCCACATCTGGAAAAAATCCAGTACCTTTTATGGATGGCTTCAACTTCACAGTTTTTCCCTCTTGTGAGAAGCCTTGTGAATATTCCTGTGTGGATGCTTGTGAAAACTGGAGTAGCAGAATCCAGACTTATTTTACAAAGGAGAGAGAACTGGAACCCACAGAGATCAATAGATTCTTGGCCTTTATTCCAGCAGACTTTGGATAAGACCTAATAATATTATATGATAGGCCTGTGCATGGTCAGGTTTTCTCAGGGTACCTTGTCTTGAAGGTAACTGCAAATCTTAATTTAAAATTTGTTGGTTTTTTGTGGTTCAACTGCTGTTTAAGTTCACACAGGCTTCAGAGGGGCTTGAATTAGACACCACAAACAAAAAAATAGTATTTTTATAATAAGCTTTTTTTTTTCCTTCTGCCTTTTCTGTCCCCAGAAGTAAAACAAAAAGATGAGATTTTTCTCTGTGAGAATGTTGTGATTTAAACTGACACAACTAAGTGGCCTAAAGATAGGCTTATTGCATAGATAAAAAATGCAGGGTTGGGTTGTTTGAACTGCATTAGCATCAGAATAAGAAATGGCAGGGCACGTTGGCTGAGGTGCCCATGCAGAACTGGGGAGGGTTGTTCTTTGGAAAGCTTCTGAGCTGGGAATTCTTTTCTGAGCCATAAATAAATAAATAAATCTGTGTCCTGAACAGTTAATGAATGCAGGAGTCTGGGCAACTTTAAGCTGTTTGGGATATTTAAGAAACCCACATGGTGCTTTTGTTAGTATTGTTGATTTCAATTTTTTCCCCTAATATTTCCATTTTAAGGTTTTTGTTCTGTCAATTTTTTTTTTTAACATGCCTTATTTATGCTGAAAGATGCTGTTGATTATGTTTTTGCCAGCACTTTTCTGTAACTCCCACAGCAGTTCTGTTGGATATTGCACCAAAATACTGCCCCTGAAACTTTTGGTTCTTGAGCTACGGATGGAGATTGCAGAATTTTGTGCTTCGGGTACAAACTTGTCTTTGGAGTTGTCCCCTGGCTGCTTGTGCTGGATCCTCTGGGGATGCCAAGAAAATTATCTTGCAGGGATCCTACTGTGATTACATATACAGGTTTTCCAGGGGAACTCAGTGTGTTTTGCAGACCAAAACTAATTAAACCTCATGACATTCATGGCAGACAGATAAGCATAAACCACAATAAGTAAACTAAAACAGGAAGAGGTGAAGAACTCAAGTTTCCCATGATAATGAACAGTGACATTCCCACTGAACCAAGCTATAGGTGCCTCTGAAAATGAGGATGCTGTTGACTTGGCTGGGAGAGCTACCCTTTTGGCAGTGGATTTTGTGGAGGTAGTTAATATTTACAGTTTTGAATCTAGCATCTGCCTATTAAAGATTGAATTAATTCAAATTGCCTTAGCATTTCCTTGCTGCTGAGTTCTTGGTGAGTGTGCATAAGTAGTATCATCTTGGGAAGTTACTGAAATGTCCCCATGCCCTTCTAGACTTTTTTTTTAATTCAGAGTTTTCTGAATTAAGCAGCCTTGATTGGAATTGTAACTTTTTGCATTAAGTAGAAAGTGCCTGACAAAGGTGCGCCAGCTCTCACAACACTGACAGGTTGTGACCATTACTGGGTTCTGACTTCATTGATGTAGTGTTTCTAGGTATTTCATCTTTGATGTGGCTTTTAAGAGAGGTTTGTTACTCTTGGCATTGCTGCTGTCATGGTTGTTGGTCATAGGCAAAATAAAACAGCAATGCTGGTGAAGTGGATGAGCTGACCATACGGTAAAATGGAATGGGAATGAGAAAGTTCACTCACTTAAATGCTTTGAGTGCACAGCTGCTTCAAGTACAAGAGTACAGGGCAATGCCTTTAGAAAATAAAGGGTTTAGCCAGTCTGCTAATCAGATAATTATGGTGCTATAAGCCAGATTTGTAGGTATACTGATACAATGCAGAAATTCCCATTAGGACATGCTGTACAACTGGGATATACTGACAGAGAGTAGTGAGAGAAAGCTATGGCCCTAACTTGTACAGCCTTTTAAGAAAGCATTTTAGGCATAGTAGCCAGTTAAAAGGTTAATTGGGTGAGATCTTTTTTGTGGTGTGTGAAAGTGAGCTTTGGAGCTTGAGAAAGCAGCAGACAAGCAGTGAGGTGTTCCAGGAGATGAAGCTGTTCAGGATAGAAAAATGAGGATCATCCCTACACAATCTGGAAGAGGTGAAGTGTAAAAAAAGTGACAGAATATACTGAAGATGTGAAAGTTTTTTAAATGATACAAGACCCCTCCCCAAAACAGTGTGAGTAAAAAGAGCAGGGCAGACAAGTTGCCTTTAGTTCTTACAGAGATGACAAGGGTTACACTGGAAAAGGAGTAAAGTTTGGGAAAACAGAAGAGACAAGGCCTAAAAGGGGAGGGAGCATGAAGGTACTGGTGGAACCTCTTTTACCAAATCAGCATCCCTGAAAGCATCCAGGATATTGACAGAGTTCTGTTACTGTGTGTGTTATCAGTCAGTCATGGAAAAAAATGAACCAAAAAGGAATGTGAAGGTCACATAGAAAGACTGTGGGGGCATCTGCAGAAGCAGGGATGTTGAGGTATGTGCTCCTATAAACTGTCACACGCACTGGAAGAGTGGAATACCAAAGTTCATCCTCCTCATGACAGAGTGGTTGAACCCACTGGGACTGCTTTATATTCAGTGGTTGTTGGGGGGAATAAGCTGCCACAGAAATCAGGAGAATAAATGAATGCTTGCTGAAATTGAGCTGAAAATCCAGGGGTTTGGCATGGTGCTCTGCTAACACCAAAAAGCAAGAGTTAATTTTGCATTGGCTTCCTTATTGTAGCCTGCCTTTCTACGAAATATCCCAGAGCATGAGCTGTTGATATTGGAGCATAAGTATTCATTTTTGAATTAATTTTAATAATGTGGGCCTGAGTCAATGTGCAGTAGTGCTTGGTGCCAATGAAGTGGATTTCAGCCCAATGAGGTCTGGAGAAGAGTGTAGTTTCATTATTTCTCCTATTGCACATTTCAGTTTGCTGATAACTTAGGGCAAAGAACAGCATCTCTTCTTCATTTGTTGCTGGTTATGCAGTTTAGTTAGTGCCCATCATTACTGACCAACTCCCATGAAGGTGAATACAGGCTTAGAGAAATCATCAGCTCTGCAGAGGAACTCTGTAACTAGATGCTAAGAAGGGGCAGGTCATACACAGGAAACAAAAGGGCCCTTTATGTAAAAGTGGCTTGTTAGCTTTTTGTTTTTAAGCTGTAGCATGTCTAAGCGATCAGGGTGTCACACACTAATAAACTGGCCAGTTCCTCTGGAGTAGGCTTTCTTGGTGGTGATTTAGAAGGTGCATTTATACAGTAGTCTCCAACTTCATTACTACGCTGTTTCCTTGGTTACTGAACATTTTGCATATAATTACGAGAGGGCCATTAACAATGCTTCGTGGTTCTAATGGTTTTAATAAAAGTTTTTCATATTACTTGGTTAGTGAGTCTCTTTTTCCTTTAATATTCTATACTCGAGAGGGAGAACAAAAGGAAGTGATTCTTGTCAGCTAATTTGCACAAATTCTTTTGAGCCAAGAGCAGGTTTTATTTTTTAGAGTGTGGAAATCCCGCATGCTATTTCTGGAATTATGTTGCTGAATGGGTTGTAAATAGGGGTTAGAGTGCTACTATTCATTGTAACATGGAATTCACACTGTTTGGGAACAATTTTACAATAGTAAAGAAAAAGCTGTTTAAATGCTGGGCAGTAAACAAAACTTGTTATGGGTGTGAAAGCATTTAAATACTTCATGTGTCTATTTAAGGCTTGGGTATTTTGATAGTGTTCAGTATGTTTCCCAAAGGTACTTTCTGCTCTTTACACACCATCTTGGTTGCCTCAACTCCGGCTGTTGTTTAACAAACAGTTTGAGCTGCCATGGACATGGAAAGGATCCTGCCTGCCCCAGGCACCCGTTTGCATCTCCCTCCCTCCCTTTTGTTCACAGGCATATTTGCAATAGGGCAGCTCAATCTCCACTGAGAACAAAATCAACAGAAAACAGATAAACAAAACCCAAACTAAACCAAAACAATAATAACAAAGACAAAACCAATACCAAAACCATGCATACACACACAAACAATAAAAAATAAAACCAGAAAAAAAACCCCAAACCAACAGGAAAAAGCAGGGTGATTGAGCCTGGGACAGCTGCTTTGGTGGCCATGGTGGCTTATCCTGCTGTAAAGTGATCACCAAGCTGTGGCATGAAAGGATTATGCCTGAATATAATTAGGTTTAGTTGTGCAGAGTGTCTGCAACTCTTGCAAAGAAGTTGGTAGGAGCTTCCAAGCTCACATGGTAATGCATTGTCTGTTGTGGCCCTTAACTGATGCTGCATGTGGGCATGGAGCTCTGTGTGTGTTACCTCCATGGTTTTTGCACATCTCATTGTTCCACTGACTGCAGAGGATGTTTTCATATGCACTTGAGGAGCGTCTGCTTGGGAGCAGTATTTTTTGCATGTCAAAAAAAGAATTAATGCCTTCATGTTCTTCAAGACCCTGTTAGACCGTGGGATATTCCCTAGAAACACAGCAACAAGTGTTTAAACTCTGAAAGGTCTGTAACTGTCACAGGCCGTGTAGTTACATGAGGTATGAGGGCAGCTGGGCATGATGAAATGGGCTGTACATGTGTGTGTACACCCTCCTCACTCAAACTAGAAGTGTTTTCTCTTATGGAAGCTGGTTTCAAGTTCAAAATATTGTGTGATTTTTAGTGTTGAAAGAACTATTTTATATTCCTACTGATGCTTTTTCTTCAGAGAAACAATATATTGTGTAGATTTCATTTAATAAAATAAAAGCATTTTTCCAAAAGCCAGAGAATACAAAATTTAATAAAGTGGCATTTGAAGATAAATTCTAGGGATGCATATGAGAAGGTTTTTTAACACTATACTCAGTTTTATTGAAGTCCTCACAGCAGCTTTCATATGCCAAAAGCTACTGGCAGTCTTTTCCCATCAAAGTGGTACAGAACAATATTATATACAGATATTTTGTCCTTACCCACAGTAGTTTCACAAGTGAGGCATGGCGCTTTTTCCCCCCTTAGTTGTGGATTTGTAAGTTTGTTTTGTAAGCTTATGCACTGCTGTTTTATGTATTTTTTTTTTCCCCTGCATAGTTTCATCTTAAAAACACAGAGGAAACAGGTTAAATTATTCCCAATGATGTTGATCTTTGACCTGATGCTTTCTGAAGCAACTTATTTTGATTTTTTTACCTTTCTGGAGATTTGCAGGGGTCAGGTTGAAATGGCAGCTGACTTTCAGTCAGTGTATGCTGGAGCCTGAAGAAGAGCTATCTGCAAGTAGTGCCTTGTTATGTGGAACTTCATTTTAAACTGAGGTTTCAAATTCAGGAGCAGCGAGCCTCACTGGGCATGAGTTAAGAGTTGTTATTTAGGCTGGAATCCTTTTTATTTCATCTAGGCAGTTTTCCCCTTCTTTTTGTCAGAGTAAGAATGGTAAGAGAATAGTGAATATTTAGCCTGGGCTTGCTTCTGTGGGATGCTGTAAGAGGGAACATCCATGTACCTTTGCCTAGCAAAGCTCCTTGGAGCTGCACACCATCACAGCCCTTTGGGATGAGGCAGGAGTGATGGAGCAGCATGGCATAGCCATGCCTGGGATTCGAAGGAACAGGTAGGATGGTATAGGGGTGCTAGCACTGATTACTCCCCTCTGGGTGAACAAGCAGAAGATGTAGAGCCAGTGACATGTTTTGGGAACATGGATCAGCAGCTTGGGAACATGGGTTGGATGTTCAGCATGTGATGTGGTCACTTCACTAGCAATTTCTCTGCTTGTCGAAGTGTCTAAGGGATGGGGTGGCTCTATTAAGAAGATTCATCCACAGGAGCCTGGTGTGGCACCAGCGGGCAGGGAGCAGTCAGAGCAAGGAGTCTGACAGCAAACTGATGCGCAGGAGGGAGACATGATGAATTCATGGTCAGGGGAACTGGACCTGACAATACCTTGCATATTTAGGTGATTTACTCCAGCCAGTGTTTGGTGTGCACACCCAGGATTTGGGAGCACAAGCTTTGCAACTTGACCTTTGGCTGCATGTGATCCTTTCTCCAGGAGAACAAATAGAAAAGGGTGAGACATTGAGATGGGGCTGTTCTTCTTGGTGGCTGCCATTGTAAACAACATAATGGAGTCATAACACTGTTGTTGATATTGTTGGTGTTATTATTATTACCTCTGTCATACTGGTCTCCATTTCATGATCAGTGTCCACTTAACTTTCCAGGATCTACATGTAATTTTGAAGGCTAAACCCAAACTCCTAACCAAGCCCAAACTCCTGACCTGTGAATCAGTGATGAGTTTTGAATGGTAGCCATGGCAGTGGTGGTGAGAAACACAACAGTATGACCCTCTGTTTTGGGAATTTAGGCCATAAGTGCTGGTGAGTACTGCTTTGTAGGGAAACCTTCCTGCCCTAGATTTTGCAGGTACCAAGGGCAGCATAGCAAGGCAGTGAAAGCTGGAGTATGTGGGAGGGGTCTCCTGTGTACCCCAGAGCAAGGGGCTTGAGATGCTGTGCCTGTTTCCTCAGCTGGAAATGGGCTAAGTGTGCACTAACCTGACCTTCAAGTATGCACGAAATTCAGGGACCTCAAGGGCATTGCTGTCAGGGAAGGTGGAGGCACTTCACAGTCGAAGTTTATGTGACAGCCAGTGAGCGTAGGTGCCTCAGTCCAGTACCCATAGGGATTTCAGGAGGTAGACAGCAGTCTGCCATGGAAGTTCATTCCTGCTTCCCAGTGTGCCTGGTTGTGAGACTCTCCATGAAGCCTGGGCTGCTGTGCTTGTTTAAAGTGCATTTCACAGAGAAAGGGCACATCATAGCTCTGTATGGCTGTTTCCCTTGGTTTTCCATGCACTGCTCCTGTAGATATTTGAGGAACATGCTTCTCCAGAGGGAAGCATGGAGCTCTGTTAGTGAGGAGAGCTGAAAGAAAGCCGAGCTGCTTTTTTCTTTTTTTAATTTTGTATGATTTTGACATTTGAAACTGGATCATAAATGAAAATACACTTTTTCTGAGGTTCTGCCTCTTATGCCAAATATTTTAAAGGCACTTTTCCAAGGTGATTATCAAAAATCTGCATTAAGAGATACCTCATTTAATCTAACATATGCTGATTGCCATGAAGATATTTTCAACAGATACTCTGCCATGGTGTCTGTTATTCTTCAGGACATAAATAACTCCTGGACTGTAGATGACTCTGTGGGTAACTGGCGGCTTATGGGTAACCTCTTTTCTGGCACAGAAATAATGGGTTGTTTGTTCCTTCAGTTGAAGTCCTGATGTGTTTTGATGTTTCTGATTTACATTTTTAGCACTGTTCCTGATACCATTCAGTGTTCCGTGAACAGTCTTTAAATTCGGTGTTTATTTTGGAGCGTTGGTTTTCCAGCAAACAAATATGTGATTAGCAATTAATGGTTTTGCTATAAATAAACAAAAGCGAACAGTTCAGCTTTAAATAGTGATCTGCACTCTGTGGAGCTTTTAATTGAGCCGTGTCTGCAAAGTTGAACCTTTCCAAACACGCAACTGACTTTGAGGGACTCCCAGCTGTGGTGACTGAACTGGCCGAGTTGGAAAGCTGAAGCTGTGGTGGTTTCAGTTAATGTCTGGTTAGCTAAAAAGTGGTTATCATCTCAAATATCTATGCATGAGCTGACCATTGAAGGGGGGGCAGAATTGTGGTTTCAGTATGGATGAAATGTTTGAATGTGGAAGGAGTTCCAGCATGCTGAAGACTTCCAGTGCTGTGCTTTTCCCTTGAGGGCTGCTCTCTGAGTGGTGGTGACTGGTGGAGGTGGCACCAGAGGCGGTACCAAAGGCTCTTCCACACAGCCAAGACAGATCTGTCTCTCCAAGTGCCACAAGCACTCCCTCGTGTGCATCAAAAGTAATATATTATTATATTCCCCTCAAAATAATTGCATTTAGCGCCCTGTATGGATTTGGGCATTTCTAATGCAGATAGTTGTCCAAGACCAGCTTTGTTGGAGGACTTTTCTTCTTGCAGTGATTGAACCTTAACACATGAGCTGGAAGGAAATTTCTAGGTTTTTCTCAGAACTGTTAGGTTTAAGGCTGACTCCATCTACTTTTCTATTTCCCACATGATGTCTGCAGTGTGTATTCCACTTATCTGAGAGAAAGTATGATTTATTTGACCTGATGTAGCTGTGCATTGCTTTTTACTTAGGCAGGTTAACCAACTACTATGGCCTGAGCTGGATGTAATTTTAAAAAGTAGTGGCAAGAGCCCTCTCTCTAAATACTTACTGCCTCTTAAAACAAATTACAAACTTTGATTTTTTGCAGAAAAAGTTGGAGAGCAGCCACTGTATTTATCAACAATCCTTTTTTTTTTTGTTTGTTTCTTTCTTTTTTCTTGTGAACAGTTGTGGGCTTTTACAGTTTATCCAACTTTTCAGAGACTCTTTCATCAGAGGGCCACTGAGAGGCAGATTTTGGGGAGCTGGCTTTCAGAAAGGTGGCTGCTCTGCAGTGCCTAGCAGCCAGACCCGTGTAGAGATCTTTAGCTGGTTGTAGACAACTCCGGTGTGTTGCTCCAGAAGCAGCTCTGTGTCAGCTTGTGACACAGCAGCAAGTGCCAGCACCTTGCAGATTCCTGCCCTACCAGAAGAATAATGTTCATTGCTAAATCTAGGTTTTGTTCTCAAATCTCAAACTTGTTAACTTGTTGAGAATCTCAATCAAAATATTTTCTCCTTCCACTTCCATCATAATCTCTTTCTATTGCTGTGTGTCACAGCTCTCTTGAAGAGATATGGCACTGCAAAACCAATAATCCTATTCCTAGCCTCAAGAAAGATTTTTTTTTTTCTTTCTTCCTGACTAGGTTAGTAAGATCTAGCTAGTTCTCTAGTGATTGCTGTTTAATTGTGTTTTTATTTAAAGGCACCTGGCTACATTCATTTGTCTTCTTTGGTGTAGAGTGAAAAGCTTTATCCTACAGTCTCTTTGTAAAGTCCTTCCTGGACTGTCACGATTTTGATTTGGCATCTCATAATCATAGACCCATAGAATGGTTAGGGTTGGGAGAGGTCTTTAAATATCATCTAATCCAACCTGATAGTGTTTTTCCTTAATCTCCATTTTATGTTATGTGTTTTACATGGAGCTGTCAACGGTGAAGAAGCTTTTGTATATGCATCTCTATTTTCAATCTCCCTTCATTTGCCCATCTATAAAGGTCTAGACCATTTGAGCTGCTCTGCCTCACCACACAGAGTGTCTGAGGGAGATATATAGTATTTTTTTCCTCTGAGAGTAACAGCTTACTGCTGTCCTTATACCTACATACCTATTTATGGCCCTGGAAACAGTAGTTGTAAATCTCATGGACTTCTTTCTTCCTATAAACTATATCCAAATAGTTTATACAAGCCTCTGCAAGCTGTCAGAAGGAGTATGTGCAGTACCCCAAACAGAGCAGACCGGAGGCAGCAACCAGCAGCAGCTGGGACTAGCGGGTGTGAGTTTGCAGGAAAACAACCATGGAAGAGAGTTCATGGTGGGAACTGAGCCTTGTGTGGCAAAGGTGGAATATGCTTTTTAAGCTGCAGGTACATCACCTTTACATCAGTGCTGCAGCTCAAAAAGTGCTTATTTCATTGCTGTGTTTCACCAGATATCGTAAAAAGCTGAGATTCAGATTACTCTAAGGTTTTGTACAAAGACTATCTCATATAAATTGTTGTACTATTGTTTAGCATTATTAGCATTATTATTTGCATTATGGTAAGGGTGGAGTTGCAAAAAGCCCAGTCAAATCGCTGCTCAAGTCCCACTGTATGCAGCTGGAATGTGCCCCATGGCAGGCTATACTCCTGTCCCAATCCTCAGCAGCCTCTGGGTGTATGAGCAGAGCCCTTGCCCCTAAGGATCAGAGGTGCAGTTTGGTAAAAAGCTGGCTGCTTGGAGGGGATCCAAATTTACTTGTGGTGAAGGGAGAGCTGGGGAAAGACCAGCAGTGACAGGAGTCGGGTTCATCAATGCTGGATTTTTGCTGCTGACATTACACCTTGAAAGAACTTTCAAGCTAGGACTCTTTGGACAGGGGTCAAAGTAGATTTATGAATAATACATAAGGGAAAAAAAAAAAGGCCAGATAAACAAGAATCATTGAATGTGTTCCATAAGGAAGCCCCCATGAAAATAACTGGCTCATTTTGAAACTGTCCCAAAGCATCCCCATTTTACAGTGACTAAGAAGCAGGAGCCGGGGAGATTTGAGATACACAAAGCTTGAAAACTGGATAGCAGCCTTTGTTTCCCTGGAGGCAGGCCACCAAGGGACAAGCTCAAATCCTTTGTAAGGTGGCTCCCAGGAATTCACTTTTGACAGATCTCGCATGGCGGCAAATTATTCCTCCCCCCTCCTCCTACATTTTCCTCAAGCCACGTTTCATCCTCGAGGGGAAAGGGAGAGTCCAACAGACCCTTTGCACCCTTTATTTGGGAAGAAAAATGATGCTCAGCCCCTGCTCACAAGTGGAAGCATTTGCTGATGAACTGATACTTGGCAAAAATTGGTGTCGTATGGAAAAAATCCCCAGCACCTGCTAGCAAAACAAAGTTATTCATAACATACGGCTGGGTGGCTAAATCTTCACTTCCTAGGGACGGCCTGAATTACACTTGCTACACGCTGAGCGGCCTGTCTCCTGTGTGGAATGACATGCAGGCAGCAGGAGGATTTGCAGCTCTGAGAAAGGTTGGGATTTATAGTGCTGTCTCTTGCAAGGGCTTACTCTGCAGAAATGATCATTTTGTCTTCACCTTCTCTTTTGGGGATAAGCACATCATGATATAATCATATATATGGAAAAGCAGATCTTCGTGCTCATCGGGGAGCAGGTAGCTCCGTGAATATATCTCCTGTTGTAAATCTGTCAGTGTCAGTAAGGTTTTTTTTCGCCTCTTGCCTAGACTTGAACACAAATCTTTAATTCATTTCTGTGTGGCACATGTTCTAAATTTCTATTCTGTATTCTGACTTCTTTTCCTGGCCAGTGAATTGTTAGCCTTTCCTAACTGGGTGAATTATTGTGGAGTGCAAGGAAGTTGTCTGGCTAGGGGAAGTGTTGTTCAAACATACTTTTTTCCCTTACTCACTATTCATTTGACAACATGCTAATGCTATTACCTGTTTAATGAGAGGAGAGTTAAAAAATCCATGTCTCTCTCTAGTCTGTGTTTCAGCTTTGCAGGTAGACCTTGGTCTTTAAACTCCTAGATCAGTATCTTCCATATGCCTAAATAATAATTTCCATGAGTTCAAAAGAGTTTTCAGTGCTTCTGTGCTATGGAAGAGACTTCTTCCAAGAGGGCACTGACATACATGGGCTCTCACCTCCTGGTTGCAATATTGACAACAGATTTGTTGACAGTTCTTTTTCTATCACTGATGCAGCTTGATGAAAACCTTTCATAGGTGACAACTGCAAACCTACCACAATCCTTTGCAATCTTGCTTGTATCCTTTTTGCAGATCCTAATGGTCTGGTCATGCAGAAGTTTTTGTGTAGTCACTTTGCTGTTGTTGATAGAAAAGAACACTGAGAAGAGGTTTCATGCCTTGTGTTTTGGTGGTTAGACCATGAGAATAGATTAGCTGTTGTTGATGTTGATATTTGAATGATAGGAGTTACATTGAAAGATTCAGGCCACTTCCAAAGAAATCAAGAGCTTCTGTTCCTGGAGCAGATGCATGACTTCTCTACATACTCTTTAGACTTCTTGTGCATGTGATGTTACTGTTCTTCTGCTTCCCAAAAATACCTTTGCATTTTCAAATATACCGTTTTTGCTGTAAAGCTGCTTAGAGAATTGTGGCAACTCTCTCAAAGAAGCAATAGTAATTTCAAATTGTAGTATTTGTCCATACCATGATGTCCATCTCCAATCCTAGTCTGTGTGAGGAGACGTGTGTCCTTTCCCAGCTTCACCAAGAGAAATGCAAATTAGGATGAAAACCTTTCAGTCAAGGTTTCTTGACCCCCTTTTTTTTTTCCCCATATACATAGGTGCTTAAATACCTTGACTCTGAGAAACTCATCTGAAGTCGAGAAACTGTTTTTTCCTTCTCATAGCCCGGAGGACCTATATATGAGCTCCACTGGGTTCTTCACCCTTCATTGAAGATGGAAGTTAAGGCACAGATGAGTTTCTTCTGTCTTCAAAGGACATGTAAAAAAGTGTTTAATGGTTGTTTTGTATTACCTGGTCACATTGCCTGAATTAATTTGCCTGATGACCAACTGGAAACATGCTCTCAGAGTACAACTGGGCTTGGAGGCAAAGTAGGTAGAGAGGAGAAGGCTCTTTTGTTATCCCTTCTATTGCCTGCTAAAAGCTTATTCCTCCTGTTTGCTGAGGAAATTTGCCTGCTATATGCCTTACATACTATAAAAGACAAGGCTCTTGTTTACCCAAGAGACATATGCACTGTTTTCTTTTTCAAGTAGTTTATGGTGTGGAGATCTTTAGATTTAGAAAAATTAGCCTAGGGAGAGGGAGTCAAACGAAGGAATAGATAACACTGGTTTCATATCTGCACATTGAGTTAGAGCCACATTTTTGGTGTGCAGGAATTCTGGCAGTTCCTGGGACTTCAGTCTTCCTTCTCTGTCTGGTGGGGTGTTATGTTTGGATGGAGCCCAGACTGGAGGTTGCCAGAGCCAAGATGAGATAAAGGAATGATAATCATACCTCTCTCAATTCCACTAAGGAGCACCAGCCACCTACAGGTCCTTGCAGCTATTCTGCAAGGTTTGGGTCACTTAGTTAGCCAGCTTTGTTCAAGGAGCAAAGGAAAATGACTCAAATGATGAATTGAATTCAAAATCATAGATTATGTTCAACTTTATTTTAAAGAGTATTAAAAATCAAAACACACTGTTCTATTTTTCCATTTTTTCCTTCCCACTTCAAGGCCAGAATATTTTATGAGAGCTAGAGTGGAAAGATTCTGGACTGCTATACTGTGTTTTTTTTTCACTTCGTTGGGTAGTTAGAAGGGAGTTGTTTCCTTTAAGTCTCTGCTGCTATTGTAGAGCAGTTTTCCTCTCAGAAAGCTTTTTACCTTTTCCTTTTTCCCTGTTCCCTTTTCCCTTAATTTCCTTTTTTTCCCCCCCCCATTTCTTCCCTTCATATTAACCATGCTGAGCAGTACTAGGGGAATTTTTTTTTAGTAGCTCCTGCCCAAACATTTTAAAATCAAGCAAAAGTAATCACAACCTTTCTCTTCACTTTAAACATAACATTTTTTGACAAGAAGTGCCTTTAAAGAAATGCCTCCTAATTTACGGCGGGTTGCTTTGTACTTTGTTTTTGTAACCTATCTCGTTACATTTCCTGTGTGTTAAGTATGTATGTATTATGAACTCTTAAAAACAAATATCCCAGAAGAAAGGAATTCAGTAAATGAATAAAACATTCTTGGGTTGCCCAAGTGGCAGCTTAATAGCTCATCCATTGGGACTTTCATATAATATAATGGTGATAGCCATATAAATATATGGATAGATTAATAACTTCAATAGGGAGCTTGTTACAACTCTGCATACCACATTTGAGATTAAATCAAACTCTGAAAGTGCTGCCTGATGTGAAGGTCCAATTTTTCCAGTGCCAACCATGAAATTCTACCTAAAAATACATAATCTGTGTGTCTGTGTATACATATGTACACATAGCTAAAATATGCTTTCAGTAGCACACACACACATATACATATGCTGCTTCTAGGTGGAATTTAGTATTTCAGGACTGATATTGATTGCACTGAACCTCTAAAACTTGGTGGACTATTGACATGACTGAGTTTGCAGCAGTGTGTTTGAGATTAGGTCTTAGCTCCAGCTTTCTTTAAAAATTATAAGATAAATGGAATAGGAGCATAACGTTGTCATGTTATATTGTCTAGGATATACAAAACTTTTTCATTAGGTTTCCCTAATTGCAGAGCTTTGTAAATATCTGCTTTGATGCCTGTCTCCCACAGCAGTCTGTAACCTTGGGTAGGGCTGAAAGTAAAGTTTCAAAGAATTTTTTTTTAGCAATGATATTCTCAGGAAAACTGATTTCCAGTTATGTTGGACTTGAAAACCTGGTGTTGATGACCCTGAAAATTAGAGGGGAACTAGCTCATGCTGGACTATGGCATGGACAGGAGAAACTAGACCACCAAATAAGACAAATAGGATAAGACAATTCATTTCCTTACTTCAAAGAATAGAAAAATTAATTTCTAGGAAGTTACTGAACTGTGGTGAAAGAGATCTAGATGCTCATATGAAAGATAACATCAGTCTCTTTTGTAAGCCAGCAAAAATTCTCTCTCTCTCTTAGCAGGGGGAGAGACGAGTATTTTGGTATAGACAAAGGATGCTGAAGTGCTCTTCGTGAAAGGCAGAAATACAGTGATTGTTGGTTATTTTAAAAATGCACATCACAGAAGAGGTCCAGCCCTTTATTTTGCCATGAGTTGTGTCTCATTAGAATTTCTCATTTTCATTGGCTGAATTTCCTCAGCAGTTTATGCAGTATGTTGTGTATATATTTATATATATATAAAAAAATAGAACTAACATCATCTCTCACACTAGTCTGAAGCAACAGCTTTTAGTTTCAGTACTCAAAAGTGATCCCATAAAGCCCCATGAAAATAAGGGACTTGGATATTTTCATACTGGTGGATTAAATTCATGAATGTTTGTTGTGCTGAAGAGTAAGGTGCCACTGCTGGTCTTTCAGCTGAATGAAATGGTAACAACAATAAAATAGTCTTTCCTATACGAAGTAGACTAATTCCATCCTGAGACTTCTGGGGGTCAACCTGTTCCCTCATCTACCCTAGGCATATTGGAGACTTGTGCTTATTTGATGTATGAACTGTATGGAACAAGATGTTAATCACAGGACTCACATGCTAGGTTCATAGTAATTGAGCGGGCATATTTAGAAAAGGAACTGCCATGAATGAAATTCACTGGCTGCTGGGAAATGCAGGTGCAGGAGGTGATATAATATTACATTTTTATTCTCTTTTTAAAGAGTTTATTTCCTTTTTTTTTTAATATAATAGAAAAGAAAATAAGAAGGAAACAAAGGCAGGGGAGAACGGCATGTGAAAATAAGTGTATTGGAAGATGAGTGCTTTGACAAACACTTGGGAGAATTGACCAAATTGATCAGTGTGTTGAACAATGGGATATAGACTGTGGGATCAGGAAGTTTAAGTGTTGTGTGTAGACATTGCAACATCAGTAGGATAAATTGTTTGTTGTTAGTACTGAAACTGCAGTAGTCCCTCCGTTACATTGGAGGTGAAAACTAATACGAATTCATATTCCAAAACTTGCATGCAATTTATAAGTCTCCTTGGGGGAGTTGAAATCATGTTGGAAAATTAATTTAACCTGTGTCATTGACAACTTTTCCTATCCTTTTCCTCCCTGTATTGTAGCTTGGAGAAAACTACATTTTCAAGTAGCTTTTAAACAACAATGAGAACAATGTGTGTGTGCAGTGGGTCTTTCAATAGTTGCCTTTTAAAATCAATTTTTATGATTTTTCACAAGTAGCAGTGCATGTACTCTGTAACAAAGATACTTATTCCCACTGCTGTATGGTAGCACCTGCCTAGTTTCCTCAGGCTCCTTTCCTCTTCTTTCAAGGAGGAAGTGATAGATAAACAGGACTTGGCTCCCACCTTTTGCAGTACCCTCCAGCAACCTTCAGCCACTGCTTCTACTTACTCTGTCTCTGTTTAATCTCACAGTTTAGATTCTTGAAGTGAGGCAATGGGCCTTTTCTGAAGGTATTTGTATTCAAAGTAATGACTGCATAACGACTTTCTTATTCTGCTTGTTCTTGGTGGCTCAAATTTCATCATTCTTAACTGACCACAAAAAAAAAAGTAACGTTTGACTATGACAGTGCCACATACATGTGAAAATCCTGTCTCTCTTCCAAATGCTGGGACTGAAAATGAATTTTCCAATATGCTCTGAAAACAAACAAGTTTAGGCTTAGTTGGAGCTGCTGATAAATAAGAAAAAATAACTTCTGTATGTGGTTCATCCTTTGATATAAATTTATACAAATACTTATAGTGGATTTTAATTTTTTTTTACTGTGATTATTATTCTGGACTGTGTGCACATGCGTATGGATGTGGTAGGGTCTTTTATGTTAAAAATGTGTGCATACATATATATATAGTTATATATGTATGTGCACATGCATATATACTGCTCAGACAGGTGTGAAAATACCCAGAGCTGGTGTGAGTGTGTGTGTGTCTGTGTAGTTTTGTTAAAGATGTGGTGAATTGGTATTACATAGATTTTACTTTCGGTCGGAAATTTAGTAAGCAAGTTTGACATGTCACTTCACAGTACTGTTTTTATCTCTTGATTAACTATTTCATGTTTTCTCTCTCTGTCACAGGGTGAAAGAATGATGTGATGGACGTGAATATGGGCCGCTGGTCAGGCTCACGGCTACCTCCGTCATGCCTTGCCCTTCTGATTGTCAAGTTCCTGGCTTCCATTTGCCAGGTGGCTCACGGGACTGCCCCGCTTGGCTTTCACTTCACACATTCCACTTACAATGCCACAGTGTACGAGAATTCTGCAGCCAGGACCTATGTCAACAGTCAGACGAGGATGGGCATTACCATGGCTGACCTCTCATGGGATATCAAGTACAAAATAGTGTCTGGTGATGATGAGGGCTTTTTTAAAGCAGAGGAAGTCATAATTGCTGACTTCTGCTTCCTCAGAATAAGGACTAAAGGTGGGAATTCTGCGATATTGAACAGAGAAATCCAGGACAACTATTTATTGATGGTAAAAGGGTCTGTCAGAGGAGAGGACTTGGAAGCATGGACAAAAGTGAACATCCAGGTTTTGGATATGAATGACCTAAGACCTTTGTTTTCACCAACCACGTACTCTGTTACAATAGCAGAAAGCACTCCCTTAAGGACTAGCATTGCACAGGTGACCGCAACAGATGCGGATATTGGGTCCAATGGTGAATTTTATTATTACTTTAAAAGTACAGTTGATCTCTTCTCAGTTCATCCTACAAGTGGTGTTATCTCCTTAAGTGGCCGGTTAAATTATGATGAGAAAAACAGATATGACCTTGAGATTTTGGCAGTGGACCGTGGGATGAAGCTTTATGGAAACAATGGCGTAAGCAGCACTGCCAAGCTTTATGTTCACATTGAACGTATAAATGAACATGCCCCAACAATAAGTGTAGTAACTCACATTCCCTTCCCATCTGACAAGGAACCTACCTATGCAGTTGTTAATGTTGATGACCTAGATGAAGGAGCCAATGGAGAAATAGAATCTGTTTCTATTGTTGCTGGAGATCCTCTAGAACAATTCTTTCTGACTAAAGAAGGGAAATGGATGAATGAGTACAAAATCAAAGAAAGAAAGCCTATTGACTGGGACAGCTTCCCTTATGGTTACAACCTCACTCTCCAAGCTAAGGACAAAGGATCTCCTCAGAAATTTTCTGCGGTCAAACTGGTCCACATTGCTAGTCCCAAGAAAGAAAGTATCCCCCTGAAGTTTGAAAAGGAAGCATATGATATTTTCATCAGTGAATTTTCACCTCCTGGTGTGGTGGTTGCAGTAGTTAAGCTAGTGCCTGAGCCACAGGGTGTGGAATATAGAATATCTCCAAGTGAGGAAGCTGAGTATTTTAAGATCAATCCCAACACAGGCCTTATTACTACTGCTCGTTCTTTAAAAATCATTGAGAAAGACCTCTATGAATTAGAAGTATATGCAAACAAAGGTGGTGATTTAAAAGCACAGGTTACTGTCAGGTTAGAGGATGCCAATGATCACACTCCGGAGTTCCAGCAGCTCTCCTACAGCTCATTCGTCAATGAAAGTGTCCCAGTGGGATCCAGCGTTTTGGCAGTGTCAGCAGTTGATGAAGACAGGGGAGAGAACGGATACATTACATACAGCATTGCCAGTCTGAACTCACTGCCATTTACAATAAACCAGTTTACAGGTGTCATCAGCACATCTGAAGAACTGGATTTTGAGTCCTCACCAGAAAGCTACAGGTTCATTGTGAGAGCATCTGACTGGGGTTCTCCCTACCGCCACGAAAGTGAGGTGAATGTCACCATATACATAGGCAATGTCAACGACAACAAGCCCCTCTTTGAAAAAGTGGCCTGTCAGGGAGTGATTTCATCTGATTTTCCTGTTGGTGGTCACATCACTGCTGTTTCTGCAATAGACATAGATGAGTTAGAGCTTGTGAAGTACAAAATAATCTCTGGAAATGAACTTGGCCTTTTTTATTTAAGTCCAGACTCTGGTGTCTTGCAACTTAAAAAATCTCTTGTTAACTCTGGCATAAAGAATAGCAATTTTGGCCTTAAGATAACGGCAACTGATGGAGAGAACTTCGCTGATGCTATGTTTGTTAATATTTCAGTAGTTCATGGGAAAGTGTCTTCAAAGACGTTTAGCTGTAGAGAAACTAGAGTTGCTCAGAAGCTAGCAGAAAAATTGCTCAAAAAGGCAAAAGCAAATGTGAAGCTGAATTTGGAAGATGGTTTTCTTGATTTTTATTCAGTCAACAGGCAGGCACCCCATTTTGACAAATCCTTTCCTACTGATGTGAAGGTTTCAGAAGATCTGCCAGTTGGTGCCACCATCCTGAGGATAAAAGCCTACGATGCTGACTCAGGCTTTAATGGAAGAGTACTTTATACAATTTCTGATGGTAATGTAGATAGTTGTTTCAACATTGACATGGAGATGGGGATACTTAGTGTTCTCATGCCCTTGGACCGTGAAAAAACAGAGCTCTATCTCCTTAATATTACAATTTATGATTTAGGTAATCCACAGAAATCTGCATGGAGACTGCTGACTGTCACTGTGGAGGATGCAAATGATAACAAGCCTGTTTTTCTACAGGACAGTTACTCGGTTAATATTTTAGAAAGTACAAGTCTTGGTACAGAGATTATCCAGGTAGAAGCCAGAGATAAAGACCTAGGATCTAATGGTGAAGTGACTTACTCAGTACTGACAGACACCCATCAATTTGCTATCAACAGTTCCACAGGAGTGGTGTATGTTGCAGATCAACTAGACCGGGAAGCAAAAGCAAACTACACACTGAAGATCGAGGCTAGGGACAGAGCAGAGAGTGGCCATCAGCAGTTTTCCGTTGTGCCTCTGAAAGTTTTTTTGGATGACGTTAATGATTGCTCTCCAGCCTTTATCCCATCCAGCTACAACGTGAAGGTCCTTGAGGACCTGCCAGTTGGCACTGTCATAGCTTGGTTGGAAACTCATGATCCAGACCTGGGCTTGGGAGGCCAAGTCCGCTACTCGCTGGTAAACGATTACAATGGGCGGTTTGAGATTGACAAAGCCAGCGGCGCCATCCGCCTGAGCAAGGAGCTCGACTATGAGAAGCAGCAGTTCTACAACCTGACCGTGCGTGCCAAGGACAAGGGGCGCCCAGTTTCTCTCTCTTCTCTTTCTTTTGTGGAAGTTGAAGTGGTGGATGTTAACGAAAATCTTTATACCCCTTATTTTCCTGACTTTGCTGTCATTGGATCTGTAAAGGAAAACTCCCGCATTGGTACAAGTGTTTTGCAAGTTGTTGCTCGAGATGAGGACTCTGGAAGAGATGGGGAGATCCAGTATTCCATCAGGGATGGCAGTGGCCTGGGGAGATTCAGCATCGATGAAGAAACTGGTGAGTTTTGTTTCTAATTTCTCCTTCATAGAGGTTTTTTTCAAAAGCAAAGCTGAGGCATAATTGTTTTCTACCCTTAACAAGAAATTCAGTTCTTCTTAGCAGGCAAGATAAAATTATAAGTAAGGATTTTCCAGGCACAGCAATGACATGATTTAATTACCTGGTTATATTCATCACTCTGTGGATGTAAAATACACATTTCTTTTCAGCATGTGAGGACTCCATTTAGAAGGCAGTGATAGTTAGAGAATGACTCGCTTACAGTCACTGCATTATCTGTTGATCACTGTAAATTACTCAGGTCACCTCCACAAAGTCACAATACTTGTGACTTTGAATCCAGTGTTAAACCCAATGAAAGGAAATAAGGAGCATGAAAGAAAGATCATTTTGTCCTAAAACCTATTTGTGGCCTTGTTCTTGTTGCTGGGAGTCATTTTTCATGGGAGTTATTCTGGACTGACACACCATCCTGTGTAATACACTTTCTTGTGTTTATCAGTGTTGGTGTGCTTATGTAAAAGGTAGAAATCCAGGGAAATGTTCATGACTGTAAGTGACCTGTGCTAGTTTTCCTTTGGTGCCAGTAGTATTATAAACATTGATGTTAGAAAGCCTTGTTAATATAGTGAAGGTTCTTCAGATGCTGAATTTTATTACCATACCATCCTATTGGAAAATGTTCCAAATACTAAATATAAAAGTGTGTTTAGTAAAACAGCTAAAAAACTGGCTGTTTAAGTGTCTGATGGTTGTTGGGAGTAATGGTGCAGCTGTGCACCACTAGAAGTAGTGAGGAAATTAGAAAATATTAGTCAACAGTTTCAGAAATTATATTTAATATGTTAGGTCTGGAGTTTACTGTGGTTTGTATGTCTTCTTCTGAAGCTTTTAATTGAGAATGTGGTATTAAACATAAGATTAAAATGTATGTTTTGGCAAATTCAAACTGTTTAATCAAATGTCAACTTTCTAAACTGAACATTATGAAAAACAGACGACATCACAAATGCTGTGGCTCTCACAGTATAAGCAGAGAAAAATATTTTTATTCTATTTTTGCTACAGCCTTGCTGCTACAGCTGTACACAGATGATTGCAGTCAAAACCTTATGTCCAGAAACATCAGACTTGAGTGTCAGAAGTCAAGAGGGCACCTAGTGTAATTTCCAGAAATGTTAGAAACTCACATATCCTACAGTGCTGATAATAGTGGAAGGCATTCAGGCAACATTATTTAGACATTTGGACATGTGTTTAAATATTAAGCTCCTGCATTTGAAAATGTCATCTTATCTATTTATTGAGTAGTATCAACTTCATCTCAATGGTTTCTTTATAAAGCCCTGGGAGGTTGGTGCCAATGCTGCAGTATTGATACAGAAGTCTCAGCATTCAACATTTGTTGAACTTAAAAGAGCTGGTAGGGAAAGTAACTCAGTGTGTGTCACTCATAAGTAAAATAACTAGTTTTTTACCCTGTGCCTACCCTAGTAGAGGTGATGGCCTAGAATAAGTTAGGTCCCTTGTTCAGTAAAGCACAAATCATGTTTTAATGGGAATCGAAATTGTACTCAGTGTTCCACATTAAATATACTTACTTTCTTTCTAAAATCGAAATATATTTTGTGGAGGCAGAAAAGCCCCAGATCTCCTGAGATGCAAAGAATTTTCTGCCTTTCACTTGTTCATGAGCGTTATGTGAAAATGAGCCAACCTGTGCGATTTCACTTAATCATTCCAGAAGATAATCCAGCAGATCAAAAGATTTGGGGTTCTTGTTTCTGATTTCCCCAAATGTTCAATGCCATGTAAGCCTTCTTGAAAGCAATTTGAAGAATACTTTGGGTGCTGAGCTGCAGCCAGGGCGATGTGAAGGGCAGGACTTCAGGGTTACTCTGGGTCATGCTGTTGGAAAATGAATGCAGGATTTGACCTTCTGTGTCAAATAGAATGCAACATTAATACTCTGCTATTGAACTGGTGGCAACTTAAATGCTGCTGAATGATGAATCAGCTTTCTGGCTGTAGAAAAGGGCTTAAGTCACATATTGAATTAATTTATAAAGAGATAGCTGTTTATTTACTTTCAGTGCAGTTCATTTGTCACTTTTAAACTGACCAACTCTATTGGCTTATGTACCGTCTCTCCTGAAATTTGTGAAGGTAAGCAGGAGTGTGAAGTACAACAAATCAATATTTTTGGCTGCTGCCTTAATGAAAAGATGACTGCAGCATCCATTATAATCATTAGGCTATAAACTGGGCCAAATTCATCCTGATACATGAGCAAGCTGAACTGCAAGCAAGTCTGTGCTTTCAGCAAAATTCTGCTCAAACGCATTATTTTTATTTTTCTGAAATATTACATGTTAATGGTGTTGCCCTATGTGTTGAGTGAGATGTGCTTTTGCTTCCTGAGGCACATTGATACTGAGGAGTTGAAATGAGGAGAAGCAGGCCTTCATGATGGATATGCACTGCACCATGCAGCTGCACGTGTGTTATCATGGTGGCTTCTTCTGCTTCTTCTTCTTCCAGTTGGACTGTACATAGGTGCATAATGGTGCATCCACAAAAAACGAGGCTCAGGGGAGATCTTCTCACTCTACAACTGCCTGAAAGGAGCTTGTAGTGAGGTGAGGGTCAGTCTGTCCTCCAAGTAACAAGTGTCGGAACAAGAGGAAATGGCCAGGAGAGATTTAGATTGAGTGTTAGGGAAAAATTATTCACTGAAAGAGTTGTGAGCCATTGGAACAGGCTGCCCAGGGATGTGGTGGAATCACCATCTCTGAAAGTGTTCAAAATGTGTGGATGTTGCACTCGTGGCTATGGCTTAGTGATTGACTTTGCAGTGCTGGGTTAATGGTTGGACTCAGTGATCTTGGAGGTCTTGTCAAAGTTAAGTGAGTCTATGATTCTCTGATCTATCTCCACCAAGCTTGATCTAGCTTTTGCTGTGGGCTCCACAACAGGCTATTCTCCATTCAGGTCAGAACAGTGGATTGCAGTCAGTGAGCTTGGGAGTCTTCTCTGTATTGGTCCTTAGGGATCCTTCTGCACAGTGTAAATGTGCAAATCTGTGTGTTCTTGTAGTTTGTAAGAGTTGTGCCATGAGGGTGAGCCTGGAATTCCCTTCCTACCGTGCTGCTCTTTGCCTCATGTGATACAGAATTGGTTTGGAAGATTGTTGTTACAGCATTCACTGCTAAATATGCCAGTTCATACATGGTGGTAACCAGAAGCATAGCAAGTATTTGCCAGAAAGAAGTGTGAATCACTTCCAAATTTTCTTTAGTGGATTTACTTTCCATTTCCAGGAGTCAGAGCCAGTACAAATCTGTAAACCAATAGAAAGTCTCCTGAAGTGGATTGCTGCAGTTCCTGACCTTTCAACTCCATCTGTGGTTTCCCACTAACTTAGATAGAAAATGAAATTTCTCATGGGTTTAGGAGTCATGATTTATAACTAAAAAATCTGGTTTCAGACTTTTCTAGAGGTTAAAAAAAAAGGAGGAACTTTTTTTTTTATTTATCGACTGTTGATATCAATGTCACAAACATGCCATTTAAAAACCTTGCACTGGGGAACATGTAATGTGATACTTCTGTCTCCTGTTCAGAACTGCCTTTTTTTTTTCCTCTGTCATGTTCATTTTTTTGGGATCCAGATATATAATCTGTTATAAAATGTGGTCGACTACAATGAGAACTAGTCACTGCGAGCTTCTTCAAGTCAACAGAAGGAAACAAGTCACTGAGAAGCATGATTCATTTCACCCTAATGTAAAAATATGAAATAAGTTGGGTGAATCATGCTCTAAAAATGTGCAAAGGTCCTGTGAGACTAGCTCAGGTAGAGGTCTACACTGAGTGCCTTGCTTTGGTCAGACATAGCCCATCCCTGTTTACTGTGAACAAGAAGATATACTGTCAGCCTTACTGCTAGGTAATTTGTTATGACTCCTCTCTACCAGATTTGTGGTTTTAATCTAGTTTCTGGGAATTATCTTTCATTCCAAAACCCACACATAAGTGTACTTCTAGAAATAAAAAGTGGAAAAAAATTAATAATGTAGGGATGAGAGTAATATAAATAATAGTTTATGTTTTTTATTTTCTGGCAATACAGTGTTAAAGCATCTGACTCTCTTTTCTATCTGCAGAAATTGATCAATATCTTATATTTGGATCTTGCAGAAGTGACTAGTAACCTCCCCTTGTGCAACTCTCGTGCTAAAGAGAAGTTGGAGCCATTTCCTCATCTTTAGTACTGCTTCCTGCCTGGTGTGCATCTCTACTCTCTTTGCCAGTCTGCTAATTGCAGTTTCTTAGAAGAAAATTGTGTAAAATGCACTCTTTTATCTCCAGATTGTTGTGACAGAAATGAGCAGAGATGTGGTAAAAAATTCTGTGGGATGAGAGTACGCTCTGAGTTTCCATCACAGGTTAGCTCTACTAGTTATGACTACTCTTGTGGAAATGGTCTCTGTCAGAGGTCCTACACTGCCTTATTAAAAACCTGGATTTTCTTAGCTCTGGTATGTACACCCTCATAATGCCAATAGCACAGCAAAGTGGCGTATTTTTGTTGTTTCAGGAGTTGGTGGTGAGTCCAACAAATGCATATGGGTTTATGATATCACCCACCTTGGGAGACTAAATACTATCTACCAGAACCTCTTTTCTGGCTGCAGTGGAGGTCTGAACAGCTAGTGGGAGTTCCTGACTTCTTGAAAGGTTGAGTTAGATGAGATCAGGCCTAAATGCTGGAATCCTCCTTCTCCTTTTTTGATGATTTGTAGTTCAGCTAAACTGCATTTTTACTCTGGCTCCACTTTTTAGTCTGGCATCTGTTTCTACATGTTAATATAACAGTCTGGCTCACGAAGAGTTTCTATATTTGCCCTTACACTACCCATGGACATCCTGGTAGTAGGAAATTATCCAAGTGAGTTCTAGAGGAGCAGAGAGATGAGACAAAATCAGCATCTTCTGCTGCAGAGGCTTCTGTAGGGTTTGTCAGAGTTGGTGGGGCATCATCCTGACGTGCAAGGAATTACTAACTCCACTGCACAGGTGGGAAAACTGAAGCAACAAGTTTTTTACCTGTTCTCAGGAAAGCATAGAAACGTCTTGAGTCCCACTGAAATTGAACATGAAGATAAAACAGTGGTGTTAATGAAATGCTTACGGGATCTTTAACGTTCTTGCAAAGCCCATGAGCATGGACTTAAGGAATGCTTTCAAAACTCACTAACTTTATTTCCTAGGGTTGTTCAGGAACCTGAGTCCCCTAACTTTCATTAGAACTCTAGATTTAGGAGTTAGCTGGCACTAATTTCTAACCCTGTAGAGGACCTCTGATAAGAATGCAATTTGTAGATGACCCTGTTAACTTAATATCTTGATGTGTTTCAGCCCTGAAATTCACATTAACAGGCCAGTCCTGTCTTTCACAGTGCTGAAAGCTTAAAGGTACTGTTAAATGGAGGTGGAGTTCAAATATTACAGACTCCATGGGTTTATTTACGGTGCTAAGGATAATGGTGTGATCTTCTATTTGGATACCTCAAAAGGGATAGAAATTCCTAACAAACTGTGGCTAGAGAAGGCAGTTGGTGCTGGAAAATCTTAATCATGACTTCAAACATCTCATAATGGAAACTAGAAAAACCAGATTATATAGTTTACAATAAACCAGACCTGCCTGCACTGTTCAATCTGTTTGGCAGAAAGGAATGAATTTACTGCTTCGGACTCCTTGTATCTCCTTGCTGTCTCTTAAAATAGTTTTCAGTTATTTTGTATGCAGGTTGAAGGATATTTTCATCTACTACAATTTGAGTGGCCTGATAAATATTTATGTGGGACCATTGCTAGTGTTTCCTTGAAACAAAATAAAGTAAAATGAAAATCATTTGTGATACATGTTTTTCTCCCTCTCAGTTGTTTAATTTTATGGAGGTGTGTAGGAGCTAGTGGGTGGATCTGGGTGGACTCACTGGCAGAATTTAATTTACTGTAGAGTGTGGGGACACTAGTATTACAGATGTTATTCATCTTCCTGGAGAGTGTAGGCAAATTTCATTACCCAGAGACAGTATTTTGGAGCCTCTTTATTATCCCAGGCTTCTAAACCAAATTTTCAAGGTAACTTCAGGGCATACCACAGGAGAAGTGCCCATGGGTGCTGCTGGGAGGTGGCTTGGGAAAAGAGGGCTGCTCACAGGGGAGACACTTGGAGCAGGCACTCATGACAAGATCATCAGCCCTCAGCCTGTCCATGGTGTCTCTCCTGAGCAGCCTCTTTGGGGAGGAGTGTGCCAGATGGATCACAGAACACAGTCCTGGCCAAAGTCTGATCTGTCAGCCTGTATCTGTGTCAGGCAGCAATGAAGCATTCCTGACAGCAGCTATTTCTGAGCCTGTGCTGCTGTGTTATTATTGTTCTCTGAGTTATCTCTGGCAGCTTTTAACAGTGGAAGTGGTCCTTCATATAAGATTTCTACTTTTAGGACAACAATCACTAACACTTGCTTTTTTCTTTAAAATTAGTTGTGGTAGAAGACCAATTAATTTTTATACAAATTATGTGTTTGTGTGTTTATAATTTCCGTGTCATTTCTAGATGTAAATTAGTAAGGAACAAGGCTTGTCTTAGTTTCACTGGAGCAAATTTGTTTAACTTTTTTTTTTAGTAATATGACCCCTAAAACAATGCATCAGTTTATGAAAATATTTACTTTAAAAGGCTCTGAGTATCATTCTGACATACTTTCAAAGTTTCCAAAGTGAGGCCAGTCGTGCAGAATTGTTTTATTCAAGCTGTTCAGCCCTTCAGGCTTTATACCCCATAAAACAGCTCACAACATACAATTTTTATAGCTGGCTGTAATTTGCATGCTTTCCCTTCTTTGGAAAATGTTTAGAGAATCTCTTTTATTATTCAGGATGCTCCCAGTGATAGGACATTTTGTCTCAATCTCAGAGTAGTTTATTTATTAATAAAGAAATGTGTAGTCTGTATTTCCTCCTGTCACCTTTATTACCCTTGAGAGATGTTTCCAAGAGCATTTTGTATTATATCCTCTGTTAGTGTATAATCCCAGAAGTGACCTCTATATTAGCTCATGCATCATCATCCATTAAATTGTACCCAGGTGCTTCTGCAGAAAGCTTATCTCCAAGGTACCAGCAAAGGTACCAAGACACAAGGTGGTGAGTTTGATGATATTAGAGGAAAATTGACTTCCAGTGTCTGGTGTTCAGTCTGAGCACATGAGCACCAGCTTTACCCGGGCATTACTTCAGACCATGAGCAGCAGTTGATGGTAGTTCAGAGGAACCTGGAGAAAAATCCATTTTAGCTGTTCCAAAGCACCAGTGGAAGCCAAGGGCATTGAGAAGCGCTATTGTTCATGCAGAAGTGTGAGCTTACGAGTGTATGGAGGGCAATATGAGCACTCCTCTTCCAGGGGTATGCAGAGGAGGCTGTTTGGACAATGTCTAAGATTACATGGAGCCATTTTGTTGCACTGCCTAATCCTTTCCTGTAACAAGTGCAAGAGAGAGAAATCTCTGCTGGCCAATAAAACTGAGGACACATTTTGCTGTCTGACCTTGTAGTAGGTTGTGTGGCTTTTTAAGGAACAGTAGAACTGGACAGAGTTAATCAGGAATTTGTAGAGCTGGTTTGGAGTGGTAACGCTGGACTGATCATGTATCTCTTTCCCTGCTTGAATACGTAGGTAGGCTCAAGGATTTACCTTGGAAGCTGGATTAAAGGGTACTTTTTATAAAGCTGTTTGCATTGCGAGGACTACAAGTACTGGTTAATCAGTCGGTTGCTTGGAAAGCTTTTCCAAGCTTTCATTGCTAAAAATTGTGTCATATTGTAAGGCTGTTTGGCTAATTTCAGTGTTCAAGTCTTGGATTGTTAGGTGTTTGCCAACAAGGTAAAAATAAAATAAAAAGCCCTTCCACTGTCATATCTCTTTGAATTCACATATATATGTTTACCTGAAAATAGATGTTTGGAGATGAGCTTCTGTAGCTCATGGAACAGATTATTTCAATCTGTAGTCTGCTGTTTAATGTAAACATCTTTATTGCATTTTATACACTTATGGTGTCTTATTAGCACTGAAGTGTTGCCAGTAAGAAATAACTGAGAGAAAGCCAAAGAGAGTGCATGTGGGGAGGGGTAGTTTTCATTGCAATAGGTTTGCATTAGGTGTTTGCACTAATATCTCTGTGTATCTCAGACTGAAGTTGTCTGCTGGCATTGACCTGGTCATTTTGTCCATGGTGAACAAAAGGGGTAGATCCATTCAGTTGTGGCAAGAAGTTTGTCCCAAGTGTTGCTGCAGTGTTCTGTCAGAGTGGGAACTGTATGGAGGTGCAGGACTGTGCTTTGTTTCCTCCGTGCTGTGGTAAATGCCAGTACATCCCCACCTAAATGACTGGGAATATCAGGACATGCTGTGGCACTTACCCACCCCTCCACTGAGATACATGTGTGATTTTTTGCTCTTAGATGTCTCAACTTTGCAGCTGTTACCCACTGGAGACAGTCTGGTTAGCGCAACCCTCCTTGAGAGGGAGGCAGCCTGAAGCTACTTCTCTTAGGAAATGTTTTTCAATTACTTTGATGATAATCTTGGAGTTGAGCAAAATGTGCTCACTGTACATGAGGAACAATTCTTCAAGGTGATGGACGGGAAAGGTGAGAGTAATCTCATTGTGTGTGATTTCAACAGCTCTCTGCTTCCACTGTGATGGCAAAGGTCTGCCTGTCTTTCACAGCTGAAGCTTTTGGTTTTTCAGTTTTGCTAAAATATGCATAGCAAAGGAATTTCTGGTTTTAGATCTTTGCAGCCCATAATTAATTATTTGCATCTTTATTTGGGAATTTTTCATCGTCATTTGAAAATTTTACTGAGAATTTGTGTTCTGGAAAGGTAACTTTGTGTATATGTCATTAAAAATGGTTTTGTTTCACACCAGTGGTTCATTCTATAGGGTGAAGATTTGGCAAAAAGAAGAAAACAAACTGATACTGTGAATCAGTTAATTTTTTTTGTCCAAAAACTTTATTTTTGCAAGAGAATAACTGTGGCATTTAATTAAATTTGCCAGAATACTTCACAGTCCCAGAACACCTTTCATCTAAAGTACACAAATTATTTTCCACATTTTAATGAAAGAAGCTCTTTGATGTACACTGCTTATGTAGTTTCCATTTTGCTGAGAGGTGTAGATAAGAATAGTTTGAGATGTTTTTCTCCTTTTTTTGGAAGAGGAGAATGACAATGCACAAATTCATTAAAAGCCATGGGAACTTCAGGTGTTTGGCATCTCTGTGATGAGGCTGTACTTATCCACAGCAAATAGGAGTGCCTGGGAGATCCTTGAGTCCCAGCCTGTTGTTCCATGTGAGACCACCCTTCTTACACTGTACAGGGTCTTGGAGCTGGTTTTAAAAGGGTTGGATTTTACTGTTTCTTTTTGAGATAGTTTGTAAGGATGAACTGGTTTGGTTTGCTCTGCTCTACTTCCACTGGATATGTTAGTTTGTTTTGGTTTTTTACTGTGCTTTAATTATCATTTAACAGTAACTCTTTGATGATGACAGGTTGTAGCGTAAGCCATCGTGAATGATTAATGCAGCTTCCTCTGGGGTGATAACCTTCTGGTTTGCTCTGGGGGAAAGAGCAGTGGATAGCCACAAGCATCAGCAGTGAGGGTCAGTCCAGGGATAACCAGAGTCCCTGGGCTGCCCACTGGAGTGGTAGCTGGACAGAAACTTCAGCTGGCCGCCTTTGGGGCTGATTCTTCTGGGTGGCACTGAGTGCTCTGAGTGGCTGTGGGGGCCTCCCCAGTATGGGGCAGACTTCCCGGTATGGAGCAGCCTCCCTCGCTTTACCCTCTCCCAGCACTGCCCTTCAGAGACACTTGCCTCATTCTTCTCTTTAAGGAAATCCTGAAAACAGCAGATTGAGCCCCTGTGAGCTCAGTGCAGCTCCATTGGAAACAGCTTCCATTGGAAACCTAACAAACATTTAATGTGCTATTTTCACTCCCACAGTTCCAGGATAGGGCAGTCTGTTCCGTGCCTTCTGTACCTCAAATTAGTGGTGTGTCTTCATCTCCACGAGGAGCAGTTGCACCAGCCATTTGCTAATGAGATGAGATGCTTTTTGTGAGTGTGTGGCTCCTTTGCAATCCAGTGTGGGTCTGCCTTTAATGAGGTATCTTCCTTTTTGGAACATTCAGTGTGGGCAGTAGTTCAGTGTGGGCAGCAAGCTGCTTCTGAGGTACAGAGTGTCATGCTGGAGACAAGCAAAATAATCAAAAAAGGAAGATTGTGCCCATAATGACATTTGTAAAGGAGATGGGAGCTGTTTATGAGGCAGGGCCAGGACTGGCATTTAGCTGTGCTGGCTAAAGGGTAAATAGCAAAATCTGTTTCATAAATGTGACCTAATGAATTTATGACTGCTGATTCTGAAGTTTGTCCCTCCATCAGTTCACTGTCAAAACCTATAGCAGCTTCTCTCTGAAAATGAAGGTAATACCTAAATAATGTTGCAATTTTCTCAGCTGTAAAAATTGAATTTGTTGATCCTGGAAGTGGAAAAAGCCATTCAGCTGGTGGATGTTGCTGGCTGTAGCCATTGCTGCATTGCAAAGTGCTCTACTCCTATATTGTTAGGAGCACAGAAGGGTTCCTGTAGTCTTTGTGTAAACATACCAGTGTTTAAAACTTTTTGCATATGCTTCTGCTCTTTCATGGGGATTTCCTTTAATTGCTTAATCTTTCATAATGAACATTAATCTGTCACTGGCAAAGATAAAATCCAGCTAATTCTCAGAAAATCTGTTTTTCTTTCTCTGTACCCACAAATTAAAACTCATCTGATAACAGTTGGAAGCTCTATCTAGTCATTGAATGTGGTCAGAAATAACTGTGGTCACACTGCCAATCATAATCCAGTCCACTTTAACAAGAGGGTTTAGACTTTGCTGGCAAGTCCCTGGAGGGTATGGGAACCTCTGGCAAAGGCGCCATGGAGCGATCCCCTTTCCCTGGTCACCTGGATCTAGGAGAGGCAATCTTACTGGTGGGGTTCCCAAAGGGTTGATGTATACACAGAAAATCCCCCAGCCAAGCAAACTAACAGAAAGCTTTTGCAACTTGAATTGCTTCTGCAGAATCCCATATTTTCAATTTAAAAAGGCTGTGATTTCCACTCCCTTTATACCTGGCATTTATCTGTTCTGAAAGCAACAGAGGCAGCCCATTCCTGGACCTGAGTGCTGTCTCCTACTACCTCCCCTCAGTGGCTCTGTTTTTTCCTGCAGCCACTGGTGAACCAGCTCACGAAAGCCATGAGGGAAGAACTCATTTTTTGAGGAAAAAAGTGCGGGGGATCAGCTCCCTGGTTGCATTTACAGACCTTGCAAACACAAGCCATTTGTGTTGACCTAGAGAAAGGAGATCAAGTGCAAAGCAAAGTATTGCATCGCCCTTTTGATGCTTGTGGCCCTGTGGGTTTGGGAACATCCGTGCACACAGCTGCAGTGGTGTAATTCAAGTAATTGAAATGCATACTGAGACATAGTAGACATTTACTTGTCGATATGGGAAATTTGTAATTCCCTGTTTTGTAGAAGTTGCTTGGTGGAGAGTCGACCTGATAAACCAGAAGTGAATTTAGCAAGATGGAGGAATGGCTTGGAAATAACACCTGCAAGAGCTACTGCTTTGTCCTGACTTTGGTGTGGAAGAGGCAGTTGTGATGGAGCGAGCAAGATGTGTGCTAACGTGGGGATTTGGTGTGTTAGCTGATTCGGATGCTTATTTGCTACATGGTGTTTATGATGTGGGTCCCTGGGCCTCAAGCTGAAATCACAAGCCAGAACAACTCTCAGATGGCTAAAGCTGCTTACTACATGTCACGGAGACAGACAGAATCCCTCTGGCAGTATAACTAACCTTTTCATGCCTCACTTTACCTGTCTGTACAATAAGTCTAATGATCATCACATTGTCAAAGGCAGTTTTGTGCCAGTTGTGATGCTTGCATGATTAATGGCTTTAAAATGCTGTGAGTGATTTTGATGGAAACACATATCAAAATGCAATGCAGCAACTGGGTAATGCAGTCACTTGGTATTTGGAGGGTGTTAAAAGAGAAGTCCCTTCAGGAGTCACTCCCTCCCAGCTGGATTTCCCAGGAGAGCTGTAGAACGACAGTGACCTATTTAAGCCAGTATATTTATTCCAAATAATTAACGATAGAAATGTTACACTGACTGCACTGGACATACGCAACAGCCATGTGCTCAGGTTGCTCAGTCATTCCTTTCAGCCTTCCAGGGATGAGTGATGCTTCAAATCCTGGCTCACTGCAGTGCAGTGGGTGGAAACAAAATGCTAAATAAATTCCAGGATCAAATGAAACAAATCCTTACTGTTGCTCCCTGCATGCCATAATTGCTGTGTCTCTGTTTGACCTGGACAAGGGATTGGCTGTGATTTCGTGTTGCAAGTAGTCCTATGATGCATCATTTAAAATGGATAAAAAATGAAGCTACAATATTGTTTTTAGCCATTCTTCCCAGTTGTGGAGCTGACAGCCATAGGTGGATAGAGCTGTTGAACTTTTGCCTTGGGAAAGCATTCCTTTTAAGACGTAATGGGAGACCATTTTGGTGGACTCAAAATTTTTTGGACTTAGGCTTCTGGCTTTCAGGTACCATGGGAGAAGGCCACTTCAGTATTCCTGAGACAGGTAATACTTTTTAGTGATACCACACATAATTTGTTGAGAGAACCTGCTAAGATGGGGCTCTGCTGTTATCCAGAACCAGGATTTTTGTGCCATATTATCCCCTGGAAAGCAGGAGCATCTCTAGCACAGCATGCTCAACTGCAGGACAGTGGGCAGCGAAGTGTGCCAGAAATGTGCAGGTTTTCTGTCCATACCATGGGTGCAATGTGAGCCTAGCATGGAGGGAAAGCTGTAGATGAGAGCAAAGTGCAGCAGAAACTCATTTGAAGATTCTCTCTATTTACCTAAAGAAATAGTTCTGGCAGCTGCTAGCTAACTTGCCTGCTTAGAGTATTTTTCCATGTCAGTAAAAGGAGCACTGCCACAGTGTCCTCATTTTAAATCCAGTTTGAAGCTCACCAGAAGTGACAGAAATAAAGCTGAGCTACTAATTCCCATTTTTGGGTTTGGGGCCAGGAATTTTGAGGCAGCATGCAGAAGCTGGGGGGAAGCGTGGTATTTTGGCTCAAAAACGTGCTGAAGGAAGACGTTCCAGTGTCTACCATGGCTTCACTGCCTTCCCAAAACATATGCTGTGTTGTGTGGCATAGAAGGTGGTAGTTGCTTTAGGGAAGCATGTTCTGCCATGTTATATTCCTCCCATTTTGATTAAACTTATGACTTCTACCCCACAAACAGAGTTGCAGACTTCTCCTTTCTTTCATGTGATGCTTCACCTTCTCTGTTTTTCTTGGCTTTTTATAGTTTTTTCTTCTTGTGAAAGTATTTCTCTTTCCAGTACCATCTAAATTCCAAGCAATTTCCCATCAAACTCCTGTTGTCTCTGCCTTGCACTGCTTCAACTCCAGAATCACTTTGGGAGGGTTTTTTCAGTTTTTCACTAACTGGAGCTAAGCACAGAACTGGAAATCTTCCTAAAGATTTCAGGAATCTATAGTAATTTGGAATAATTTCATTTGCCAGTGTTGCAGCCTGGCATCTGTATGAACAGGGCTAGGTAATGCAGGAAAGATTTTTTTTTTATTTAATGGAGGTACCTAAGATTTAGGCAAACACAAATATTATTGATTCTACAGCCTTGTCACTGAAGTTTATTTATTTATATGTTCAAAATATGTGGAATCTTTGAGATAGAAAATATTACAAAGACTTTAGAGAGTTATTAGACTACGTGGCAATAAAAAAAGATTACCCTATCCCTAATCATTCATATATTGTCTTTTTTGTGTGAAAATGGCTTTGTGTTTCTAATCAGCCAGAAAGGAAGTTGGTCTCTTGGTAGTGATATTGCTAATGGTGATAAGCAAAAGCAACATGGAAGAAGTCATGCTGAAAGCAGTGTTCCCTGGTCCTTGTCACCAGCCTCTGTTTTGACTTTTTCATTTGTGCTGGCAATGAGTGATGTTAAGAGTGTCTCCTGGGCAGCATACTGCCTGAGTGGTGTGATTTATGGTCCACTATTTTAGAGAAACTGCAATATTCTGCTTACTAAAGAGAGCTTTAAAAACATACAGAAGTTGGGAAAATATTATCTGTCTTTTAAAAACAAGATCTGTGAACAGATGTATGTGTCTATTCTGTCACCATACAGATGGGCAGAAAACATTTAGTTGTCATGGCAACAAAATGTATAGTGCCATAAATGAAAAAGAAATATATAAAAGAAAAGTATTTGTCTTGCCAGTTGTTATATCATGACAGCAGTTGCTGAATTTGAGTTTTATTGTCCTGAAACTTCAACACAAAATCCTCCAGACCACGTTTCTCCTTTTAATGCAGTATTTGTATCCTCTAGGCTTCCAGCAATTTGCCTGCAGATCTCTTTACTCTGGGAGGCATTGGCATTTTCATCTCTAGTTATTTATTTAGATGTGGTTTCTCGCTTGAATGAGCACGGGGCAGTAAGCAGTAGATGGATATCTCTGTTCTCATGAAGCAGCTCCTAGATGAATTAACATTTCTATTTTGTTGTTAACTGAGATTTCCATATTGCTGAGCATGATGGGTTATACCCTTGATATTAGGGTGAAACAGGAACTGTTTAGGCTGTAATCAAAATTCCTGTATATCTGTATATAAAGTGAGCAGAAGAGTATAATGTAGCCTATTTGTATTATTCATCAGGATATTCTGTTCTGAGAAAATCAGTCTTTGAAAATGAAATGATGCAATTCAAATGACTATGTCATGCTGGTGGCAAGGTCACTTTCCCATCAGCATGGAGTTGGGTTATGCCATGCACCCCTAGCCCTGTGGGCTCAGCCTGTGGCAGTGATGGGCCTTGAGGGTGGCTGTGGTTCCTCCATGGCGTCTGAAATTGGCGTGGAAGCACCCATTGGGTCTGCCACCATGCTGGTGCACGGTGCTCCTATTTTACCTGGGGCACAAGTACAAGATGCCAGCAGGCATTACAGTATTTGGAAAGGAGCAAGTGAAGTAATAGTAGCAATTAAGTAACTCTCAATACTAAACTCAGAGCCATCATCAAAATTCCTTTTACTCCCATGTCTTGCTAGATGCTTTAGACTGCTTTTTAAACTTTAAAAAAAAAAAAAAAAGTGAGAATTGCTGGTACCACTTGTCTGGTTTTTGGTTTTGTGTGATATTGGGAATGTTTAGGATGTATCCTCCTGGTCACTGCAAATTGAGGTGTGTAGCCATTTCCATTTAAATGACCTTTTTTTTTTCTTTAGCTGCTTGAAGCAATGTTTCTTTTTTTTTTTGGAATAATTAAAGAGAAAGCCAGGCTCTCTGAAGGGCAG
>VXBC01001041.1:0-182546 GCA_013399945.1 Ploceus nigricollis
TTTTTTTTTTCTTTAGCTGCTTGAAGCAATGTTTCTTTTTTTTTTTTGGAATAATTAAAGAGAAAGCCAGGCTCTCTGAAGGTCAGAATTGTTTATAGTGCTCTTCCCTGCTTCGCTTTTGCTTTCACAAAAAATTAAAAAAAAATTGGGATTTTTGGGATTTTAGGATTAGTTAATGTATTTACCCAGCCTTTAAAAGGTAATTTTCATGGGATAGAGAGATCTTGTTTACAATATGTATAAAAAGATTAAAAGGAATTAATTTAATTGTGTAAAACTATAAGTAATCGTTTGCCTTCTTCTGTCAACCTGTCGTACCTTCAGTTGAGTGGCACTTCCTATTTCTTCTTTTTCTTAATCTTTAATTAAGTAGAAAGCTTTCTCCCATTTTTTAATTCTGTCTTTTATTTTCTTCCAAAGCCTTCTCTAGCAAATTTGCACTTGCCCTGGTATGTCCTCTCTTCCTGTCTGTCTGTCATGTATTTTTATTCTCTGCCATCAGCACTGCCTTCCTATTTAGCTGAGTGCTTTTAACCCAATGAAGCCAGTGGGATTTAAATACCTGTCTGAGTGTTTTGGAAGGGGATTAGCTTTACAGCCCTTTATTATGAAAGCAATGTTTCAGTCTACATCTGCAGTTGTGTAGATGAAGACTTGAGCCAGAGATAAGAAAACACTGAGAATTAAGATGTGCTTGCAGTCAGTTTGCAGCCTCTGAATGTTGAAGAGTATTCTGTTTGTATGGTTTAGGCTTTTAAATTTGTCTATAAGTCCTAATGCCTATTTCCAGAACTCAAATCCAGTGAACGAGTCACAAGAGTGTCCCATACAGCTGGGTCCCTCTCCTCTTCAGCAGCACAATCTTCATACCTAAGGAGAAGTCGTCACTGAGCATAGGGGAAGAAGTTAACAGTCAGGTTTGCCTTGTCGTAAATGCCAATATTTTAATTCACATCACCTAAGAAGAAAATGTACTTTGTATTTTTTCCATCTTCTTCAGTATGTTATCAGAGCTGTTACAGCCATTTCCAACTGGCCCAGCCTTGGCCAGTGGCATATCCATCTTGGAGTTGCCTGATGCTGGCTCCTATAGACACAGGGGAAGTTTCTGGCACTGTCTCACAGAAGCTACTCTTGTAGCCCACCCTGCTACCAAAACCTGGCCATGCAAACTCAGTACACCTGCCCATGTTGGGAGGGTTGGAAGTAGGCTGTAAGTTAAAATAAGCATCTTTAAGGTGCCTTGTGATCTGAGCCATTCTATCATTCTATGATCCTGTGATTCTAATTTTTCCCAGCAGTAGCTGACAAGTGCTTTGCCTCTTCCATTGGGAGAATTCCCCCTGCAGAGCACAGCTCATTTTTTCAGAGGTGTCTGCCATGGCTCTTGTTCCCATTGCAGTGTGACAGACTTCAGCAGTATTCCAGCTAGAAAACTTCCACTGTTATTTTTCTCTCTGGGTGCATATTACTTGTGTGATCACTGGGTCTGATCTCACTTGTGCGTGCTAGAGCTTGCTGCCTTCTTAAAACTGTGCATGCAGCATGAAAAGATTCATGGATATGAGCCCTTGCTAGTTCACAACCGGTAAATGAGCTAATGATGATACATCTTCCCCTCCCTGCTGCACTCAGAATTTTTATTGCAAGGCCAGTGTCATTTGTTTTCATCTCTAGCAAATCCTCCCTGCATCCTTCTCCATCCTAATAATTTCCTTTGAAAAACATCTACTGCAGTGACCTCCATTTGACTATGAAATTGAAGCACTAAGCAGCAGGGCTGGTATCCAGGAGGTTTTATAAGTGTTGTGTAGTACAGACCCCTTTCCAGCTACATTAGCCACCAAAAGGCAGCACTTTTAAGCAATACAGAGCCAGATACTTTCTTATATCAACTTTGGTCTCAGCATCAACATCCCTTCTTAAAAGCAAATTTAAGAAGACAATTTGAGTATAACCGTTAGCAAAACACAAAGTTTACCACTAATTTAACCCAGGCTAATAGGTATCATGCAAAGTTGAACAGATTAAAGTGAAACACTTTCCAGGCTTAGGAGCTGCCAGCATGTGGTATGTGAAAATTTTAATTATGGATCTTGATGTCCTCTGGTTCTGCCTGAACAATGAGCCCTGCCATGAGTGTCTGCTTTATGAATGGCACTTCCACATGCCAATGGCACTCAAAGCTGTCATAAATTCCTATTTTGATGTCAAATGCTTGGATGTACATAGCTCCTCTTTCAAGTAGGAGCCAGGATATAAAGATTGGAGTGCATGCCTCGGTGGAGGAAGATTTTCTGAATTTTGGAAGGTGACTTGGACAGGTCATGCTCTTATCTAAAGACATGGATTTCAGCTGGATTTTGAAAAGGACAAATGTGTGTCTGCATTATGTATTTATTACTTAATGTCAAGAAGCAAATTATGGATTTGGCAGATCTCTGTAATAGATGTCCATAAGTGATTCTAGCAGTGTAAGCTGAAGGAAAAAGCAGATTTGTTGACTAACATGTCTGTAAAAGAAATTATGTTTTGACTTTGTGCAAGATTTGTTAAAATATATTTTTGTTCTGTTTGGGTAGTGGTGCATTGGATAAGTACATGTGTGGGTGTACAGAAGCCTGCTCAATGGTGTATTTTTTTAATAGCAACAATTCAGTTCCTGAGTTTTTTTGAGTACATGATGAAGTGGTAAGTTTCAGTCATAATTATTTTGACCTTGCAGGTAATTTAATGATCTTGCTGACCTCTTAGATTATGATCTTAGACCCTCATTTTAAATGTCCCAAGTCTGGGGACATTTATTCTGGAAGATTTTTATTAGCGCAGGGATCTGCAGTGGCTGTGCTTGGACAGCAGGTAGAAATTCATGCTACTTTTTCTTACAAATATTTTGGACACAGTTAGTATGCAGAGTGCTTCTCCTCTCTCTGTCACAGGAAGGCTTCTCCTTCTCATCATCCATCTTGGGGCTGACTTCATGCCCAGAGACTGCCCCTCTTTCACACAGTGCATGCTGGGCTGATAAAGGAGTGTTTCCTTTTCGCCACTTTGGCCCCATCTTCCTCAGCCTCATCATTACTTCAGTGATGTCCCAGTGTCCGGCATGGTGACAGATAAACCTTTTTAACACTCAGCTGATTCAGAGAGGTGAAGCTGAATCTTGATATGTGCCTTGTCCCTCCCTAAGACCATGTTTAGAGCTGTAGTTCATGCATTTTTAAAAATAATTCTATTTCCACCACATTAGGAGGCCCCCTCTTTTTTTTTTCCCCCCTCCCATTTTCTTCATACCTAATTAGTAATTACCCTAAGTAAATACCATGGTGCCTCCCAAATTACTTGCACCATGAGGGAATACAGTTCTCTGTCTCCCAAATACAATCTGTTTTGTGCTTCATGGGAGTGATGGATTTGTCTCATGGAAAAACTTACTGAGAACATTTTTCATAGCTTCTTAGCTTGAGGCATGTTTATGTTTTGAATCAAATATCACGTTTTTTGAAGTTTCTCTTTTTTGAGGCTATCACTGTCTCATTCCTTGAGGAGGGGTGAGGTGGGGTTTCCTGGTGTTTCTCCTGATGGTCTCTTTAGTCCTCTAAGGGTCCCATTCTCCTTGTTTGAGCTGGTTATTTCTTATATTCCAGCAATGTAGTATAATTTTGTAGCTTTTTGTTACCTTCTGGTTGACTACCAGTTCTTTAACTTGAAAAATGTTGTATTTCAACTTTTAAAGTCCTTTGTATGTTTAACAGTTGGCACATACATCTTTAGCTCTCAGCATTGCTCTCTGGGTTTAGCTGGAAGGAAATGCTCTCCATGAGATAAAGCTAATCAAATGATGAAACTCTAGTCACACTTTGAACTCCTAATTTAATGAAAAAAATCACCTGCACTATAAAGTGTGTAATTATGCTGATTTTCATGACATTTGGGTCACAAATGGATTCTTCCTTGTGTACAGATGACATCAATTAATACCCATTAGAGCTTTCTGGTAAGCCACAGATTTACCAGTGTTTTTTGATTAAGTGGGCATTAATTCTTGCTAACTGTGAAGTGAGTATTTCTGTATTACTACTACTGATCAGATACCTGGAGATTTCCTTTTTTGTCCTAATGCTAGAAGGCTCCACCATGGAAAGTTCTTTTGACTGGGAATATGCCTTCTTGGAGAATAAGTATTTTGAGATTAAAAGAATATTTTTAACTAATTAAAATTCCCTTTACATGGAAATACAGATTTGTATGGAATATTCATAGTGTTCATTTCTGTATTGTTGAAAGGAGACAGCTACTTCTGTGTTTATACCCTAAAAGTTCAGAGCAACAAAGTTCCCCAGGCTAATCTTCATTGTTAATGTCTGGAGTGAATGGGGCAATGCTTTCCATTTTCCATGCTAAAGGAGATCTGTCTTCTCTACTGGAAGGGTATGCTTGGTTAGGTGGTAGGCTAATGTGAATGCTGAAGCTGGAGTGACTTCACAGACAGACACTGCTCAGGCCATTTCTTGGCAAATTCATATTACAAATAAATAAACCTTTGTACCATGTGGTGAGAGATTAAAAAAAGAAAAAATCCAGTTGAGACAGAACTGAGAGTAAGGAACCCTATTTCTGGTGTCATGTTGCTCTTAGGTGAGCATTTTCCCCATTAAAATACCTTAAAATAGCACTTTTAAAGAAACTGCTATTTCTATAGCATGCAATACATATGGCGTATGTAATAAATATATGCAAATTGCATAGTACTAATATTCATAGGGTTTTTTATAAATTTCTCTAGGAGATACTAAATTTTCTCCCTTCAATGTCATGTTTTGAACTTAAGTCCTTCATCTGCTGTGTTATTATTCTTTGATATTTCATTAATTCTGACTAAATTTTCTTAAATTATAAGCATAGTTCTTATTTCTGCAGAAATGTTAATAAAAGATGGCATGCCATATTTGGGATTTTTATTGAATTTAATTAATAACAAAGTGAGCTAATCAGGTAACATTCACCTTGAACTTTTTCCTTTAAAGGGAGATAATTTCTCATCTTTTGCATTTTTGTGTTAGGTGGAAATTTTCCAAGCACATTCTGACAGCTACATTTGAATATCTTTGTAGAGTGTAGTTAAATATTCTGTAAGCGCTGCTGCTTAGTGATCTAATGAGCACAATACCAGTCTCTTGCTACATTATATCACTGATTCTTCACAGTCAGGAAACGCATCTGGATGCTTTCAGCATGTAGAGCTGTTGTCAATTTGTGTTATTTAATATGATAGGAAATAAAATTATATTTTTAAACATTTAATTGCTGACAAATTAAAATTTTAAGGTTAAGTGCTTTTATTTTGTACCCTGAAGAAACCCTTCATTTTAGGGCATTTGGTAGAAAACAATATTGGTGCTGTAAAATCATGGCTTTATTTCACAGCCATGTGCTAGTTTATATTTTAGGTTAAGTGCATATGCAAAAGTATTCACTCTTTCCTTAATGGAGTAACTGAACTGGATTTCACTGGAGTGTTGCCAGCCTCAACCTACTTTCTGTATGTACTATTAGGACAAAAGAAACTCCTTAAAATAGGTACTCAGAACATGATATTATGGATGTAATTCATAAAGCAGCAAGAATGATTTCAAGAAGAAAAAGTAAGGCTGTATAAAATTACATTATAAATCTCAAGCTGGGGAGGGGAGGAGGGGGAGGAAGATGTCACAAAGATAAAGAAATTACCCTGGTCTTCGGGGAGAGAAATGTTAATCCAACACTGAGTGTCTTTGAAAACTTTACCCTTTAGTATTCATATACTCATGACTGTGCCTGGAACACTGCACACTGAAAGTGCATTAAAATAATAGGATTAAGGTGAGAAAGTCAGAAAACTTGCAAGTTAGGGAAATACCTGTGTGAATCTAGTCTGTCCACTCTCTGCGTTATCAGGTACTCTTTAATTATACAGTCATTAGTGGTAGCAGTAGTATTTTTGCAAGGTCTTTATTATTCAAAGCACAGTATTTTGGGGACTGTTCATTACTTTGCTTTTCCCTTGTCTTTTATTTATTGTAGCCCAACTCACTATTTTTTAACATATTTTTAAACAAGATAAATTCCATTGTATTTAACTGAAATTCCCGTGATTCACTCCCCACTGTATCTTATAGCTTAAATTGTTTTTCAAGACAACTCTTACTGGCTGCGGAAATCATGGTTAGGATTCAGCTAGAGTTGAGACTTGAAAGTGGAGACCTGTGGGCATGATGTCAGGCATTTCTGAGTGTGAGCCTGCATTTTTCCAGCTGAAGGGCTAGTGGAGCCGTTTTGTATGTCCCAGCATTGACTACTACTTGAACTGCAGAGGAGTATCAATCCGTGCATAATTTCTGTCATATCTGTCAGTCCCTTGAGGATGCCTCAGGTAATACGCTGAGGAACCTTAAATGGCAATAATGACAGTGTGGATGGAGCTGATTTTTCAGATGTTCATTGAGCATGAGGGGAGCGTAGGTGTTTGGCTCATGTTGAGACACCTACGTTTAAGAATCTGAATCTGGACTTGGACTCCATCCTTGGTAATAATGTTAATAATACATTGCAGATGGGAAACAGAGGCATGAAGAAATTAAAACAGGAAATACACAGAAATTTTATGGCCTGATTTTTCAGAAAATACAACAATCTGTATTTCAAAGCACATCAGAAAAATGGCAGAACCTTTTAGATTAGGCGGTCCTCTTACTCCAGCTTCATCTAACCTCAGTGTTGGGTCCAGTTATGCCAGGGAGGCCTTGTCCAAATTGGTGGACCAAATGTCTCTGGGAAGGCTGTTCCAGTGTTTTACCACACTTCTGGCAATGAGTTTTCACTTAGTTCCAGCAGAGGTTTATTTTGCTGCCACTCATGATGGTTTCCTCTCTGTGCTTTGTCTTGTCTGCAGCCTCTCTTTAGGTGGGAAGACTGCAATGAGATTTCCCTCTGCCACTGCTAGCTTTTTCTTCACAGACCCAGTTCCCTTATCTTCTCCTCCTCCACTGCATGCTTGGGTCCTCTGACAGTCTTACTGGAGAGACATCAGTTTGTCATTAGGGGCACTGGGGAGTCTAAAACTGGGCCTGCTGTTCCATCATCACTGCATGGAGACACTGCTGGCTCGTTTTGTGTTACCCACCAGAATCACCATGACATTTTCCTCTGACTTGCTCCCATTGGGCTCCAGTGGATGAGCAGCAAATCCCAGTGCAGGTTTTATTCATTGAAGTTTTGGTGGTTCTTGTCAATTGCTTTCATGTCAGTCAATCTTCCATCTTACTGCAGTGCCTCTGAAGAGAAGCCCTGCTCTCCACAATATCCATTATTCCTTTTAAACTGGTGTCATTTGTGAACTGGGTGAGGCTGGTTTTTATCCACCACCCAGGTTGTGGCTGAACAGCAAGAGTTCCACTCCTGACCTTTTAGGATCCCTTGTCACAATGAACCCTTGGATGTGTGATGAGCCAGAACACTTGGAACTACAGACCTCTGTTATTTGTATGCAGCAGTCCAGCCAGTTACTTCACCATGTCCATTTATCCATTCCAAATCCCCCAAATTATGCTGCAAAGACTACGGAAAATCATACTGAGTTGTGTTTAAAGTAAAGCTTTGATTTGGCCACTGGCAGATCCACTCGAGTACCAAACTTATGACTTCGGCTGTCTTCCAGCTGAAAGAGAGCTCCACCCACCTCAAGGTTTTTTAGTGGACAGCCTGTTGCAGATGCTCAGCATGGTGCCTCCGTGCTGATCCAGCACTGCGGGCTCAGCACATGCTGTAATGACCTGGATCCCACTGGCACATCCCGTTGGTACATCCCTGCATGTTCCTGGTGGAGTGGGAAGGCCCACTTGAGGCTGTTCTTACCCCTTGTAGAATTTTTTCTTGGCTGGCAACTGCCTTTTGCAATTTGCTCACTTTGTGAGCGTGGGATGCCCTCCATGATCCTCCTTTCTCGACTGGGCTCCCCCCTGGGCAGCAGCAGCCTGGACCAAGCTCTCCAGAAACATTGATTACATCTGTATACCTGCTTGCTGCTTCTGACCCCTTTTCCAGTGTGAATCATGGAAATGCTATGACCTCTCATAGAAATTATTTTAACTTTTTTAAAAAACATTTTAAAATTGTTTTCACCAGTGCGGTTCTTGAACGTGTTATTAATTTAAGCTGAACTGTAGGAAAAGGTTGAGTTGAAGGCAGGTATGTGGCATAGAAGGCTTAGTGAAGAAATGCTTAGTAATAGGGTAAACTTTCAAACAAATGAAGAGAGATACTTGTAAAATTAATTTTGAGCAACTTTAATGTCAGCACTGCAGCCCAACTATTTTAGCCAAGCTAATAAAATGTTTTTATAAAATGTGTTCATAACTTTATGATGTGAGAGCAATGCCAAGTGTGAGGACTTCCTGTTTCACAAATTGGTGATTTCCCTAAGTTATGTGTAGAAATAAACTGCTTTTTGTGATGGGTGTGAAATGTAATGATTGCAAAGGGAAAGCAGACATGGTTGCAAAGATAACATTGAACTGAAAAGGTGACTTATGATGCTTGTAAAGAGAGTTGTGATTATTAATCAGCAGGTGTATTCTTTCTTATTAGATGTTACTTGAAATAGTCATATTTACTAGGAAACTTCTTCACAGTGGTATGAGGATAAGTGTCAGCACACTTTGATTTTATCCCTCATAAGCTTCTAATACGTGGTATTAGCGTCTCTGTGGAGTACAGGCTTGATCTTAGCCCCGTGGGGGGGAGGGGCCAAGCTCTGCCTGGCTGTGGGAGCCAGAGTGCATCAAGGAGAAGTTCATTTGCAGCCTAGTCTGGATTAGGTATTTGATACACTTATTGACACTGTGTTTTGCCAATCAGATGGTGTAGCACGTGTTCACCTGATGTCATTTGTCTGGAAATTGCCTGTTGTGTCTAATCCCTTGAGCTTCCTCTGCAACAGGCTCTTCTGAGGATGGTTTGCCCTCTGGAAATGGCTCTCTCTCTACTCTGAATGCATAGTGAGTCTATCAGACCAGGTTGCACCAGACACCAAACTTTTAGACATGTAAGGATAGTTGTAGAGGAGTTGTATCCTTAAATAAAATATAAACTGACTTCCAGGACAGTGGGAAATGACACCAGTTTTGTTGCTTAACATCTGCCTTTTCATTAGGAAGCCAGACCTAGAAAACTTTTGCTTTGTGCTTATAGGCTCTGTGATCTGCAGCTTTAGTTAATCTCAGTTTATTTAGCTGTGGCCAAATCACATCAATTGGGTAAAATATACCCAGTCCATGGAGCAGAGCCCAGCTGAGCCCTGGTGTGGAGGCAGGGGCAGTACATGCAGTAGAGCTGATGTGCTGGCAAAAATGATGGGAGTAACTGGAATATCATCCAGGAATTTCTTAACCATCTGCACACATCAGGAGATATTTAGGAGTGATGCATATCGATCAGTCAACCCTGAGTGAGGGTCAGCTATGTTTCCCACCATGTCCAGGTTTGGTGAATGTTCCTGTTATGCTGCCATCTGATTTGAATGAACTTCACCTCTTCTTGTTCACTGTATTTTTCCTTGCCACAATTTTAGATGCATTATAAGGTCTTTGTTTTATTGTTAGTCTTGGCAAAACATGGCTACAGTTTTCCATTTCTGAGATTATAAAAAGAAAAATAAGATTTCTCTCTCCTTGTCTTTCACCCAGAATCATGTCTGAATTTTGTGAGCTCAAAAAAGGAGCTTATATTCCTGAAGATTTCAAGATAACGTCTTGCATTTTCTTCCATTGCAGATTTCAGGTTAAGACACTAATTTAAATGCATTTGAAGTCAAAGGATGTTATTTCCTTTTAATTTGAAAGGAAGATGGATTTAAAAGTGAAGCTTACAGGACTGCTTGGGTATGTTCTGTAAATTGTTTGTATAAATTATATGAGAATAAATAGCAGAGAGCTTTAACTCTTCCCTTCTAATTTTCCATGGATTTAAACTTGTTTATTCAGAAGTTAGAGAGTATCATTTATGGCATTTACATTATACTGAAAATCATCTGCTCTCCATTTTCATTATTTTTCATGCTGTGAGGTTCCTGGATTCCTTTATTTCCATGGAGTTGGACAGTCAGGGCAGATGGAGAATCTGAGAATCCTTTATCCTGGAGTGTTCCCCGTTTTCTTTCTTTACCCTTCAGTTTTACAGCTTGCCGTATTTTGTCCATCTGGTATTTGTAGCAGTTTTAGCAATTTCAAATTTCTTTCCCTCTTACATTCCCTCAGAAAGTAAAATGAAAGAAAGAGGAGCGCAGATGTCACAGCTTGTAGCTTTAGAATCATAGAATCAGGGAATGGTTTGGGTTGGAAGGGAAGGATTGAAAGATCCACCCCCTGTACTATGAGCTGGGATGCCATTCACTAGATCAGGTTGCTCAGGGCCCCATCCAGCCTGGCCTTGAGCACTTGCAGGGATGGGGCATCCACAGCTTGTGTGTGCAACCCATGCCAGGTCCTCACCACCCTCACAGTAAAGAATTTCTTCATAACACCTAATCTAAACCTGCTCTTTTTCTATTGAAAGCCCTTCCCTGTTGTCCTAGCACTACATGCCCTTGTGAGAAGTCCTTCTCCAGCTCTTTTGTAGTCTCTTTAGGTAGTGGAAGGTTGTTAGAAGTTCTCCTTGGAGCCTTCTCCAGGCTGAGCAACCTCAGCTTTCTCAGCTTGTCTTCATAGGAGAGGTGATCCAGTCCTCTGATCATCTTCATGGCCCTCATCTGGACTGCTCCAACAGGTCCATGTCCTTCTTTTGCTGAGGACTCCAGAGCTGGATGCAGCACTGCAGGTGGGGTCTCACCAGAGTAGAGTAGAGGGGCAGAATCCCTTTCCTCACCCTGCTGCCCACGCTGGTTTGGGTGCAGCCCAAGATGAGGGTGGCTGTCTGGGCTGTGAGCACACACTGTTGGCTCATGTCCAGCTTTTCATCCATAAGAACCCCCCAAGTCCTTCACCACAGGGCTGCTCTCAGTGAGTTCTTCTTCCAGTCTGTGCTCAGATCTGCAGCTCCTTGCACTTAGATTTACTGCACTTCCTGAGATTAAAGGGAGGTGCTTGGATTTATGGAGGTCTCCTTCTTGCACACCATGTACTAGTCTTGTGTCACAGGATTACTTCTGGCAGAATTTCCAAAGAGAAATTTCAAGAAATTTGTAAAGGTTTATGGCATTGTTGGTAGAAACAGACTTATTAATTTATAGCCCTGGGCTGATAACATTGCTGTCTGATGTCAGCTTGATAACTTGCAAAAAGTAATTTGAAGGTATCCTCTATTTTACACCAGATTTTTGAAAGCCATGAAGATTTATCATTATTGATGTTAAGAATTTTGGGAGGGATATTAGATCTTGTGCTTCAGAGTTTCATCCAGTTTCTGAATTATCTTCTGTTGTGGCCTTGAGTTACTTTAATAACCTAAATATCAAATGAGATTGAAGTCTGGATGGCTTGCAACCCCCTTTGTCACTGTCATAACCTGCTTGTGCTCCCTAGGCTCTGGGTTAAACCAATGCCTGAGTTCTGCTGTCCAGACACAGTAATTAAAAAGAGATTATTCCATATGTTTCTATAGGTGCCTGCTGATATATAATCCTTGAGGAAGGTCAGTAAAGTGGAAGTATTTTGTGTCTGGTCCTGTTGAGATGAAAACAGTGTTTTTTCAGTTCTTATTTTTCGTTTTGTGTTTACATGCCTTTGGATTTTATCTTAATGGTTGAAGATTTAAGTACATAAAATTGTGTGGCCACTGAAAAATGACAATTCTTGACTCAGAAATTAAAGTCCAGAAGCTACTCCCAGTGTTCCACCTAGCAGGACGTGTTGCCCACGTTCGTAGGTGTCAGTGCTGAGGGTTTGGTAAGTTTCTGTTGGCGCTGTCTGTGTGTGACCGAGGCACAGATGTGACTGCTGGAGTTTCACCTTCTCAGCTGAGCCCAGTGGCCATGTGAGCAGAGAAGGAACAGAAGCAATTCCACTGTAAGGGAATAAAATCTGGTGGTTTTGCTTTAGATTACTCCATAAATTTCATTCTGCTTCCAAGAGAAAGTAGCACTGTCCATTAAGGTAAACAATTTCACAGTCCATTTGGCATCGTACAATGGAGGGCTGAGCTCAGAGATAACTCTGGTACACCCTCTAAGACAAGGGAGGGAGCTCTGGTAGGTTTTATTTTTATTTTTTTCCCTCTGACGTTTCTAGAAGTGGAATGCCAAGCAACTAACAAAAAAATTGGTGGTCTACATTTTCTTTTGCTCCAAATATTTAGGGACTAGGATCTATAGATGTATTGCCTGGGTAGGAATTATTTAATTTACGAGTATCTTCTCTATTTTGAAGGTTCTTCTTTCTTGAATTGATCCAAAAAGCCTAAAGTGAACATTATCACAAACTAAGAATCCAGCAAATCTAGGTCAAGATTGTCCACTAATTCTATTCAGTCTTTTAATGGTAGTCCACATAGATTTTAAGCTGTTTTTAAGCTTTTACAATGAACTGAGAAATGGAATTTCTCCTTCTGAGTTTCTCAAAGTAGAAAATTCTTATAATTGTAATGGTTTTAACTTCCCAATTCTAAATTCATTTTATTAGTTGTAGTTCTAGGACAGAAAAAAAAAAAAAGAAGGAAGAGAGAAAGAAACAAGCGAAAAGGTGTGTCCAGTTGCACCATAGTTCTGGAGTAAAATTCCAAACTATTTCCAGTTTTTCCACTGAAGAAAGCTTCCTGTGAGTAAATGGAGAGAAAGTAGCTGCCGTACTGAGCGGAGAGTTTTTCACTGTTTCACATTGTCTCTCTTAGGTTTGCAAAAACAGTATTCTTGGGATTTTAATGCTTGAAGTTAAAAAGCTTGTTTCGGAGGCATGCATAGGGGGCTGCTTTATTCAGGAATTATAATTGAAATGAAATGATTACTTTACAATAGACTTCCTAATCTTTATACAGTGAAAATAAGATGACTTTCATCCCTGCTGTTCAGGTTCTAATGCAAAATCCCTACCCTTTTTATATACTTTTTAATCACAGTGTTAGTCAAAGAGTAACTGTAGTTAGTGAAGTACTGTATTTAGGGTTTTTAATAGAGATAAATTTTCTTCCTCTTTCAAGTTGGGTGTGACACACGTATTTTGAATGCTATATTAGTCATAGCCAAAAATAAAAAGTCATATCCAGCTCCTTCTCCTCCCATGTCTTCTGGGGAGCTCTTCTCTTGCTCCTTATCTCAGGAGACTCATGGGTTTCATGTTTCTGTGATAGACCCGTGCTATAGCTCCGCTGCCTGGTGGCATGCTGCAGTTCAGTCTTTAGCAAATATCTGTCCCTCATATGAGAAAAAAAGTGGATTTCCTTACTTTCCATTCCAAACTGCCAATGCCTGCTGGTTTACACCATGCTTTATAGAGCCTGGGGGATGCATCCCAGCATCTATGTGTTGGCTGCATCCCTCTGAAGTGCCTGGTTGAGTCATGCCAGTGGTCACCCAGCAGCGGGGACTGGCTGGGCTGCTCCTGGGCACTGACATCTGGATCTTGCTGCAGAGCCCCAGGGTGCTGCTCCTGCAGTCCTGCTCCTGGTGTGCCAAGGGAGATTTACTGACCTGACCTTTTAGCTACCGGGTAGGTGATGTACAGCAAGAGCGGCCAGAGGTCTTCCAGCAAGCTCTGGGCTCAGAAGGAACAATTTGGAAGGTTGCCAACAAAGTAACTTAAAAAAGGTGATGCCTCAGGTTTTAGCTTTTATATTTTTCAGATTCTGTACTGCTTTAGTGTGTAGTTCTGAGCTTCATATTAGGGGATAGTAAGCTCTCTTCATGGAATAGGTAGACAAAACAATTCCTTCTCTAGCTGGGGACCAAGGACAAATGATCGAAATTTCAGGCCCAAGAACATAACAACAGTGGACTGAAGAGAGAAAAGCAAGAAGGATGGGACTTCATAAGCTAAAGCTATAATTGGACAATTAGCTCCAACATGCTAATGGACCAGAAGTTATAAAAGTGTGAGACCCCATGACCAGTCGTCCATTTTGTGACCATTTTGGGTTCATCTGGGGTGTAGCCCTGGCTGGGCTCTTTTGCTGCCCAAGTTGTATCCATTGAGGCTTTCTAATAAATACCTACTTTATTCTTTAATTCCATCTAGTCACTGTTCTAGGTCAGCCTTCACAAGGCATCAAAGGTATGAGGACAAAATGGAAAAAGAATGTGTAAATGAAGGAAGGCAGTAGCTTGAATTGATTGTGTTGGGATTTGGCATTGGGTTTAAGACTATGGAAGTCTTCTCTTAAGTCTTAAGGTTTGGGGTTTTTTACGGCCCATTTTTCCAAATTAGCATTTAATCATAACCAGGAGGAAGGAAGTAATCCTCTGGTACTTTGCACTAGTGGAGGCTGTAATAGAGCCATCTCTGGGGAAACAATGCTGTATTTTACTTCCCATTGTATTTTCTGCTGTTTAGTCTGGTTTAGTTGTAAAACACTTCCTTGTTGTGGATGTCACAGCACTTTATTTGAGATGCATTCAGATAATAATTGCAGGCCAGATGCAGAATAGAGTGGTCTTTCTAAAATGTCACAGGAATAACAAAAGACATCTTCATGTTGCTGAACTGCTACACCTTGAAGCATCTAATTTCACTCTGTACCTTTGGAACTGACATGGATATCACGATTTTGCTCCCTCAGAGCATGTGAAACCTGGGAAACTTTGGTGGAATTTTTTTGTGGTTTTGGTTTTAATTTCCCCCCGCCCCCTCAGGAATTAGTTTGCAGTTGTAGAATTTCAGTTTGCTTTGTTTAATGTTAAGGGCTGCATGTTAATGGAGCAGAGAAAATTTGGCCTCTTGAAGTGTCTGTTTTTTACCAGGGAAGAAAGGCAAGGAGTGTAATATAATTATATTTATTCTTCACATGGGAAGAATTTATTCTTCCACACCTTATGTGTTGCTTAAAAAGTACCAGTCCCAAAGTAGTTGTCATTTCCCAAACTGCTCATATTTAATACATATTGACTTGCAAATCCCTCAGAAATAACTTGTGTTCAGTGCAGGAGTTGGTGGGAAATGAGACTGCCTGGGACATCCAGACGATGCTGGCCTGGCCTCTTCCAGCAGCCTTGAAGGATTTATTTGCAGCTTGCCTGTCCCTGCAGCTACAGGGTCTGGTTTTATGAATGATTTCGAACACCTCTCAGGGGACAGCAAGAGGACTAGGATTCAGCACTGGCTCTCCTTTTCAGTACTGTTGGAGGACATATATGACAAAAAATACAGAAGAAACCATCACAAATTTTATGTAAAAGTGGGGGTTTTGTCAGAAATCAGTCAAAGTTCCTCACAAGGGGAAGTAGAGGGACAGGCACTGATCTCTCTTCTGGGCTGACTAGTGATAGGACCTGAGGGAATGGCATGAAGCTGTGTTGGGCAGGGTTGGAGTTGCGTATTAGAAAATGCTTCTTTATCCAGAGGGTAGTTGGACGCTGGAACAGTAAGCCCAGGGAAGTGGTCACAGTATCAAGCCTGACAGAGTTCAGTAAGAATTTGGACAATACTCTCAGGCACACAGTGTGATTCTTTTGGCTGTCCTGTGCAGGGCCAGAAGCTGGGCTTGGTGGTCCTTGTAGATCCTTTCCAACTCAGGATATGACTCTGTTCTATGATTCTAAAGTGAAGTTCTTTGGAGATGCTCTACAGAATGCCAGCCATTTCTTCAGACACATGGCCAGAGTGAGGGGGGATTAATCTCACCTGACTTTAGCCATCTGGAAGTTAGATGAGCATTTTTAGGTAGTCATCTGGGCTCTTGCCATAAAAGCAATAGACTGACACAGTGCCACCTCTCCCAAGTGGAATACCTAAGATGATTGATTGGTTGGATGGTTTAGAGACGCAGTCATGGGCAAGGAGCATATCTCTCTATGAAGGGAATTTATCTTTGAATTTATTTATCTAAATAGTCTGGTTGGTGAGCAAGAAAGGTCACTTCTAGTTCATCTTCCTTCACAGCACAGCGTATTAGGAAAACTTCATCGTTTTCAGATAAAGGCAAGCAATACTAAAAGGAAATTATTTCAAGGAATGCAAGAAGATTATTAGTTCAGTTGGAATGCTATTTCTTTCTATGCAAACCCTGAAACAATCCTTGAAGGGCTTTAACAACTGTCCCTTTGAGTTGAGGTCATTATCAGTGTCCCCCCTCACTCTCAAGTGATGGATCCAGATGACTCCAATAGTTTGCCTGTAGTGTTTGCTCCTGCAATGAAAACCTGTCTATTTATAGTAACTTAAAATAAACTAATGGATTCAGTTTTATACACAAGCTCATTGATTTAATAAATAGATATAATTTAGCATATAAAGGTTGAAAGAAAGTTAGATAAAGACACCACCTAATTAATCATGCAGCCTGCATATTCCTCCCTGAGCTATATTTAGCTACTGCTTAGCAAGTAAAGGGTGAGTAGATCTGTGCTTGATTACATTGAAAGAACTCTGTGTTGGCAAGGGAGTGAAAGCAGGTTTATATTTACTTTTAGGGACAAAAGCAGCATTCCTTTGACATGCGAGTTGTACTCCTTTGCTGCTTACCATCCCTGTTTGGAATAACATACACCCAGATTGCAATTTACCCCACTACTCTAAGCGCCTTGCAGGATTTGGCCCTGGCAGATTAACATACATTTACAAATCCAGCTGGCTGTGTTTGGAAGCTCCCAAAGGAGTACTTGATTGCCAATTACACTGTTTCTCCTTTCTATCAAATTGCCAAGAAACAGTAACTCAATTGATTTAAAATTATTTCTATCCCACACAGTCTCGAAGCCTTGGAAGCAGGTTATTTTGCTCAGTTGCATGGTGGTGTTTTACCCCATTGAATTGTGGTTTTAGGATTGCTCATCATGTGCCCTGTTGGACTCCAGTTAATAACTTGTTTGTGCTACATTAACTGTGTTTTCTATCAGATAATTCTGCCTTCCTGTTAGGAAACAATATCTCATAGTAAAAGCAAACACAGCTTGTGTCTAGGTTTGGGCAGGTAAATTTCAAACCAGTGATATGCATTTATTATTTTGTTTAAATAAAATACAAAGAAAGTTGTCACAGTCATAAAAGAATCAAGTTGCCTATCACTAGGAGAACAAACCATGTCTTTGCTTATTCTTTGCAAACAATTATGTTAAAAGAAGTTTAATAAGTCAGAGAATGCAAGCATTCAGGCTTAAGTGGTTTCAGGGTGAAGGCTGCCTATGGTGCCCTTCCTTCCTCTCTTGTGCCCTGTGGTATCCCCTGGTTTGAATTTAAAGGATCGAGCAGTCGCTTTTACTGCAAACTGATTACCTTATTCTGTTCCCTTCTTGAGTGGTGCTTGGGCTTTGAGTGACTGTTCAGCTTCTTTCTCTTCCACAGTCCAACTGAATTTGTAGAGCAGCATTTGAATAGAGAAAGATTAGCATCCCAAAAAACATCTTTCTGTAGATGATTTTGGGTGTCTTGACCTGTCTGAACACATACCCCTAGAAAGCACCAGATGTGTGCTGGAAAAAGCTGGTGCCAGCTGGATCTGCTAAGCACCATTACACCTCGAGGGACCAGGGTAGGTGGAGGTGTGGTGTGTACAAGTAGAAGCTGCCCGTGAAGGCTTTGTTTCAGAATATGTCTGTGACAGAAGGGTTGGGAGGCAGTTGCCCATGGAACCTTCAGCTGAGCTTCTCTTCTCCTAATCCTCTTTTGTCTTCCTGCCTGCCTTCCATCTCATGCAGCAGATGATAATCAAGAAGCCCTCACAGCTCTCTACTTACCTGAGAGCAGCCTCATTGCCTGCAGGCAAGGAGACAGTGGGGAGAAGAGCTTGGGCTGCTCCTGGGCACACACAGTAGCAATTGTTATTTCAGCTTGTAACTTCTTGGTTGGGAAAGATCAAGTACCCTTGTGTAGTAGTGATAAATGGCAAACCCATTTAGTAACAGACTGCCTAGCATTAGCTGTCATTAGTCATGCATGCAGCACACTTTTCCATAGGATTTTGCAGTTGTTTTCTTTGAAATACTGAGGTGCAGGAATTTTCTCACTGTAGGCTTTGGATGAGAGTTTATTAGGCACAGGCTTTTTCTGCCTATCCTTGATATAGCTTTTTCCATCCTCCTTCCTTCCTGCCTTGGGAGACTGCTGAGAGCACTGCCAAGCACAGTGCCTGCACTGATCTCTGGGACAAACAGGTTGCAAAGCCTGGTACAGCCAGCAACAGCAATTGCATGTGACATCCTATGATAGGGAGTGGATTGCATCTGGTTGGCAGGGACATTGCACAGAACACCTCTGATCTTGTAGGAAATGAGCAGCAACTATTCGTCAGTGACAGTTTTTTGAGGGCTTGTAATTTGGGAGAGAAAATGGGCAGCATCTAACAGAGAGAAGAAAAAAAATACTGGGACTTGAAGGCTGCTCCCATGCCAATTCAAAGTCCATCTTGCAAATTACATGGACAGTAGAAATCTTCAGACAGCTCTGATTTATCATGAGTCATAAGAAAGGAATTGTTCTGTCTTCAGTAAGTTACACAGGTACTCACCATAGTGCAGGCAATCTGGCCTGGAAAAGCTCAGGCTATTACAGGTTACAGTCTGGATGAGTAGCGAGTAAGCCATCAAAAACAGCGTTTGTGGAAGGCATTTTCAGGCAACCATAACGCAGGTGTTGGTACCAGCAGCTAACACATGTGGGTTTGTTCATGCACCTTCATAGCACAACCAGTTATTTTCCTGTAGCACTTAATGCAGCTGGCAATCAACAACATGCTTTCTCGTGTACAGTGCTATGAATGAAGAGCAGAATACCAGCTTGGTTTTGGATAGCTGTTGCACTGGAATACTGTAAGCTCTGTGATAGTTAATGTCTATTCAGGAAGCAGCATAGAAAAGCAAGACATAGGTGCCCACAGCATGTTGGGTAGAGCCAGTTCACTCCCAGTTTCAGAGCATTGCTCAGGCTCACCCAGCCACCAATTTGTGGTGAAGAATAAGATTATTTCAGTGATGTGCAGACTTCTTTATACAAGAAATTTGTAAAGCCTTTGGAAATAGTATTAAATAAACAAGACATTATTATACAGTTGACCAGCTAAGTTGAGCTTTAGCCAGTAATCCTGCTTACTAAGCATATTATCAGGAGGAATACACTAGTCTAGACACTTTTTGTGATTTTTAACTTCAGTATGCAGTTACTCTGAAATAACAGGCTTTGAAAGGAAAATTGTCTGAAATGGTGAGTTCTTCACTGCAAGCATTAAGTACATTCAGGGAGAGAAAACATTAAGCACTAAAGGGCTCTTCAACCTAGTGGAGAAAGAGAGCACAAAAGGGTGTCTAAAAGCTGAGGCAGACAAACTTGCAATGAAAGTGAGACACATTTTTGACAGAGTTACAATCCATTGGAACAAATTATCTTTGGAAATGTTAGATTTTTCTTTCAGTTTTCAAATTAAGTCTTGTTTTAGCCCAAAAAAACCTAATCTTCAATGAAACAGAAAGTACTGGGATCTGTGGGGGAGTAGCTGGAAGATGTATGTTTACCTGTAGTGTAAAGATCAAGTTACATAATTTGATGGAGTTTTCTGAACTTGTGTTGTGAATTTAGCAGCAAATGCTTGTCCGTACTTTTTCCCAAGGTATCCACCATGTCTCTTCCCTTGATTTCTAGCTAACTTGTACGTGGACGTTGCTGTACAGACACCCTTTTCTTTTTTTTAATTTGTTTTAGTGGGTTTTGACACAATTCAGTTGGCCTGGAGCCTCACAGTGTCTAAGCATAGCAGGCATAAGTGTGATGGTTTCTGAAAGGAAGGAAATAACTGCTTCCCTGTAATGCACTGAGTGTCCTGAGGGCACTCAGGCATCTCTCAGTGCCCTTATCATACACGCTGTATCAGCCTCTGGCCGTAAAGGGCTTCTTGTGCTTGTTGATTAATTGGCTGTGAGATGTGGAAACCAACCTGAGCCAGTTCCAAGGAGACCCATATTAATCATACCATCATGCAAACCATATATGGCAAACTGAGTAAGCAGCTGCTTTCGAAATCTTTGGGAGACTTTAAAGCATAGGGACAAGAGCCATACTTACATAGTTTTGATAGCTAAATAAAGCCTGAGTTCTAAGCATGAAGCTCCAGCAGACAAATGAAATGGAGCATCTGGATTCCCTTAATGTATTCTTCCAGAAAAGTGGGGGAAAAATGTTTACGACTAAAGAATGAATGATCATAGAATACATATGCTGAGCAGGGAGCCTTGTTGGGGGACTGAGAAGGAAACTCTTGGGAGCTACCTCTAGGTTTAGGTAATACTGGGGAGCAGGCTTTTGGGATCACATGCATGCACTTACCTGACTGCCAGTTTAAGCTCAGTTTACACAGGAAGTCAAGATCTTGTTGCCTCTCCCTTTATCTTTTAGATGGCACACAATGTCAGGTGCGAATAGTATCATAGAATGATTTGGGTTGGAAGGGAGCTGAAAGATCCTCTAGTTCCACCCCCTCTGCTGTGGGCTGGGATGCCATTCTCTAGATCAGGTTGTTCAGGGCCCCATCCAGCCTGGCCTTGAGCACATGCAGGGATGGGGCATCGTCAGGTTCCCTGTGCAACCTGTTCCAGTGTTTCACCACCCTCACAGTAAAGAATTTCTTCCTAATACCTTATCTAAGCCTACTCTTTTTCCATTGAAAGCCATTCCCCCTTGTTTTTTTCACCACATGCCCTTATGAAAAGTCCCTCTCCAGATCTCTTGTAGCCTCTTTAGGTACTGGAAGGCTGTTAGAAGTTCTCCCTGGAGCCTTCTCCAGGTTGAAAAACAGCAACTTTCTCAGCCTGTCTTCATAGGAGAAGTGCCCCAGCCCAATTATCATCTTCATGGCCCTCATCTGGCCTCACTCCAACAGGTCCATGTTCTTCTTATGTTGGGTGCCCCAGAGCTGGACACAGCACTCCCTGGAGGGGAGAAAAGGTGCAGAATCAGGACACAGTTGGCTTTCTGGACTGTGAGGGTCCATTGCTGGGTCATGTTGAGCTGCTCATCCACCAGCATGCCCAGGTCCTTGTCCTCAAGGCTGCTTAGCCTTGTTGAACTTGATGAGATTCATACTGGACCACCTCTTCAGCATGTCCAAGCCCTCTGGATAGCAAAGATATGTTGAACAGCAGTTTTATTTATAAGGGAGCCCCTTCCCATTCTGTGGCCCATGGGGGAGTCAGGGCTGTGGAGGAAGTAATTGCATGTGTTTGGCTAATTGTACCTCAAGTGCTAAAGGCATGGGTACAGGTGACTGCAGACAGCCTGGGCGTGCTGAGATCTGGCATTGCTGAGTGTTTGTGACTTGGGCTTTGCAAGGTGCAAGGTATTGCACAACAAAGAAATTATATGCAATTAAAATATGCTTCATTATTAATTATTTAAATGCAATTAAATGATGCTTAATAGACTGTGTAAGCTCACGCCCACACCTAACTCTGCTGTGACTCTCCATAATGCACTAATACACCAGCCTTTCTGGAAAGGCAAATCCACTCAATTAAGCAGGTGTTTCCTCTCTCACTCTGCTCTCCTTTTTTCACTAATGGTTTGCCCAGGGGGGAACCTGATTATTCACTTGCAATTAGAAGAACTCACAGCCAGTTGGTAGTGGGTTAGTGGGGGAACACTTGTTACCAGCCTTGGAAGTTGGATTTTTTTGGTTTTTTTTCGATTCCATCAGTGAATTAAGCTGTGGGAAGAATTATTCAGAAAGCCTATGCTTTAGGAAGCAATGGGACTCTGTTCCAGGAGTATTTTTCTTTAGGATTTCTTACTTCTCCTAACTCTGACTGTCTTGTTGCTTTTCTCCTTCCCACCTGTCCCATTCCCTCATTGCTTCATGTTTTTATTTTTCATTCTTTCTACATACCTGTGTCATGTTCCTCCTTCACACTTTTGTCAGTCAATACTTGCTTCCTATTTCTCATTCCATCCACTGCTGCCCTAGTTAGCTCCCCCTTCACTCCTTTATGGTTTTTTTTTCCCCACCCTCCCATATCTCCCAAGCATCACATAATGAGGAACAGATTGGATTCCTTACTGGGCTCGTCAGTGAGGAGCACCATGTTGATGCCAGGTTGAGCTGATATGATATGATACTACAGACAGGAGCTGGAAATAAGTAAACGTGGTTATTGTGGCACATTGGGATTCTTGGCTCTGCCCCAAGGGATTTAAAAAAAAAAGAAAAAAAAAAGGAAGAAAATTGAAGGGGGAGTGAGAAACCAGCAGCTCACTCAGAGTGGAAAAACATGCAGAGCATCAACTATATTTTTGGGGGCTCATCTTATAGTGGCTTCATCAATCATTCTACTTCATATCATTGGATTTACACAATAAAAATAGTGTGCTTTCCACACTTCTCCTTGTTTGAAAGGTCTCCCAGCAGCACTGGGAACAGAAACTTTGAGTCTCCATAAATTGCTTGCAAGACTGGGGTTGGGATCCTGTCTGGGTATCACACAGAGTTGGTATGTGATATTTCAGTCGACTGCATGCTTTATATGAATGGTATTTTCAGTTTAGAGGAAGCCTGAGATCTGACAGTTCCGTAGAGGTGCAGTATAAGCAGTTACTTTTTACTGATGGAGAACTGATAACCTGCCAGGTCCTTCTGCAAATAAAGCAAGCTGTAGCATGGTCCAGACTTAAGGACACTTACAGGTATCTTGGTACCCATAGACAGTATTTGTTCATGGTCTTTTTTTTATTTTTTTAACTTTTCTTGGTTATTACAAGTAAACAGATAATGCAGGAATAAACAACCCATGCCAGATAAAGGTTTTTATTTGTGGGGTCTGATATTTTGGGGCTTGCCTCAAAAATACGTGTTTTCATCTCAAAACTGAGACCTGTTCAACAAATATTAGTACTTCTGCAATAAGAAGAGATCTCAGTGAAGATTAAGAAGTGATGCTTAGTTTTCTTCTACCATGTCCTTGTTTGCACTAGGTAGAGCTGTGGTGCTGAAAGAGCGTGAACCAGATGAGAGGGACATAACCTCACTGTGCACCTGAGTCTGTCCAGCTCTCTGTGTGTCCTGCATGTACATTGTTATACCCAAGGATCTGGTGATCCTTAGCTTGTGAAAGTGAGAGCAGCTTAAAGGAAGCTTTGATGCCTCTATGCTTTTCACAATTCATGGGAATGGTGGAGAGCATCTGTGGACTGATTGGGGTAGATTGATGTGAACAGTGCTCAGCACCTGGGGACTGCACCCTGCGAGTCACCTTTAGCCTCCTGCTCATGGGACTGTGGGTCCTCTGGAGAGGATGAGGTGCTACAGGGTGGGAGCTTCAAGTCCCTCTTCTTACCTGGAGATGATACATTGGAGGAATTGCAGCAAATCTGTAGATTCAGATCCCCTGACAAGTATATAGGCAGTTCCTCCTGATCTTGGTTGCAGTTTGGTATGGAGTATTTCCACGGATTTGTGCTTCTCTCTGTGAGCAGGGATAAAAGCATTCTTTTACAGAAGTGATGCTGGTAGTAAATGCATTAGCTTTCATAAGGTCCTCTAGTACCAGGGAGATGAGAGCCCTCTCAGGACAAGAGTACTCTTGAGGCTTGATGATGTTTCCATTGTAGTCAATTGGCTGGGACAATGAAACATCAGCTTCCCTGGGGAATACTCATGCAAATTCAGCCTTTCTCCTGGATATACTTTGTCATGACTGTACAGGTTGATGAGCTTTCAAAATTGACTGTCTCTCATTGTATGGATTGGCAGAAAGAAGGGGAGCAGCAGATGTCAACAACTGTGATGCTGATCCCAGGTACAGCAGTGCAGAGTTAATGTGCTTTTATGTATTCAACTGTTGAGGCTCCAGTCTGCCTTCGCTCCCACACATGAGCAACAGGCTTGGCCACACTGTCCAACTGGGATTCTTTGCTTCTAAAAACAAGGTTTGGGCATCCTCTTACTCGGGGTGACATTGTTTTGCCAGTGAGGTGGGAGAGGGCATCCACAGTTCTCAAGGTTTTAAAAGACTTACTAATGCCACTAGTCAGGATTTCTGAAGAAAATGTTAATCAGGCTTTCACTGTAAGTACGTTTAGTGTCACTCATCATCCTAGGAAAAACAGTTTAAGTGCTTAAGAACTTGCCAGTTATCCTGTTCTAAGATGCACTGGAGGAAGTGAGAAAGAAGTCAACAGAGACTTCAATACTGAATCTGCTAAAGTTCAACAAGCCTGTCCTAAGGCTGCATTGTTCTGTAACAGATGATATTAAATGGATCACTGATCACTTAGCAGAAAATTAATATTGGTGTTCTAGGGTTTTTCTTAAAAAAAAAGGGAGAACTAAAACTAGCATACAAAGAAATTGCACCATCGTCAAACTAGTTTTTTCTGTGAAGCATGACATTCATTACATGGATAAACAAGCAAACCTCAAAGGATGAACTGTTCGCCTTCTCACATGAATACTAAAGAGTGAAATCACTCTTACTCCAGATGAGATAGGTTTCTTTTCTTGAGGAACAAAGTGTTGTCTTTGCTGTCTCAAAGAGGAATGTCACATGAATCTTTCCTCCATGAAATGCCACTTCTTTGGGCAGTGTATCAAACGATGGCCTTATTCCACATGCTTCAAAAGAGAAGAGCTTTCTAAGAATTTGTTTTTCACATTCCAAGGGATATTTTAGATCTAATCTCTGCCTTGCGATGATATAGCTATTTATATATCTCTAAACACCAAAAGCAATTAGACATCTAAAGAAAAATGAGTGAAACTCTTTCCTCCCCCACATCCCCCTCAATTTGTACATTGTCTGCAAGATGATATTAGTCTGGTCATGTGGCATGCAAACATGTATTGCAGAAAGTACAGCTCCATGGCATGTTACCCACTGTACATTCTTAGGTTTTCTGTAATGACAGGGCTTTCCCTCCTACCTAAGTACGTGTCTGATATGCAGTCCGCTTGTCTTCCCACTAGACCTTAGTGATGATGCTGTAATGTGGGATTGCATCATCTGGCTCAGCTGCCTCCCTTTTCATAACTATCATCTTGGGCATTAAGTGGGATGGCCAGGATTTCTCTTCTGTGGTTTATTCCCTGCCTGCATGGAGCAGTGTGTGCGTGCAGGGAGATGTTTTGCTTGGTAGAGTTTTTGCTTTTTGTTTTTTAATATGCATGTCTGCTCCATGCCTGTATTCCTGGAGGAGTTAAATTTGTGGTCTTGGACTGGGCCCCAAGAATGCTTTTACTGTAGCACTCATTGATTTAACTCTCATGGTAGACACATCTCCTCTGCTGGTGGGGCAAAAGCAGGACGGAAGAGAGGCATGTTGGGTTCCTCCTTGTACAGTCCTGCTTTATCATTACAGAGAAAAAGAGGATGTGTTTTCGTCTTTTACCTAAGGACAAGCCTAGGACTTGGAGGCTGCTGTGAGGAGCAGGATGCTGTGTGGGGAGGTGGGTGAAGAAGATGCTGCTGCCTCCTCACAACACACAAGAGTCTGGCCTGCAGGTCGTGGGTGTTTGGCTGCTGTGAAATTGCTGGAGGCTTTGCCCATAAGCTGGACCTCGGTTCTTCCCAGGCTTTAGACCTTGAGTCAAAGCCTTCAGACATGCTGTGGCCAAAAAACAGGTCCTGTTTTCAGCGGTAGGATTCTCAGGGCTGTTTTTCTGTGATGGAATTTTTTTGCTTCTTGTGATTTGTTTTTGGGGGTTTTTGCCCATTTCTAGAGTGTGCTGTGTCACAGATTAGCAAAGAACACTAGCAGCAGGGAAAGCGTGAGCTTTATTTGTTTGGGGATTTTGTTGTTTTGTTTTCCAGTGGGATCCTTTGAGAATTGTTTAAATACAATATTTCAGCTGATACTAACCCAAGCCCGTTTCTTTTTCATTCCTCAAGGAGGACAGGTTTAAAGGATAAGTTTCAAATTCAAAAAAGCTTTTTAATTAAAATAAGATAAAATAAGATAAAATATCTGCAGACCCCCTAGTACTTTAAGGGCATTATATACAGTTAGCCACAGTGGTTGGGAAAGGTGTGGGGTTATCTCCAGAAACGTCATTTCCAGGGTCTAAAATAAATAGGAACATGTGTGGGAGGGTGTTATCATTTGGGGAAAAATTCACGCATGGAAATTGTCATTTCAATAAATACAAAAATGGATAAAGCAAACACATACAGTAACTGCTGCATAATGTCATCTGCTATTTATTTCTCAAGTATAAAGCAAACAAATATGATCTAATGGGGAAAATTGCTGCTTTGAAAACCAATAAAAAAAGAAAGCTGGGGGGTGCACCCCAGTCTGTGGATCATGCCTTTTTTGTTTGTAGTATAATTAGAAATAATCAAATACATTGGCCAAAGCTCAGTATATTGGCTTAAAGCTGGGGGGAAAAGTGTTTGGAAATACTGTGATATTTCGTGGGAGTCCAAGTGCCTTATGCTTCATTCTCATCCACATAGAGGGCTTCGTGGTGAGACCACATTCCTCTCCTACACAGTGGTCACAGGAGGTGGTGAGCTGTGGGAGTAAGTGCTCGGGCACATCCTGGGGGATGTGCATGACACGAAAATAACTGTTATTCCCCCAGATCCAGGCAGAGGTGTCTGTATTTTATTATCTTGAGGTTAGATCACCAAGCTGTTTGCTCCCTTTGAGGCAGCATCCCTCCATTCCTGCAGTGGTGGCTGTGGTAGGACCGATTGCCAGTTTTGTCTTACAGGCATTTTTGATCAGTAAGCTTATTGATGATGTTCCTCTGCTCACGTCTGTTACTAATAGATTTAAATTTTAGAATTGTGGAGTCAGCCCCAAAATGTCACACTAGTAAAGATACAGCTTTCCTGACTCTTAAAAACATTCTGCTCATTTTAAATGATCCTTGATCACCTTCTGCATCCAGGCTGCAGTTTGGGATCTATCCAGCATGTTGCTGGATATGTTTGGATTGAGGGATTTTTGGAAGCAAATCCATTTGTCCCCACGCAGTGGGCTTTGATCCTGATTGGGAGAGGGTCTTGCAGGGCCCAAATGTGCTGCGTTCTTGGAAAACTGGACTGGGAGATAAGCAGCTGGTGCACTCTAGTAGCATGGGTGTGCAGCCATGGGAGCAGGCTGGAGCACACCCCAATGCACAGAGCATGGATTTGGGCTCCTCAGAACCCATTACTTTGCTGTACAGACATGCTCCAGTTGTATCATACTGTTGCTGGTGTAGGCAAGGTTTATTCTGTCTGTTAGAGGCAGGGAATTTAAGACCTGAAAGGATCATTATTCATCTTTTTGAATAATGGAAATAATATATTACTCTATGATTTTTCCAGCTTTGTGATAGCATATGTAGCTTAGGCAGTTTTGGTCTAGGAAACAGTGGAATAATTTACAGAATTATATGCTGGATTTTTTTATTCTTATTGAATAAAATACTAAATTCTACTCTGAATTTGCTGATATTTCATTCTTCATTCTTGTATTTGTTGATCCCTGTTCTTTTGACACTGTTTTGGGGGTTTATTACTTCATTTTCTGCATATTCTTGTATACGTCACTTTCATTAAGTAAAGCAGAAAGTTTTTTATGTCACTTCATTCTGAAGCTACCATGTCTGTAAAGATGATTTCTACCAAACTGGGATTCAGAGACATGTTCTAACATAAAACCTGCTCTTACAGTTCTGCAAGGCTTTGGACTTGGTACCACCAGATCTTTTGTTTTGGCTTGTGTAGGCATAACAGTACATGATAGGTGGATTAAAAACTGGTTTAATGATGTGTGTCAAAATGTCATTGTTAGAGAGAGGGTATCAGTGAGGAGGTTACTTCTCACTATATACTCCTGGGAGCAGTTCTTGTCCTGATGCTGCTCCGTATTTTTGGCAGCAACCTAGAAAATGGTCTGAAATATTTACAGACATGATAAAGATAGGTGAGGGTGCTAAAGATGAGGAGGCTATTTGTCAGTGTGGGTTAAAACCAGCTAATTCCTGAAGCATAAAAAAATACACTGGCTGGAATAAAATAAAATATATGTATCATATTCTGATGCTAGCAGTGGGGTACTGAGCAGAGACGAGAGGAGACTTCAGTCATTGCAAGGAGATACAGAAGCAAGGAGCTCAATGTTTTATCCAAGAAAACATTGTTTGGTGTCTTCATCCCTCCATGTAGTTGCACAGAGAACAGTTACTGAAGGCCAGCATCTTTGTGGTTCTCCTGGTGAACTCATTACAAGATCCAGTGACTAAAAGTCCTTCTGAGAAATCTTTTATTTTGAATAAGGGCTGCTGCTTACTGATGAAAGTCAGTAGGTACCAGAATGGTTGCAAAGGAAGGTGATAGTCCCGTGGCTTGGAAAATCTAAAAGGAGTTACTTTGAAAAAGAAAAGCATATATATATACACACACACCAACTCCACCTGCTCATCCTCACCCTTTATCACCCTTGACTAGAATGAAGATTACTAGTGTTGTCTTCAGGAAATTTTTAATACTTGAGGCTTTCTGTGCAGCTGATAAATAAAATAAAATGTGTTTCTTCTCTCAGACTTGTCCACTAGGTTCGGAATGGATGAATCACTGCTTTATCAATACATAATTAACTGGGGATGTGCTGTGTCTCTCTTTGTTTGGTTGAGGGTTTTTTTTTTCCTTTTCTGTTCCTTGGGGAAAGAGAGACCTCATTTGGTGACAAGAAACTGAGCATGATAGACGAATGCTTAGTCCTACTAGTTTGGCCAGGGAGGGTTGTTTTCTGTGGTCAAGATCACAGCGATAGCTCTTTGAAGGGAGGAGAGGTTTTTCCGCTGCATGATTAACAGAGAACTTGGAAAAATTCATCTCTGCAGCAGGGCTCATCCATCATCTGGGGCAGTCATTTTTGCCTTTATCTTCCCTAATAATTTCCCTGCCATATTTCTAGCAGGAACTCTGAGCACCAAGGCTGTTTTTTCCCTTCAGAGTCAGGCAGCCTGAGAGCAGTTCACCTTAAGGCCAGTGTCTGTGATGTGCCTGAGGAGTCACACCCAGTAGTGCCTGCCTCTCCCTGCAGACCTGGCAGGCTGGCAAGATGAATTCCATCCAAAAGTGGTCTTTTCTCTTGGTGAGCTATAATGAGGCTCATGAGCATTGAGCTTAGATACCAGTGTGTTATAGGTGCCTGTATTTTGGTGCTGTGAATCTGTGGGAGGTACAGCAGAAGCCTTGCTTTGTGTCTGCTTATCAGCTTTACGTTTCAGCAGTGAGAAACCAATGGTATTTCACTTGGGAAGGACAAGACAACCATTATTTGTGAAATAGTTTTTCCCAAATAGTCCATTTGATCATGGGGAGCAGTTATGGACCTCAGGAAAGTCTGACAAAGGAGGATAGAAATAGAGTTGTGGATCAGTTCACATAGAGAAGGTTATCTCTGCAACCTTTAAAGGCTAGAAGTTTAATTTTTCTTTTTAAATGAAAGCTTAAATTCTGCAGATGGCTTTGATAAGGTGGCACAGAGATTTTTTCATCTCCTGTTTGTTATTACTGTGAGGTCGGGAAAAGGTCCTGTGTTAAGGATATCTAGGAGAAGAAAAGAAAAGAAAAAGTGTAAAGTCTTCACAGGCTCGAAGCTAAAAAGAGAAGAAAGCCAGTCATCCAGGAATGGCACATCAAAGCAGTTTAGGAGGAAAGTATCTGTTTGTATTCCCACTGTAGTTCCTCTTTGCCACTACCACCCCTGGAGCGTGTTCTTGACCTCAGCAGAAAATTATTACAGTAGATGCTTTTGTTTTTATTTTTTTAAATTTTATTTTCAGGACTGAAAAAAAAAGGTGGTGCAGGCAGGGGAATGCACACACCAGCAGAGAAAGTAATCTGTTTGTGATGGAACAGAGCAGTCTATAATTATGATTTATTTAGTTTTGATGTGCAGCACGCTGAACTTCCTTCTCTGCATTTCTTGCTTCTGTGGATCAGGCACAAAAATGTAGCTACTGTTAATAATTGTGATTGTTCAGGTATTTGCAAAACCCCTTGAAAACAGCATATTGACTTGTAAGCTGGTGGGTTTGTTTGGGGTTTTCTTAATATATTTTCTCTCTCATAGAGAGGATGTTTTTGTGCAGTTTGAAGTCTAGTGAGAAGTTACTTTGATGTTCTCTCTCCCTCTTTGTTCCTGTTTCTTCCCCCTGAAAATGTAAGAGAAATTCTCACCAGTCCCAGCTAGAGAGGGGTCAGATTGGGAGGGAACAGGGAGGTTGCCCACTGCTTGTTCACTCCTGTTCACTTCTCAGCATTCCATATTTGGAATTTCCATCCCATTCTTGGGCCCTCACCAAAGCAACTCCCTTCAACCCACTTTATTACTCCTGCCTGGGCTTTAATTTTTGCTCCCCATTAGGTGCAAAGGAGCAGGTAGTTTAAATACAGATATTTCAAATGCCTGTGTTATACTTCTACAAAGTGTTGGCAATGTTGTAGTGGTTTTTTTTCTTTACCTTTCTGAGATGTAGTCAGCAGGGGATGGTCAGTGAACTCTGACACACTGCTGTGTGTGTGTTGGCTGCCGTTCAGAAACCCTCATTGCCTGGCTGTGGTTCTCCCCGTTGCCAGTCTATCTTACGAGAAGGTGTTTGCTTTTAATGATTCTCGCCTTGTAGCAGTGCTGGCAGCCAGGATGCCATCCTGTCCCTGAGTGACAGCTCTGCTCCCAGCCCCTGCTGCAGAGATTAATATGAGCAGTTGCCTCTAAAACATTTTAATCTCACTTTTGGTCATTTTGAAAAATGGGTAATCAAACCCTGTAAATCATCACCCAGAGACAGTAAACAGTGCTTAAAGGTGTTCAACACCAGTCATGGATTGCACCTCGACCTTAAATCATCGCTGGCCAGCACCCTGGCAAGCTCATCACTTAGTGACGTGGCATCTTGGGAAGGTGCCCCATGAAGAAAGCTGAGGAGTTCTGTGTGCTTCTGTCTGGCCAGGCTTCATTTCAGCTGTGACTGGGAGGGTTGGTGCCTTGCATCACCTGGCACTAGGTGCAGGTCTTGCCTCATGGGCTGTTGTGGGGAGGGAAGAAAGGTTTGTGGTCTTAGCAGAGACCCAAAGGGAGACTTGAATTGGCCAAGCACCTCCACTGGGTTTAATGGCTCTTTCTACAAATGTTCTGGGATTTAGGGAGAAGTGCACATGCTCTGTAATAACCCTCAAAACCATCTGGCTGTGGAAGTTTGTAAGAATACTGGTTTCCTGTAAGAATAATTTATCTGCCTTAATTTTACATTATGGGTATGAACTGTCACATCAGCATTAGAATAATTAATGCAAATTAATGTTTTTCATTCCTAAAAATGACCTTTTCCCTTTTTGTCCAGCAGTTGGGCACTTGTCAGATGATGCCAGTAACTGCAATTCCTGAAATGCATTTGCTGCTGACCTGTGAAAACCTCTGAGGCAGATGTTTATGGCACAGGCAACACACTCAGGCACCTTGTACAGCTGAACTTTGTTAAACTAAATGAAAGTTCTGTCTCGGTAAATGAAAAAACCCAAAATCTCTAAAATTTTTGCCAGCATGTGAACATCAATGTTTATGAGATAACAGAAAGTTGGAATGATAGAGGAAGAGGCCGTATGATACTATTTAAGTAAAGTTTCATTAAATACAGCTTCATCAAGTCCTTCATTTTTAGTAATGTCAGGGGATGGTGCTGTGGGTGTCACCTGGAACCCACCAGCCAGGATATGGCCAGGGCTGCCTGGAGCATCGGCCATCTGCACAGGAGGGGCTGTGGGTCTGCAGGGGCAGGAAGGAGTTAGTCCAGGGGACCACTGGAGTATATAACTGAGAGTTAAAACTTTTTTCTGCTATCTTCATATTTGAATTAAATTGCAAGCTCAAAGGAAATGTGAAAACCTTAGCAAGTATTAGCCCAGGCTTTTCCTCTGTCTTCCTGATCCTGTGCAACAACTGAGAATTAAGAGGGGCCCTCCAGAGGCAATGAAGGACTGGCATGGCTGAAGGCATGCAGGTCCAGACCTGAGGTCAGTGGAGGCAGCAGCATTGCCTGAAGAGCCAAAAGTAGGTCTTGATTGAATATGCTTCCAGGGGATGAAATTAGGCAATGTATTCTATGCTTTCAAATAATTTTCCTATATTCAATCCCATTTAAAAATCATGGAAAGGTCTGTTACTCATCTGGTAGGATGGTATACTGTTTCGCTTATACTTTTGATTCTTTTTTACTGTATTGATGCTTTTTATTTGGGTGAAATTAATACTTTGGAGTTTTGCAGATTTTAGGTGTACGTTTGCTAATTTTTACTGGATGAGTAAGTGTATCATCAGGAGTATATCAAGGGGTGATCATAAGGTAAATAAAAGAACAATTAGTAGTGTTCTTTTCACTGTCCTCAACGTTTTTATAGTCCTTAAATGTGCAAAATTCTAACATGCAACAATTGAAACATGTGGACAACTGATTATCTGGTTGTGGATGACATTAGATTTCAAACCATTTTTTTCAGCTAAGTTCTCTTTCACATGAAAGATTGGACCAGATGGTCTTTTGAGGTCCTTCCAACCTGAGCTGTTTCGTGTCTCTATCATCACATGAAATGTGTGTGTATTAACATCTTTCAACAGTCCTCCTTCCTGCTTACCAAGAAGTCTTGCCCCTTGCAAAGAAATCTTTAGCAAGTTTTTTCTACACCAATATGCAACGGGTAGATTGTGCCACTGGAAACTGTGATATCCAAGCCGCTATCAAGGTGGGGATATCTGAGCCAGTATCATTATAAGCCGTGCTTTTGGTCCAGCTACACTCTGCTTGGATGATACCCATGCTGCCTGCCCTTTGGGCTCATTCCCTGTGAAGCAGTGAACCTTGCAAGCCTGACATAGCCTCCAAACCTGCAGAAAAAAAAAAAAAAACAACCAAAAAACCCCAAAAAAATCCAAAAACAAAACCCACACAACAACAACAAAAAAACAAATCAGGAAAAAACCCCTCACATTCATTAATAACCTACTTTAGCAGCCCCAGGGAGATTTATGGAGATACTTGTGCCAGGTGAGCGGCTGAGACACAGGTTTAATGGCAGATTTCAGAGTTTTAGCCTTTTTGCAGAGGCTTCTGTGCATGGCCCTGTAGAGCTATGCACTGGTGAAAGGAAGGAACCTTGTTGATAGCATTATCCTCACTTCCAAATACTGGGAGGTATTACTTGCTGAGAGTACCACATTGATACAAATACTAAAATCCAGACTGTATAAAAATATTACTTTTATTTAAAGACTCTTTTTACACATAGGTGTAGCAAAGATTGAATTATTTGGTTTAAGGATCTCAGAAGAACAGCTAAAAGGCTGATCAGGTACTGGAGAGAGTCTGGGGAGGGGGCACGGCAGGGAGAAGCCACAAAGAGTAACATGAGGTCTCTTGAAAGCTGTTGTGGTAAAATCATTCCTTAAAGTGTTTGAAATGGGGATGGCAAGTGATATTCCCAAAAATGAGTGACAAAGGCATCTGCTGAGAAAATGCGTAGTTTAGTATATCTGGGTGCAGGTTCTAGGCATTTCATTGTGTGTGCAATTTCCTTCTGTTCTTCAATTTATGTTTAAAAGGAAATTTGTAATTAAATGGAAAAGGACACTTCAGCTCACAGAATTTCTCTCTGATAGACAAGCCCATGTCATCAATGCAGAATGAATGTTTTTATTGTTTCCTAACAAAAACTGGGCATGACAGGGTAGCCTACAGAAAGCACAGTATTTCTTTATACTATTTCAGCTTGGGCCTGTGCTGATGCTATCACCTGTTCCCTGTGAGAGCTGTGTTTCCTGTTGCTGCAAACCTGGGGTTCACACTAGCAGGCTGAAAGATGAAAGGCTGATACTAATACCTTCACACATTTCATGGAGTGAATATTTCACATTCACTCGCTGTCCCCAGAGCTGGGTAGAAAATGCTCCTGCTCCTTCTTGTTCTGATGAAGTTTAATGGTGCATATGCATTTTCAAGTACTTGGGGTTTTGTTGTTTTGTGTTTTTTTTCCACAGCACATGCAAACTCAAGATACTGTCAGCTGTCCTCATGTCCTTCAAAACTCCTCCTATGGTTGTGTATTGTGCATATTCAAGGAGCTCTTTCATTTTGGTTATCTAAGGCGCTTTATGTACTTAATTATCCCTAGTAGGCTTTTCCGATGAGCCCTATGAAGGAACTCAGGAAAAGAAGAAAAAGAGGAGAAAGGTTAAAGATACATGATTCTCTCCAGGAGATAACCAGATAACAGCTGTGGATGCATTTAGTGATCAATGCCGCCTTTCCTCAAAACAAAAGAAATCCTAGGGTAAATTAAATCGAAAGCCAGCACTTAGGAGTAAATAGCCCTAAAGCAATACCCTGGAAAAGCAGCTTTCTGGAAAGAGAGAGACTAAGTGAGTAACACAGCTGGCTTATTTTTTTTCTGAAATTGCCTTTTTTTCCTATAGTTATTGACATGGGCACCCTTGGTGCTGACTACTAGACGATTCAGTTCACATCCTGAAGGTTTCAATGTAGGTATCCTTAAGGGGCCATGTAGGATTGGTCTTCAAAGATTCATCTTCTACCCCAAATGTCTCTTGAAGCTTTTTGGTCTTTTGTTGTGGCATTGCTGGGTTACTTGGAACTGAATCTATAATCCCTGGATTTGACTATGATGCTATTCTGACACCAGAAATGTTAATTAAAATAGGTGGATTTTAGAGGATAATTGTATTCCTTTGGACCCTTTTGCTTTTGCTGGGGAGAAAGAAGGACTGGTAATGTGGGAACACCTCAGTGTGCAGAACCTTCCCAGCACCCCTAGGCATTCTAGGGTAGGAAGGAGAATATAATCCTGCAGTTCCCCTTGACCACCTGCAGTACTGTGAACAAAGAGGGTTTGGCCTGCTTGATTGTCCCCATAGGCAGCACTTATAAAAAAGAGAAAGAGCAGTTCTTGAAACATGAGGGCTTTGGCTTGTCAGGAGCAGGGTAATGATAACAATCACATATAAAAGGTGCATGCCATATTTCCAGCTTGTTCATTTCTCTGAGAGCATCACAATCCTGGGGAGGGAAGTAATTGTCAAGTAGTCTAATAAGATGAAGGTGTTGCAGAGATTTAATTTCCTGGAGAACAGTTTTCCAAATTTCCTAGATATTCCAAAGCTGTATGAAACACTTTGGTTTCTGTGTTTTTTGGGAAAAGCCAAAATTTTCCAGCTGAACTGTGACTGACATAAAGATTGCCTCTGTCTTCCTTTCTGAGATCTTTAACAACCAGTTGATATATATAGCTTCCTACAGTAAATTATATTGTAAAGCCTTTACTGAAAAATAGGTGGAAATAAACTCAAAATCACTTGGAGATGTGTGCAGCAGGATTTTGCCATTTTTGAGCAATCCATTTTTCATAGCAGTAGTTGGTGGCTAAGCTCTTTTCTTCTGGTTCTACACGTGTATGTGTGTATATCTATATATATCATATTGTTGTTGTTTAGGAATGGTATTCTCCAATTTATAGTTCCCCCTGAAAGCACTCCAAACCATACTGCCAGTCACTCACTCCCACCCTTCATCATACCCTTCCCCTCCCCTGCAGTGGGATGGAGAGGGTATGGAGGCACAAAAAGTAAAGATCACAGCTTGGGAAAAGAACAATTTACTGGACACAGCAATGAGATAAGAGAACAAATAGTAATGACAACAATACTAATGACAGAAGGTACAAGAAAGAGGCAGATGATTCATGTGGAAACCCCCCAGCACTGCCTGACTGCTCCCTCTGCTATGTTGTGCCACCCAGAAGGGAGCTCTTCCCCCATCTCTGGAAAATGATGTATAGAATAACCTCCGGGTCCTGGCCATACCCTCTCCTGGTTACTGCAACAATTAACCCTGTCCTGGCTGGAATCAGGGCACAGACTCTCTGTGTGTCTCTGTGTGCCTGTTTGAATCATGGTGACTGCCAGTTGTGGGCTCATGTTGGAGACGCTGGGTCTCACAGTGAAGGTCCTTCCCCAAGGGATGGGCGGTTCCCAGCAGATGCCAGCAGTTGCTGAGAATGTGCTTCGGTCTCTTGACAAAATGGATTCTGTATTAGTAATATTTTAAATGAGTCTAACATAATGAGTAGCAGTTGGTTAAATCCTGTTTTCTGCCCAGGTATTTTAAATAATAGTGGGACACAGCCACTGTAAGCTTTTCATGCTGGGATTTGTGCAGGTTGCTTCCCAGGTTATCTGCTTCTCTGTGACCTCTCCTTTTCATCTTCTGCTGTCAGTACCTTCAGTGCATAAATGAACTGCAGATTAACTATCCGGGCTGGGATGTTTCGCTTTGCATTTGAAATGCAGATTCCCAGCATGAGGAGCTTGAACTCTCTGGCTGCCTTTGCTCCACAGAGTGTCACAGAGATTCAGATGTTAGAGCCACTTGCAGCACCAAATAATGCCTTCCCAGAGGCTACTCAGTCTTCGGGCATGATATTTCAAATAATTTATGAGTCAAAGGTTAAATTTAGGTCATCATCCTAAACATGGAGTATATTAAGATAGATCAGTCATTCATATTGTTAACTTGTAAGCTTTCTTTGTTTGTTTTAAAGGACATTGATTTTGTAATTACCCCAGAGATAGCCACTGAAAACCCCAAGAATGCACTGCTTAATTGAAATCCAAATATTGAAAGCTGTAGGAATGTAGCTGTAGGAATCCTGTGATGGGCTCTGCCATCTAGTGACACCCACAAAAAAAAATGAAATGTTTGCAAAAGCAAGCCAAACCCCTCATGTGATTATTTTTGAAACCTGCTCACTATGACTGGTAAGCCAACAAAGTGACTCAGGCACAGTGGTGTTGCCATTGTCTGATGGCACGGCTCAGCTCGGTCCAGCTTTGGCCTCCTTAGGCCTGCCAGGAGATCCATGCAGATTAAAACCACAAAGTTTTTTTACTGTTTTCAGTATTTACTCTGCCAAGACAGCTGAACTTTTGCCTGGTGATTAACTCCATAAGGGCCCTGTTCTGTACATCTGGGAAGCAGAACTGAACAGCAGTGCCCTGTCCATGGGGAGGCACACACCCAACCAAGTCTTCAAATGCACAGTCTTGAAAAACTTAAGTGAAATCTTAAAATACAGGTCTTGCAGTGTCCATGAGTTCATCTATCCCTTCTTCCAAAGCTGTTTCTTTCCTCTTCTATCTTCGGAAGAGTGTTGCACCAGGAATGCGTATTGTGTTTGGGCTGCATGTTTGCAACGTCTGGTCCTCCTCAGGGAGCAGCCTGACCAGGCTCCTGTGCAGCTGGGTCATGCAGGGAGCAGGTCACTATCTCCACTGAAAACCCTGGATGCAAGAGTTGACCACTACATCAAATGCCAATGAAGTGCCAAGCAGCATGGTCATGGGGGTGCTTACTACTTGTTAACCCTGTGAACATGCAAAAGCCTGTTTAGACTCAGGGGCTGGCCAAGGGGTCTCCTAGCTCTCAGCCCTACCAGTATATAAGAAGAGTAGTAATAACCCCATACCCTCAGTTACGTCTGTGCACAGTGATGAAAACTATAGTGCTTGTATAAGCGTCACTCATTTGGCAAAGGTTGGGGCTTTAAAATTCATTTTCTTTTTCCTTCTCCAGCTATTTTGATATCTCACTTAAATAGGAATAAATACAAAGACCTTCTCAGTCTCATAGTAGGAGATAGATAAGAGGTGAGGGAAAAGGAATAGCGCAAATTATGCATATTTTAGATATCACTGAGGAGGTGGATTTTATAGGTCTCTGTTTGAAGATGAAGCAGGAACTTAATCTATCTGCTGAGCCAGTGTGGTCTGACCCAAGCCCATTACTCTGGGGTGGGCTGACAGGCTCCAATTCAGTCTTTGTCCATACAGTAGAGTTTTACAAAAGTTTGGCTCTGGGAGGATTCTGATAACTGCTTTAAAGAACAATGTTGGCTGTGATGCAGGGGAGTTGGGTTGTTAATGGGCTGTAGATGCCATCCCCCACACCTTTATGTGTAATGCAGGCTGGGGCAAGGGAGCACCTGGTCAGCATCCTCCATCTGAAAGCCTCTGATACCTTTTTGCTGAACAGAAGTTATTTCTCAATACTGACACCATGGAATTAGGAACAAATTTAAATAAATCAGGATTTCACTTCCATCTCCACATTTTAAGTGCTGAACATTTGGTGTCATAAGCTCTGGGAGGTCCATCCTGTGAGTCATGATGCTCTGTGGGCAGAGTTGCAGAGATGCTGGGTTGATGTGAGGGCACCTGGCTGTGGCTCTCAACAATGTCAGGCCAGGGTCTTTTGAAGAGCCAACAGTGGAAAATAGGGAGAACTCAGGTAGTTGCTTTGATGTAGGCATCCAGTTGGATTAATGGGCTGATGACCTATCTGCAGTCCAGAATTTACAGGAGGGAGGTGTTAGCACATGGAGTGGGACAACTACAGGGGTACCTTTGTGCTGGTGTCTTAATCTGGGTTTGTAAAGGCTGGCAGAGCTGGTAGCTGGGACTCCTGGGCTTCGCTGTCATTGTGGTGGCTGCCTCTAACAGGAAACCTCTCTTTGTGTTGGCGTCTGAACAGGCGCCGAAGTCTTGTGCTGTTTCAAGACACGACACTGCCGTGTGCTATTTCTCCTGCTGCTGTGCTGTATTTTATGTAGCACTGCCTCTCAGTGTGCCTAGCATTGGGAAGTAACAAAAAGAAATTACTCATATGCTTTGAAAATAGGTAGAAAGATCAGTTAAAAATAGATAATTTTCTCTTTCAATTACTAAGGTCTAAGACGTGTTCATTTGTTAGTGTTTAAACAGCAGCTATTAACCTTTTTGTCCCTACCACTTCCTTACATTTTTCTGCTTGTGAATTTTGCAGCCCAGATGAATATTGAATGACTGTTTTTTAATAAATTATTTCTTTCTCTTTCTGAAGTTGAGTCAAGGAGCATCAATGTCAATGCCCCGATTTGTATTAAGGAAACTGTAGATAATTAAGCACTTGTGAGGGTCTGGGCAGTTTGTTGATGTGTTTTTAATTTTCTGGTGAGTGAGTGATGTTCTTTGAATAGTGGTCATTGGGGAAATCAGAGCTTACTGAAGTGACAACCAGTGTTGTCTTCACTGTCATGTTCAGTGCAAGTCCAGCAGTATTATGGCAAAGCTTACGGGCAGAGATGACTATGCATCTGTCAGATGCACTGACAAATGCTCTTCGCATCCCTGTGTTAAACTTACGAGAATTTGTGTCAGCTGTGTAGATTTCAGGTTTCTTTCACAATAGCATACCTTGTTGTGAGGTGTAGTTGCTTTGTGCACCATCTATAATGTAAAACAGAATGATCTGTAACACAAAATCAAGAGTTGGTGGGCTGATGCTGCCTGGACACCAGATGCCCACCATAGCTGCTGTATTACTCCCTTCCTCAGCTGGACAGAGGAAATATAACAAAATTCCTGTGGGTCAGGATAAGGACAGGGAGAGATCACTCACCATTACCATCATATGTGAAGCAGACTAAGCTGGAGGAATTATTGTAATTTATTACCAACCAAATGAGAGTAGGATAATGATAAAACTGAAATCATAAAACCCCTTCCCTCCACCTCTCCCTTCTTCCTGGGCTCAGCTTCACTCCCAGTGGCACAGAGGGACAGGGAATGGGGGCTGCAATCAGTTCATCACACTCTGTTTCTCCCACTCCTTCTTCCTCACCCTGGACTCCTCACATGTTTCTCCTTCTGCCTGGGGTCCCTCCCACTGGAGACAGTCCTCCACGCATTTATCCAATATGAGTCCTGCCCACTGGCTGCAGTTCTCCATGAACTGCTCCATCGTGGGTCCCTTCGTGGGCTGCAGTCCTTCAGGAACAGACTGCTCTGGCATGGGTTCCCCATGGGATCACAAGTCCTGCCAGCTAACCTGCTCCAGTGTGAGCTCCTCTCTCCCAAGTCCCACAGGTCCTGCCAGGAGCCTGCTCCAGTGTGGGCTTCCCATGGAGTCACACCCTCCTTTGGGCATGCCCCTGCTCTGGAATGGGATCCTCCAGGGGCTGCAGGTGGATCTCTGCTCAATATTTGACCCCCATTGGCTGCAGGGGCACAGCTGCCTCACCGTGGGCTGCAAGGGAATCTCAGCTCTGGTGCCTGGAGCACCTCCTGCCACTTGTTTCAGTGGGACTGATCTCTTGGCTGTCCTTGCATTTGCTGCCAGGCCATGGTTCTTGCTTTCCTAAAGTTACAAGAGATTGCAAAAACAAGTCCTCACGAGTGCTGCTCATCTCTACTTGGCACCACTGCCTTAAGTAGACTCTGTGCTGGGGCTCTGCACATGCATGGGTATTTCTAATAGCTGGTTCAGGGTGCAATCTCATCCGAATCAAAATTTCATCTTATTTTGAATAAGGAACACAGACTTTTCTTCAGAGCAATTTCTGTGAGATACAGGCTGTTCATTGCAAACAGAGAGATGCTCGAGCACAGCAGCCCACTTGGGGAGGACAATGCCGTTTAAAGCCCTGAGTTAATGAGAAGTCCACAGCACATATTTGATAAGCTTTGTCATTCTTTGTCTGCAGATCACAGACCCTGCATTTTAATTTACAATATATAATGCTTTCTTAATGAGTTCCAGTGGATAGCCATTGAAACATGGCACTTGCAGCTGCCAGCACGATTATGAAAAAGAGGCAGTTATTTGATTTACGTGATATTCTGTTATGGTAACTAATATTTGCAGACAGGATACAATAGAGGAAGAAAAACCCCTTCATTTAGATTTTGGTATCTCAGGACTCAGGTGCTAAATCATTTATTTTGCATGTACGTGGACCAACTACTAATTGAAAATTAATGGAATTATGTTTGAGTCTTGAAAGTCTAGAGAGACTCCTGTTTGCTTTGCACCACAAAGTTCAAGCAAACCCAGTAACACTAACAGGATTTTTAAAGTGCAAATGAGCTTCTTAACGTAGTACACAGAAGCATTTTATAGAAGAGGTCCCTCATCTATTCCCTCTGTTTCAAAACAGAAGTGAAAAAGCCTAGAACACGGGAAACAACAAAATTGTAGTGCTATGGAAGGAATGATGCATTACTGCTGGTAAGGTTTGTTTTGTAAGGAGTTACTTTCCTGCTCCCTTTTCCTTCAGCTTGAGCCTGTGTGCAAGCCTTTATCTAGAGCTCTGTGTGTGTATGCATGCTTATCCCCTTTCCTATACACCCCTCCCTGCAGAGCACCACACTGATGACTTCTTACACAGAGGCACAATTTAAAGGGTTTATAGGGTTTTTCTCTTGTTCTTCCTGGGATTTTGGTTGGTTTTGTTTCGATTTCCTTGTTTGTTTGGTTTTTTTTTCTTACAGTAGAAATAGGAGCCATAATGCCTTTGTGTGCTAGGCAGTAAACAAGGTGATAATTTTCTTCTGTGCTGGTAATTTCCACTGAGTTTGTATGTGGTGGGGAAATGTGTATGTTTATGGTGGGGTGATACTGTGGGACCCAAGTCAAGGAACAGATGCAACTTCTGGTCTCTAATACAAGACACAAACTGCTAGGGAAAAAAAAAGGAAAGAAAATAAAAAGTTTCGAGTGGGGATGAAAAATTTTGTATGATTACAACTTCTGATATTTTCTGTGTTAGATTGCTTGATTTTGCAGTTGTAATTCTTAGCATTGATGATGGTGATGGTGATGATGGTTGTTGTTGTTACATGTGCTCGGAAAGCCCCACAGGGCTAGCAGGGGGGTAAGGCCTGCCTGTGGGTTTTGCAGATACTTGCAGAAACTCTGCAGTGGTGAGTTTGAGATTTCCATATGCCAGTCTCAGCTGTGGGGAGAGGGGTTGTCACAATCATTCACTGTCCTGATCTCATTTGTCTCTCCTAGTCCATCTCTACCCAATCCAGTACTCCCAAGTTTCCCCTTTCCTGATCTGCTCCCAAGTTTTCCTTTTCCTGGTCTAGCAGTGGAGCAGACTGCCCAGGAAAGTGATTGAGTTGCCATCCCTGGAGGTATTTAAAAGATGTGTAGATATGTCTCTTGGGGACATGGTTTATTGGTAGCTTGGCAGTGCTGCATTAACAGTACAGCCCAACAATCTTAGGGGTCTTTTCCAGCCTGAACAATTCCATGATCCTATGAATCATACAGCACTTAACATACCATATAAAAATACCACTGCTCCCCTGCACAGTGACCAGCACTGCTGCAGCCAGAGCAGCAGCTACAGGGACATCTTGCCCTGGATCTGCAGCTCATACACCAAAAGCATCCTGAAGAGTCAAGCACAAATGTGTATCTACTCATCCCATGAAAGCCAGGAGACCAGACATAGCCTCACCTCACCACATTTACAAAGCAAAGCATTCCAGTCAGAAAACTGGTAGCTGGTTTTGCTCTGGCCTGCAATAAAAAGTGATGGTAGTTAATCTGATGACACAGATCTCCAGTATGGAAGTTTAAATAATGAGTCATTTAAGTTTGGCAAAGTGTGGAGGAGCAGAGTCCCACAGCCAAAAGCTTCTGCATTGCTGGTGAATGAGCTTGAAGTGCACATTCCCCTTCTGTAGCATGTGAGCAAATGCATACGTCTGTGTGTGCACCGTGCGAGGCTGAGTCATCGGTATCACCATTTGCCAAGGCATGGAGACTGAAAAAAATGAGAAATGCGTGTAAAAATATACCCGTTGCTAGATCAAAAGGATGTGGCACGGGGAAGCTGCAGCGAGGCGATAGTGACGCTCGTGTTCGTCAAATGGCTTTTGTGCGAGAGGAAATTAAACGGAGAGGGACTGTGGCCTGTGGAGCTGCCATTTCCAAGGGGCAGAGAGAAGGTAGAAAGAAGTGATTTTTCATGGGTATGCCTGCTAAAAGGTGTAGATGTGTCAGATGAAATAACTGGGTAGCAAGTTCAGAGCGAAAAAGGGGGACCCCATTTTCCCCAGCACTGTGTGTTGGGGTTGTATGGCTCTGCACCCCTGGCTGCTCTGCCTGCCAGCGCCAAAATGGGCACACAAAACGGCTACAGAAAAAAAGCCTTTGTGGAGCTATTACTAACCAAGGAACAGTTATTCCTCACGGCTCAGGAATCCTTCTAATTTTAGGTTGCCAGAAGCTTGCAAGGCCTGCCCAGGGAGGTCTCCCTGTTCTCATGCCATAGGCTTACAAGCAGCTGCTCCAAGCAGCAGCAAAAATGAGCTCATGGTTTGGTTCAGTCCAGACCTCCTTGTGCCTGTTGTTTTGCTGAGCTTTTAAATTAGTTCTTTTTAATATTTTTGGAAGTTTCTGAGAAGGCACTGCTTTAATATAACTGTAATTAAACCCCAGAACTCTTTAAAACTCTCGTTTAGAAGTAGGTCAGTTTGCACTTACTTGTCTTGAAGGGTTTTTTTTTTTCTTTTCTCATGTCTTAGTTGTAGGCTGACTTACCATCTGCCTTTCCTTGGCAAAGCAAAGAAGCAGAAGATAAAAATTTGTAAGATATAATTGGGCTAATATTAATCATTTATCTTACATGAGGTGAGTCACTGGAAATTATGTGTGACTGTATTTCTAAGTCCTTTTTATGGGAGACTTCAAGTTCAGAAAACCTTCCCAGTAAAAACAAAAATCCCAAATAAAAGACTCAGTCTGTGCAGAAAGTGCTAGGATATTTTAAAGCCATGTGTGGAGAGCTGGGAGTTTCTTCTTGTGCAGTAATTGGGTTTTACATGGTTGGGAAATCACGGGATGAGCCCAGGCAGGATGTGGGATTGGTGCTCACCCCAGGGGATTGCAGAGCAGGTTGGGCTCTCTTCTCCACTGTCCCACCAGGCTGGCAGTGAGCAGTCAGTAAAACAGTTGTGTATAGTACGTACAGACTTCAACAGATAGGATTATTTATTATAGTTTTACTGTAACAAGTCTCTACGGTCAATGTGTCAGTTCATGGACGATGTTTGTCAATCTGTACACATAATCAAGTTCACTAACTTCCCCAATTTTGAAAAAAAATTTTAATAAAAAGGCTGAAAAATGGATATCTCCTGCAACACCCCAGAAGTAATTTTGGTTTTGGTCCAGTCATTGAATTTCTTTCCCTCCAGCAACTGGAGGCTAAATGAACAGCATCACCTTCCCTCCTCTGGGAAGCAAGACCAAAGGAAAATGCTGCTTCTTATGTCAGTGTACTCTCTTGGATTAATGGCTGCACCCAGCAGCTAACAACTGCTACCCCCTCTTTTTTTATAAATATGAAAGAAATATTTATTTGAATCTAAGGTATCAAAAGAAAAAATTAAGAGGATACTTCTTCCTTTGCTGTTGGTTCTTCCAAGCCTCTGCCACATTTTTTACTGACTTTAATAAAAGCTGCTCTTATTGTAGCTTTCAAATGATTTCTTTATTTTATCTATGTGTGTGTATGCGTGCACATGGGCTTTTTAAAGCTTGCAGATGGTTTTTCTTCACCTCAGCGTTATGGCTGGCCAGGAAATTTTTTTTTATTGTTTTGGTTTAGATTTTGTCTGAAAAGTAAGGCCTGCCAGAGCCAGAGACTACTTCTCAACCCAAGGAAGGGATGAGATGGACTTTTGGAAGCAGATGGTGGCATAAAGAGGTTTCAGTAGCAGAGGGTCAGAAAATAAACGCCCCAGACTATTAAGACTATTTGAAATAAGGTATGTGTATAATTCTACATTTACAGCTTAAAAGGAAGCAACATGCCATAAGTATAAATTTACCTTTGTTTCTCCTTATCCTTCTCTACTGACAATTACTATTATAGTGTTCAACATTAACATCAAATAAAGCAATTTACAGCAGCACACTTTCCTGTATCTTCCCATGCATTTCATAGCTGCTGAGTACTGCTGTTGGTTGGTTGGTTGGTTGGTGATTAAAACTCAAAAGGGATAGTGAAGTTTACAAGCATGAATGCTGGCAGCACCCAGTGTGGTGTTCTGCATGTGGGAGCAGTTCAGCCTTTTTGGCTTGAGTTCTCACAGGAGTTTAAGCCTGCTTATTGTTTCTTTAGGCCTATTCTTACATTTTGACTGGTTTTATATAGGTCAGAGCTGAATGTTTTAAGTTTTGGCTTGGTTGAAACCCTAGTGAAATAATTTGTCTTTGACTGACAATATAAGGAAACAAGAGAAAAAAGAAAATTCAGCAACTTCTTCCATGGTCCACATAGACTGGGAGGGGATATTTGTGCCCCTACCTGAGTCAGAAAACCTGATAAGGAAACATAAAAATGACTGGAGTCATGGAAGTAATGGAGACTGTTTTTCAGTGGGAAGTCTTAGAATTGTAGAATTGTAGAATGTTTTATGCTTAGTTTATCTAAACAGATGAGGTATTGATTCGCCTGATAGAAGCCTTCACCCAGAGACAGTGCCAGGTGCTCTGAGACTCTCTTCAGTGCAGCGCAAAAAGAAGGGAAAGACCTCAGAGAGGGAGGGTTGCACTTGAATGTCAGAGCCACCACTTCAAAAACCTACTGCCCATCTCCCCGTGTCGTCAGGAAAATAAGCCTTAAGCAAATATATAAGCAGCACAGTGGAGATTTTGAAGTCCAGTCAAGGTCAGTGAAATGACAGTGTCTGTTATATGGGAGGGCACATTATGTGATCTCGTGATTCCTTTTTACCTTAAAAGCTATTAGTGTGTGCCATTTTCTGTTTTAGATATGGATAACCCACGTCTGTTACACACAGTTCATAGTTATGATACTATTTGTCTGGAGAAAAAATGTCAAAATTGTTAAGTAGAATCTGAGTTTTATGTCTTTGCACCAGATTTCTTTGGGGAAATTTCCCATAGTCTTTTATTTTTAATATTGATACAGGCTCTGGCTTTGGTGATTTGTCTTGCTGCCACATAAAGTTTGTTGAAAGGAGTGTAGTGATTAATGGCAAGGACATTTTAAAATTCTTGTGAGATGGGCTAAGATTATTATTTTCCTTCCTTGAGTTTTGCCATGTAATCCCTGCTGTCAGAAGATAAGCACTATGTGACTTAATCAGCACTTGGGGAGAGCCCATTAGTGACGAATCCAGGTACTACAGCTGATCATGTAGATGATTGAATAAATAGTGTCGTTCTTTCTTTACCAGTGTATTGCACAAATACTGTGGTGTTCAGTTCAGTTGCTGGAAGTAGAATGAGGTTTTTTTGCAAGGTATTATATATCATAAGGGAAAGGTATTATATGGGAGAGGGAGAGGGAAAACTGCCTAGGAAGCAGATGGTATAAGCAGGAACAGTAGAGTTTTCAGCAGAATAAATTAGTTGGGTTAGATGCTCTTAAGCTGTTGAAGTGAGGTGGGGACTTAGCAAAGCAAAATAGACATAAACAGGCACATTGAACAGTGTTTCAGCTTCTAATAAAACCTTCCTAGGAGTCACAGAGCCAAACCTGAAATTCCTGTGTGTTCTGCAAAGGGATAATATAAAACATGTTACAAAATTAAAGTTTTATTAAAATGCAGATAAGGATTAAGAGTGTCTGAAAGCAATTTAGGGCTAGGCCCATTACAGGAATACTGCAAATATTCTAAAATAAACCTCATAGATGCAACATGTCTAGAACGAAGGTTAACCTTAAAATAGATCAGAGATGTTCAGGACTGGAAATGCACAGTCACTTCACCCAAAGAATCTTGACTTTGTTGTCTACTGAGGTCATGTAATAGCTATATAATTATTGTGAGTGAATAATAGGGTTTTATTATTTTTAAAGTCCTGAAACAGATTAACTTGGTCTTTTAAATTATGTTTTCCTCTTAAGTTGTGCCTGAGGGATGAAGATATGGTTAAGAGTAGTGCCTAAGGAAGGTTACTACCAATGTATTTTCATGTTTTTGTTCACAAAATGACAAATGACCCTATTTGTGAGTTTTCAGAAAATACTGTCTGAACTGTCTATTGCACAGGGAGGATGTGCTACATTGTGTGCAGTGTTTGCTTTCAGTGCAGGACTCAAACTAGTTCAGGGAAACTAAGTGGTACTTCTGCTGTGAAAGATATGTAAAATGTTGAAAAAGTGACTGGGAAACTGAACATGAGAAAAATGTTACCGACAGAATTACCAAGGGAATGGAATGAAAATAGGTATTTGTCTGAATGTGATATTGACTTGAACCCTTCAATGAGATTAGAAAAAAGAAGGGCAGAAAGAAGAGCTACATCAGGAATTGGCCAGAGAAATTCGATGATATTTGCTTCTATCCTGAATGTAAATGCAGGGAAAGCTGATGCAGAGCAGTGGCTCACACAGGACTGGGAGTGGTTGCCAAGTGAAGGCGAGGAATCTCTCCTTGAATACAAGTAATACAAGTTTGTTGGGTAGGTGAGGGAGCCTGGGTACCACTCTGAGAGCCTTCAGTAAGACAGTACTGGAAAGAAGCCATGGCAAACACCTCCTCATCTGCAGCTGAGGGGATATCTTCCTGTAAGGAGACTTTCTCATGTTACTGAGCCTGTGCAAATCCATGTCCCTGTTGGATTCTGAGGTCTGTGAAATGTGTAGTGGCCCAGAAACCAGAACATTGGCATATCTGCTCCATAAAATGCAGGTCCAGTGGTATATCCAGAGCCTGGAATGTGCCAGGACATAGAGGAAATAAATGTCTCACTGGTGGTGTCACTGTTTCACCAGAGCTGCTGCTGGAAGTAAAGCACCTTTCCTTGGGATGAAAGAGGATTTTGACTTGGTGTAAGGCTGCTTTAGTGGATTTAGCAGCAGCAAGGCACTTCATAACCCTTCAGTAAGAGCAGAAACAGCAGAGGATGCCGAGTCCGCCATATGTTCATGTTTAATAGAAGTTTATAAGTCTGTGAATTTTGCCTACGGGATGTCTAAAGACTCAGGGGTCATGTAAATTGAAACAATGCAAAGTTTATTGTGCATTTAACTTAATTTAAATACCTAGAAACAAGCACAGGGGGATTCTTACCAGTTGCAGTTATTGGTTTTAATAAATACCATTGTAATTGGATGTGATTTAATAAAAACGGTGTATTTCCAGCCTTTTGGAGTGGACACACAGCTCCCCTAAGAGAAGACAACAGAGAGGGATTAATCAGAATAACTTTTCTTTTAACTCAGTCAGTGTTACTGAGTCGCTCCAAGGAGCCAGGGGGTATTCAGTTTCACTCACACCAACTTCAGGCTTTGTGTTTAATCTTGGTGGTGGTGGAAAGGTCTGCACTGAGGTGGCTGCTTCACTCTGCAGGTCCCCTGTGAAATGACCCTTGGGATGACGGAGGAGGCTACATTTGGACCAATATCGTGGTCTTTTTCCTACGAGTTAATTGTGGAGAATGGTGACTTCCCAGTTGACCCTGTTGGATTTCAGAGCTCAGGAGAAGCTGCCCACATGGCTGCATGTCCATGGCTTTGCCCATCAATTATCTCCTTTCTGCTTTATTCAGCTCAGTGTGGTCTTTGATCTGCTGTGATCTAATGTGATCTCATCTAACATAATCTGTTTGTGTTCAGAATCTCAGTTGAAGTTAGGGGCAAGATTGATATTAATTTCAGTAAACCTAAGATTTATCCCAATATGGATATTTGCACACCTAAACACCTGCAGACACCATTTCTGTGCAAATTGCAGTCACAGTAATCCTGCAGCATTCAAACACAGGCAAAAATTAACATAGTTATAAATTCTCTTCCTGTTCATGGGTTTCCTGGTAGATTATAAACCTGGAGATACATGTGCAATTCCTGTGTGTTGTTTTAATAGCAAATTCCCTAAAGCCATCACCAGATTCAGCAAGTTTGTGTTGCATTACTTTTATCCAGCTTGTTTTATTGAAAACACCTGTGGGAAACTAACAGTTATCTGGCATCAATTCAATATTCAGCATCTAAAAAATATTAACTTATTTATGTAGTATTTAGGGATCAGAATAATTGCTTTCAGCATAGTACCAGTGCTGAGAAAATCCGTTTTTAAGGTATGACTCTAAGGTCACTAATAAATTTTGAGTCTTAGAGTTTCTTCCAGAAAAGCGAAAGGGGTCTATGACACAGTGTTTGAAATATATTCTGCTTTGGATATAAAGCCAGAATATTTATTTAGCATAAAATCAAGTAGGTGAATCAGAGACAGGTTTTATGTTTCATACTATCAGGTAGACCCTGTAAGCCTGTTAAAGAATCACAGCAAGAAATGGGATCCCTGTATTTGGGGTATGGTTAGGAGAGATCTTTTAGCTTTATGGCCATCATAATATTGCCTTTTGCTCAGCCTTGGAAAGTCATGTGTTCGGTTTGTAAAGTGTAATGGCAATTTCTTCTTTGATGAGGGCTCCAATTACAGTGATTTTATCTTACAATGTTTGATTGTGTAATCTTTAGAAAACCATTTAGACATGCTGAAGCATTAGCACCAGGTGTGTGGTACCATGAAATCTGTTATAAAACAGCTGTTAGCAATGCATTCACCAAGTATCTCTAAATAAATGAAAGACCCAGTTAAGAAAATACTTGTTATTTATGCAGTATCACCTTGTGAGTGCTGTGTGTGGTAGCACAGCAGGAGTGGTGCAACCAGCCTGTTGTGCCATCACTGAGAAGTCTTAATACGCTCACAGGTAGGAGACTTGGTATTTTGTGATTTTTCTAACACAGTAATTCGCTGGATCTGGTGACAGTGTTTTTTTTGAATTTGATTGTTAGTGAAATGGAGACTGTGGAGGTGATATTTCAGCGTCACTGGAGCATGTGATCCTGAGGGCACAGGTGGCAATCAGTGATATAACAGTATAAGCAATTATATAATGCTAAATCAAATAAAATAATCAATAACATAGCACCAATGCTATAATAATAAATTATGTTATGATGATAGCTATAAGAAGTGTATCTGAGCCACCATTCTCCAGTAAGGTCAGGTGGTGCCCGTGTGCCATTGTTCTCCATTTTGTGCACTGACAGTGAACAAACAACCTGCCAGCTGCAAAGCTTCTTAAAAAAGCACAAAATTTGATTCAAGATTTGAAAACACCACAGAACATGAATAGGAGAATATTTGATAATATCTTAATAAATGCTGTCCTTTGACAAAGCTCTTACCCCTTAGCTGGCCTCTGAATACTCTATTATCCTAGAGTGAAAATAAGATTCAAGATAAAAACAAAGAAACAGGCTCTATTAACACTAAAGGGCCTCTGCAGTTTTCCCTATCTGGGCCAGCCTCTTTGTGTTTTCCTCCCTCAATGAGTTCCTGTCGGTTTATATTTCATCAGACAATATAAATTTAAGTCCTTACAATGTTCTCCCTCTCATTTCTCTCCGATCATATATTATTTAACCCTCTAAAGCATTTTATGTCTTGAAAGGTGTCATAAAAAATAAAGTTGATTGGTATAAATATTGCATTAGGAAGTTTCTACATTTGTGACCTGGTTTTCGTTGCCCTACATCATAGGATGATAAATATTAGTTTATGTTTAGTACCTGTGTGGTGTAACATTATGTACCTGTGTGTGCTTTAATTCAACTATACACCTAATGAACTTAAAACTCTCAGTGTGATACTGTTGGTTTCTGTACACCAGTGTGTGTGCATTACAAGTTGGGCAGACTTTTTGTTTGCAGATTTTTGCTTTCCATGGCATCAGAAATTCTCCAGAGTAATGAGATTTTTAATTTAAAAATAAAAAGGAATCATACAGTTGAAAATGTGGTTTTACAAAATGCCTCCACCTAGTTTCATAGCTTTCTGTGCCATCTAGTTTTCTATTTATCACTTGGCTTACCTGTTTCAGTTATTTGAAATAGTAGAAGTAAAGCATGAAATAACCTCAATTTGCGTAAAATTTATCAGTTTTTTCTGGATGTCAGTTTTTACTGGGTTTCATCCCCAAACTGCGAGATTAATAATGTTTTATTTATGGTGTCTTACTGAGGTGTGGAAACCTGATGGAGTTGTGACTTCTGTCTTTCTGCCTTGAATATGGATATACTTCATCACTCTGGCTTTACACCAAGGGTGAGATGACCAGCATCAGTAAGAGAGCAGGTCCTTGTGATTGACATTAAACATGGTCTAGGCAGACTGTGCTATGTGAGGACCTCTGTTATCTGAAGTGCCAGGTAGACAGAACTATGTATTTGTAACTGAAAGCATAAAATGGATTATACGGGAAAAATGTGGTGTGTAGGAGAGAGAGCAGAAAGCAAAGATTACTTTGGGTACTTGGAATGAATCTTTCATCAGAGCCCTAGAATGAAAATCCAAAGATTTAAAAGGTAATGTGGATTGAGGCCAATAACAACAGTTTATTGATTTAAGTGGTCGTGAATTAATCTTAATGCAGAAAGAGAATTTCCAATAAATTAATCTTAAAAGAGCAAAAAACAACCCAGCACTATGGCTTATTTTATAGAAGATAAATAATAGGAAGAAAAACATTTCTTCTGGTAGGATGACAAGTATAGAATAATCCTTAAGATACCTATATGTACAATACTTTGGTTAAACAGCCTAAATATTTATGGAAATGACAGGCAGCGGGACTTCCATGCTGCTTTATTTCCAGAAGAATGACATTTGAGTCATCAAAATAAGAATATTAAACAAGGGTGGTTTTTTTGCAAGACTAATTTAAGCTGTTAGGTGACCACTACGCCATTCATGGGTGGGTCTGAGTGACTATGATGGTGTGATTTTTCAGGGTATGTTCTTCATCAGAGGAAAATATCTCAAGTGGAAGCTTAAAAAAATACCTTTTCCTTTGATTTTTTCTCACGGAACAATGTTTCATAGGTCTTTGTAAGCTTTATCTTTCCTAAGAATTCCCGACTGTGCAGCATATGCACAAGGATTTGGGAGATGGCAGTAGAGGTTGATTTGGATGCTTTAGTTTGTCCCTGTCTTCTGCATCAGTGAGGAATGGGAGAACTGGTTAAAAACCAAAAACTTTAGGAAAAAAAATCTTTCTGATAGTTTCCCCCCAAACCTCTTTTAGTTGTCCTCAAAAATGTCTGACTTCAATCAGGCTGTTTTTACTCATGGTGAGCAATCCCAGGTTTTCACAGCAGTGATACTGAAAGTATTTTTCTCTGTATTTGGAGTAACTGCAGTTCAAATACAAGGGGTAGTTCATGGTTCAGAGCTATTGCAGTCAGGTTTATTGCAAACCTAGCCAGGAATTGCAAACTGAGGACACCCAGCTCAGTCTTGAAGGTTTTTATAAGGGTAACATGTCTTAAGGAGGTCAGGAAAGTCTTCTCCTCTCCCACACCTCAAAGCTTTCTTTCTGCGTGCTTGTTGGGAGACCATTAGCTTTGTAAAACATTGCTGGAAGCACTTACCTCTTATTTTTACTCCCAGTCTGGGGAAGGCTTCATCAAGAAAGCTTTTTCTTCTGTGCAGGTTCTCTTTATCTTATGAATATTTCAGCAGAATCTGTGCAAAAGAAAGGGGCTTTTTAGCTGAAAAGCATTCTTTGCTGTTCTGAGCTGCACACCGTCTTCCTATTGTCTGAGCTGTAATTGCTCAGTGCCGCTGTTGTTTAGGGAATAGGTTGCACACTCAGCATCCTCAGAGTTACAGATCCCTCCTTTCTCTCCTTTCTCCAGCAGCTCAACTTTTCTGACACAGCTGATTTATGACTACAGCAGAGTCCATGATTTCAAAGCCACATTGTCCATAAGATTTCTAGTATGGCAGAGCACATGGTTTTGTGGTCATCTTGTTTTTGCTAAAATATCCATGTGGTAGAGTATGTTTGTGTGTGTTTGCATAACTGTGTCTCTAGGGTCTGTCTATTAAGGGAAAAGTGTAGAAGAGCCAAAAAGAGAGACTGAGTATCTGGCATGGTGTCTCTAGAGATTCCCTCCTCTTCTATTAACCTTTCCACCACAACCACTTTTGTATTTCTGTTCTTAATTAGAATTTCGAGTGGAGCTATGGAAGGAGCGTATCTATCCCCCAGTTGATTCCTCCATCTGATTTGGCATCCAGAAATGCGTTTCTTAGGAATTAATTATAATTGCTTTTGATGGAAAGCCAACTTTTTTCTTGTGCTAACTGTTAATTCTTAGCTTGTTTAACATGTGATTAAGTAACGATGATAAGCCTGAGTGCAGGCTCTCCCTGTGCTTGTGATTTGAATGGTTGTGTTTTGTGTTCCAGGCTCAGTGTGGCTTGGTGGCTGTGGCACGTTAGTGGTCAGCATGGAGACGTGTTTTGGAGGGGCAAAGAAAAGACTGTGAGAGGTTGATTAGTGAAAAGTTAAAACTACTATTTTTAGGACTGCCTGGCTCATTTTCAATCCAGTGCATAGCATGCCTCTCCCCAGCTGTATTCAGGTTAGGAAAGTTTAATGCTTTGGCCACTTCTTGACGGCTACATGTGGCTGATGTGGGGACATGAGCACCTTGTTTCTTGTGGGATTTCTCTGTCCTGGGGACAATGAGTAGCACCCAACTCCTGGGCTGGAGAAGCCTATTGCTGTAGCCTCTGCTTTGGGGACTCATCGTGACAGGCTCCCCTAGCTGTGGGTTTTTTTGTTTTTCTGCTTTTTCCTATGTATCCTTTTTAGATTGCCTGCTATTCCAGTTTCTGAGAGTAACCCCTCATGCTATTGACTTATGTTTTTATTCCTTCTTCTTCTCATGACAGCCAAAGATGTCATACAGGTTCTTCAAGACAGGTTAAAACATCTTTTAGACACTTTATAACTATGCTGCTGGAATTATTTGTGACTGTCAGTGAAAAGCCTTTACTGGGTTATTTTATTCTGAAAACTGACTTTGTAAAAGGAGAGTTGTAGCTGTCCAAGCACATTTCTTTATCAAAATCACTGAGCTTAGGGTGGTGAAGTGCTTATCCTCCTGCCAGCCTTAAACCCTATCTCAGTGCCAATCAATATGAGGATTGTTTTCAGTTGAGACAGACAGTTTGACAAAGTAGTGATGGTTGTGAGTAAAGAAGACAGAGGCTTTTCTCTAGCTCAGTCAGTGAAGCTGCATATAAGCTTTACATCAGAGAAGGTAGGTTCCCCTCACCAGCCTCATCATAAATGGGCAAAAGTTAGGTAGAAGATGTCCTGTTTATGTCAAACACTCATTTGTGCTATTAATTTAGGCGACAGGATTTCCAGAGACACCTTGCAGTGCAGCATGAAAGGTGGGAGTCCCAGAAATGCTGTGAGGGTAGGTGCTTTGTGCATGTATAAATGGCAGGTCCTTAGGAGGAGATGCTGCTAGGGGGCAGGCAGTGAGGGGGGAATGCTGCACACCTGACTCCAACTGGTGAGCAGCGTTTGCCAAAAGCTCCAGTGCAACCGGACAGCTGCAATTCCGCCAGGGCTTGGAGAGGAGCAGTGAGGGGTTGAGGGATTGTCTCTTCAACTACCACCTTTTCAGTCCAATGTGATTTCTTTTCAGCTAGGCATGAACCTATCCTGTTTTATCTCCCAGACACTAAGCAGTCAAAGGAAGAGCCAGTACATAAAGAAGAGATGTAAAAGAATAGGGAAATTTAAAAGAGATTTTCAGACTTGTTTAGCAACTTCCAGGGAAGCCATGAAGATAAGAATGCTTTCAGTTTGCATTCCATGATCAGCCATGCCAAAAAGGATTAAAATGATGGATTCTGAATAAAAGAAGTATTCTTAATAGTTATTAATTCTCTAAACTTCATCTTCTCACTGGGAAATTCTGTCTAGAGTGTGTGGGATCATCCCCAACTTCAGCCCTGACCTGAGGCCTCCTGAACTTGAGATAGTGATACAGATGGCAGGTTTTTTTGTCAGGTTGCTATGGGTTTGTGCCTAGGTTTTACTGAAAGAGGATGGTTGTTTTTATCAACTTGTAACCTATCCAGGCAGGAAGTGTGCTCTTGGTGGAAGAGGTGAGGCCTGGGAATGGTGAGTTGTGCAGTGCTACCAGCCACAGCAAGTGATGACGTTGCCAGGAGTGTTGTGGGGAATTTGAGTCCAGCTGAAAATGTGAATTAAGATCTGGTAACATTAGATAATGTATGAAAATAGCCATATTCCATGAGACCAAACTCAAGAGATGTTTTACTGTGGCTGGTAGCACATACGTAGGCAGGAATCCATGTTCAGGACACGGGCCATCTTGAAGTCTGTTCTAGCTATAAAGAGTGAGACAAGGACCACATTGCAGGAGATAGGTTTATGATATTGCAGATCTTTGTGCTTTTACAATAATGTTTGAGAGATGGTTAGAAAACCATGCAAAATTACTGGAACCAGGATGTGACTAATTGCTAAATCCCATTAAACGGAAATGGATTGATTTTTATGATCAGCAACCTGAACTATCTAAGTGTTTGCATAACTTTGCAGGGTATCTTCAAGGCAGTGAGAAAGAGAATTGAAAACGTCCTTTTTTGTTCCCCATTTAGGCATTTGACATTTTTATCTGCATGCAGCAGATTAGCAGAGGAAGGGCTATGCAGGGCAGCACTTAATTCGTTCTGCCTGTGCTGGGGACAGCATCCCTGTTGCACCCTCAGGGCCCCTCAAATATCGACTCTCCTGGCAATTGCTGTATCTGCTGTGCACACTCTGTTAGATGCCTCATTTGTACGCGTGCTGCTGGTTTATTTATTGTGGTGTAATTGCTTGCTGTGTTTGTACTGTTTTTCAAAGCTCTTATAAATGATCCCACTCCACTCAGTCTGCCACGCTAAATACCTATTCCAGTGTGTTGTCTCTCACCTTGAGTGTTCTCTCTCTCTCACCGAAGCAGTTTGACTCCTGGCTCTGCTTTTCTTGATAATCTTAACCACTTCAGCCCAGTGAGCCTTCTTCCTTTGGGAAACTTCTCCTTTTTAGTGCTTATCTGTGCTTTAACCAGTACCTAGTATCTCTTCACCCCAAAAGAGAAAAACCTTCTCTTTGTCTCTCTGCCAATTCTGCCTCTTTCTTTTCAATTTTACTCCTTAAAAAAAACCCCAAAACATATAAGTGGTCATGATGGTTATATTTCTGTCTGTGGTCCCCATTCCTCCCCATCCAGTGCAAGAGAGACATTATGAAGGAGCCCCACATGTAAAATTGCATTTTAAAAGTTAGTGCTGAGAGCACTGCTGATTCTGTTTTAATCATACTTTTAGCTGTGTCACATCCTGCCTCTTCTGGCTGACCAACCTTTGGTCCCACAGCTCTTTTCTGACATCTAACCTGGGAAATCTCTGTTATTTTTTTTCTCCTCCTTTCTCATCATTGTCTCTCTTTCCTGTCTGATTCCTGCTCTGGTGACATACTTTACTTCACCACTCTTATACTGGGTTGAGTTTCATTTGTAATCACATATCCAGCACGTCCCTTCAAGTCCTTCAAATAGGTGAGGGATTTTGTTAGTTTCTTCTGTCCCTTCCTTGTCACTGAAGGTACTAGTCACATCACTAATAACTCTTCCCTTCATCCCTCATCTCAAGTAGCATCTTGCTAATCTACTCAAGGTGTTCATCTCTTCCTGTTTGGATTTCGGAGTCTGGTGTTCTCCTGATTTACAGCTTACTTTTCCAACTCCCTTCATCATTTCTTCTTGCCTAACACCCTGTCATAATACTCGCTGACATTTTAAATATTCTCCTTTTCTAAAAGTATTTTTTAAAAATGTTTTTACTCTTATGTGCTCTCCCTCTGATTATCTTAGCTGCAGCTGTCATTTCTATAAGTGACTCCAAAGATCCTTTCAAAGCACACATGATCCAGGGCTTGGTGATTCACAGCCTGGCCCCTGTTATTTGCTTTTTTTAATTACAAGAAGTGGACAAGGTAAATAGGTGTTCTTTATCGGTGTAGGTACAAAATTTTGCAGAAGGCAGTAGTATGATTTTTTTTTTTTTTTTTGTCTCTGGCACACTTCATATGAACAGAAAGGCAGGGCAGGAAAAAAGATCAGTCTGATTTGCCACTAGGTAGCTGAGCTACAGTGTGCTGTAGTGATGGTTCTGTCTGAAACTGTGTAATAACACAACAAAAGGCATTTTTGTTCTAAATGTCTGTTGGTGATAAGGAGATCATTTCTCTCAAGTTAATAGATTTTAATTAAAGCTGCGTGGAGTGATGTAAAAATGGTGTTTTACGCGTAGTCATTGTCAGCTCTAAGTCAAGGAGAGAAATTTAGCTGGTTGAGATGGGATGGAATTTTTCTTTTGAGTCTCCAAATTCATTACAGAAAAATTGAACTGAGACCTTTGGTGGAGGCTGATATGATGCAATAAGGAATTGCAGTAAAATTAAGAAAAGTCCAACTTCCATTCAGCATCCTTCAGATAGGAGATGCTTTTTATTGGCTTCTTCCTTTGGGAATGTGCTCATTACAGTAACCATCAAAATAGGAATCCTTCATCTGGAGGCACTGCTTATGTTTGCTATCTGGCTGTTTGGGGAATGAGATCTTTAATTAGTCCGGATATAAAATATTACACAGAATTTCCCTCCAACTCTTCCTTTGTTGCTGGGGTCAGTAAGTGCAGCTTTGTTGTAATTGTGGTTGTAATGGTGTTGTCCTTGTCTAATCATAACACTCTTTTTCCCCTATAAACTGTCAGGAAGTATTTTTCTATTCTGCAAATAGCTTAAGAAATTGTATCCCAAGGTTGATAATAAATATGTCCACTGAAAACAGGGATCTCGTTGACACATATATGATGATATGAGCAGTGGAGAAGTTTTATAGCTGGCCTTACAGGATACTTTTAAAACTAGAGGGTGAGATCTGGATTTTTTTCAGAGGCATGATAGATTCAGCATTGATGTGAATGGGGTTGTGATTTCATGCAACATTTGCTTAGAGGTTATTGCTGTGGTCTTAATGGAAAATGAGGTAAATAGACTTCTCAGGACTGGTACGTGTTACGCCTCTGTGAGTGTAGTAAGTGCAGATGAAAGCCAATCAAAGTCATTGCTTCTTACAGCCTGACAGAGCTTCAACTAGAGGGGATAGGGAGATAAGAATATACTGTACCTTGTTTAACCCAGATGCTGTATGAATCTAGTTTATATTTTAAAACAGAAGATGTGAAAGGATGCCGTTTCTCTTTGAGAGATTCTGGTACCTCTTTTCCCAAACTACAGTCACACACGAGCCTCAGAGTACCAGCTGAGGAAGAAGCAGTGGGAGGGCACAGTTCTTCCTCATGACCAGAGAGCAGTGACCGCTGGTGCTTTGGGATAGAAATCCTTTTTTTTAGCTCTTTCATGTGAGACCCACGATGGAAAAACCTCGTTCTTCCTGCTCTTGACCTGCTCCTCCTTCAATCCCTAGTGACCTTTATTCACTGTTCTTTGTGCCACCTCACTTAACCCTATTTTCTCTCTTGGCATCCCTTCAACTATCAGTTCTGCCTTTGTGTCCCTGCACAGGGAAAACCCCACAATTCTCCAAGCATATCTGCAGCTGCCAGGCGCCCCTTCGCCTTTTCTCTCCTACCCAAGCTCCTTATTCCTCCTCTGTGTTCTGGCTGCCTTCATCTTCCCACTGCCAGCTCTCTCTGAATTTTTGCCCTCTCTACTCCACTGAGATTGCAGTTACTAAACCCACAAATTATCACTTCTGGCCAAATCCCAAAGTGTCATGCCTGTCCTTGGCCTTGACTTGTTTTCATATTCACTGCAGTTGACCCCTCTATCCCCTTCAATTCACTCTTTTCTCAATAGCTCTTGGCAGCTACAATTACTTCGAAGAATGGCTGGTGTCTCTTATCTCTGAAGTGTGTTGTTCAGCGACTGCCTTGGCAGCTGCATCTTCTCCATATCCCCCTCATCTTAGCATTTAGCAGGGCTGCAGCCTTAGTTGCTTTCCTTCTCTCTTCCTGGTCCCGATCTCTTAGAAATTTCACGTGTTTTATTGCTCCAGCTTCCCCCTCCATGCTGGCTGATCAGAAGTAATACCCTTTAACATAGAAATTTCCATTCCGGTTGGAATGAAAATTGCTGTCTATTCCCAGACACCCCCTGCTAGTTCATTTGCAAGTTGCTGCAATCAGCTTGTGTATTATCCCTTCATGAAATTCCTATTTCTTTCATCATGGGGGTGTGGGGGGGGGAAGCAAAACCCAACTCTTTCTCTTTGACTGAGAATAAATAGGTCATTAAGGGTTACTGTAGGATTTTCTTTCTGCAGCAATTCCAGATGCCTTTGTGTGCAAAGTCTTATAGTAGAGAATTAGGAAAAAAGAGAAGTTCCAAGCAAGCTGGACAAGTTTGTGCTAGAGGGAAGGCAAAGATAAACAAATTGCTAATGAGATTTATTATAGTATTGAGGTGGAGCACTTCAAGAAATGTCATCACACACATGTAGGTTATGTTCACTGGTGGGGTTAAACCATGTACATGAAATGTTCCTGGTGTAAAAGATGACAGAACTGAGTCCATGAACTGTGTCCCTGCTCTGTTTTCAGGAGCCCACAGTGTTCAGAAAATGGGACCATCTGAAGTTCTTCTTAAATACTTCATTTTGCTAAGGGTTCACCTCCGTGGTGTTACTTACAGACTTCCAGCAATTCTCAGAATCTAATCATTTTACTGCTGTGGTAACAATGCATATTGTAGAGATTGTTGGATAATAATGACAATAAAAAGTAATTTCAGCATTGTATTCAGTATATGAATGGCTGTAACATAGTAGCTTAATATTGCTTCTCTGCTGGAAACCATGTAAATGCCTGATTATGTATACCTATTAAAAACCCCTGGAATTATTTATGGCAGAAATAAAAACAAAGCATCTGTTTGTCACTGGGGAAAACACTCCCTGCACTGTGCTATAATAGGCCATCCATGTATTGAGATTTCTGCAGTCCCCAGTCCTTTAATCACCTGAGTTAATAGCCTGCACCATTAGACTGCGCGAGCTCGAGGGAGCAGTCCCCTCCACAGAGCAACGCTGTGCAGTGAGGCGTGTTTGCCCACTTTTGTAAAACTTGATCCAGTTTTCCCCGTTGAGCAGCTGAACATGTGTTGTAGTAAATTTGCACAGTCAGTCAGTTAAACTGAAGATGCACTGGTTAATAATGTGGGAATTTTATAAGGTTCTTATGTTCAGCTGAGATGTCAGTGCCAAAGTTAGTAATGTGTGTGCGTGTTTGTTTTGCCTTTTTTAGGCTTGTTTTGTCTGGCTGTTGTAAGAATTAGCAGATGTTTCATTTGATTCATGATGCTGGATGTCACGTCCTGGAACTGGTGTTTTAATTAGGTGGCACCAGATGCTTGTTTGGTAGTGAGTGAGTAGAGGAACGCTCATGCTGGGAATGCCAATATTGTTGCAGTACCATTGCTGCTTCCCCTCTCATTTCCTCCTCAAAGTGGTGCCTTCTGCAGTGAACAACCCCAGTCTCTCCTCATTCTCAGCCTCTGCTTTACTCCCAGGTTGTGCCTTCAAGTCCCTTGCAAGGAACATTCCTTCAGAGCTTGGTTTGCGTGCCCTAGTGCATTGCTTAAAACTTACTGACCAGCCAGAGTAATGCTTTCGTGTCTTCCCAGGATCTTCTCTGGCAGCGGTCAGGATCAGAAACCTTGATACCACAGTTCCTCTTGGCATTACGAATGGAGATTAAAGGAAATTCTGTGCTGCCTTTCAGTGCCATGGTCACAGTTCCAGTTAACAGTTCCAAAGATCCTTTCAGCCAGCTTGTTCCTGTGGCAGCAGCTATTCAGACATGAGCTTTTGAGTGTAACTTTGGGCATACAGGCAGTGGATGACATAGTCTTGAAGTGGGATTCATTGTGGCCATGACACATCCAGATACAAGGAGACAGCAGCAGTAATTCCAGCATACTGTGTATCTTATAAATGGCTGTAATATAAAGTTTAATATTCTGCTCAGCTGGGAGCCATATAGATACCTGATTGTTCTGTGTGGAAATGGCACCTGTACATAGCAAAATACTCCTCGGTTCTATTTAGGGAGACTCTACTGCAAAATAGAGAAGTTTGCCTGTCACCTTCTTTCAAAAAGTAAGAGCAGCCCATATTTCTTGCCCCTGACTGCCTCTAGACATTCCTTGAAATGCTGCAACCTCATTAGATACCTTTTTCAACTTTGGCTGACCCTGGGAGTGTCTGGGGAGATGCCTGGCCTGCACTCACACAGCAGCATGGCTGTGCTGCTGCTGGGCAGCCTTTGGGCACAGCCAGCCTAGTGCTGTCTAGTCAGCCTGCTCCTGGCCTGACTGGCACCAGTATCAGTCTATCAGTACCAAGCACTGACCTGGAATTAAAGACATCTGGCTATGTCAGCACTGTTTGCAGTTCGCACCCCTGGAGTATGAAGTAGGAGCGTGCTCCACTCAGGCATTTTGGCTATGGAGCTTTCCAGCCTAGTCCCTGGTATGATGGTTTTGAATGACAAATTTTCCTCTTGTTCGCCTTCAGGATCTCAGTGAATTTGTGTTTTACTTAGTATCACTGGTGCAAACATTTAATCGTTTAGAATAAGTATGAAGTGATTCATCTGTTTATTTTGAGAGGTTGAATGCCTGACCACAGTATGTTTTCTTACATTTTACAATTTAATAGTAGCCTGGGGTGCTGTATTAATTTTGCTTTACTGCTCCAAGAGGCTAAGATATGGCTGTTTGGTTCTCTTGTGCTTTAGCTTAGCAGTGCTATGTGAGATTATGATGACTGCTTGGTAGCTGGAGCTTTATTCTTTCCCTTCTCTTGTATTTCTGACTGATGCTGGGCTTACCCCTCCATTAAATAGGTGCAGAAGCACCTGGCTACTGGTAGTTTATAAATGTTTGTCAAGAGCTCCTGAAGTGATGTTGTATAAAGTCTAACTATTTTCTAGAGAATGCCATCCTTCAAAAATTCTTGTACACTAGGTCTTGAGGGAGAGAGTTTGATCGCAAACCATCACATTTAAAACTGAAAGTAAAAAAATAAATGACTGCTGAAAGCTGCTTTATATATTTGCTTCCCACTGGCCCTGTTACGCTGTACCCTCCCAGGGTCAACACAAATATAATTCCATCCTGTAGCAGTAAAAGCAAATAAAACCAAAGATACTATTATTTTTATTGGGGTTTTGGTCCTCACCACAGTATGTTTATCAGGTAAACTCAAGTTTAATGGAACAGACTTACCTGTTCAAGAATCAAGTCTTAGACTGCACTTTCCCAAGTAAGCTTTCCTGAAGAGGCCAGTACATGTCAAGCATGCTGTCAGAGTTTTAGCGCTCAGCACTGGACAAGTGGACATGCTGCATCTCAATTAAGAATGGAAGATAAATGGATGGCAGTAAATGGAGGTCATGGGTTAGAAGCATTTAATGGAAGAAATGGAAATGAAAATTGGAAAACAGTCTAAGGGATCTTGAGAAGATAAGAGCAAAGGAAACTCAATTAGAGGGAACCATGCTTCCGCTCTTGCATCAGGGATAATTTCTTGGGTTTTGTTTGATAGGGTTTATTGCTTTCACAGTCAGCAAAGTTGCATTATAAATAAATAATTACATTCTATTTTATGATTTCCTCAAACTGATGCATTTCAAACAGTGAAAATATAATCTCCATTTCAGAATGGTGTGTAAATAGACAAATAGACTTCTTGTAAAGTGCAGCCTATCAATTAGCCCTAGGCAAAGCCCACACTGGTATTACTGAGTGTTAAGGAGCTGAAAGCATAAAATACAAGTATATTTTTAAAAGTTGAAATACTCACAGATCAGATTCAAATGCTAACTGTTTATGAAAGCTTACAATGATAGATTTAACTGCATGAAGTGATAGATTTGCAAGGCAATCCACGCAGAGAAAACATCCTATGCATTTATGTCTGGCCATTTACAGAAGATAAAATAAATCGCCTTTCCTTTTCCTGTCTTTCTTTTGGAAATATGTGTCTGTGAGTGTGTATGTACATGTATTTTTATACATATCATACCTGTCTGTATGTATATACAGCATTCCATTATGATGATTAAGTGTGATAAAGTGATAGAAGTCGCTGCAGTGCATAATGAGCACATAAATGTTGTGTCCACAGCAAGGTCCTTATTTTCCATGTCTTATTTCATTAGGGCTCATGCTTGTGGTTTCCCTCAAGGGATCACCCAGCGTATATTGGTACTGCAACATTTCATTATTTACTTTATCAGGACGCTCACTTGCCTTGTCTCTTTAGGGACCTTAGTTCGCCTCATCATAAAACACTTTAAAATTGAGCTGCTGCAGTTGATATGCATGTATAAATACACCACCTGGGGAAGGCAATACTTAGTCCTACAGGCTGCATCTGAGCCTTGCCCTGAATAGCAAGGGAACATCTGGGTGGATGCTGAAGTCTCGGCACCCCTTTAGTGCCAGGCTGCCCACTTTGCTTCCCAGTGATGTGAGTAGAGCCAAAACATCTCCTGGAACCATGAACAGGTGAAGCTGGTAGGAAGTGTCATGACTTTGGAAGGCTCTAGTGGTATAAGAGCTGACATGTATGTCTTACAGTAAAGGTTATACTTTGGAGTGCAGCAGCCAGAGCACATTTATTTGCTTCTCTCTCTGCAGAGCCAAAAGGAAGCACCCACAGAGTCACTGGCACTGTTCCCAGGAATCACGATAGAGTTGTCTGAGTCAAGGCTTTTATTGTACGGCTCTCATTTGCCACAGTCCCTTGTGTATCTCAGCTTTCTTCTCCCTTCTGTTCCTTTGTCCAAAGAAGAATATCCTACCTGTGGAAGATTTTTTAAGATAAATATAAGACTAGTGCTTCCCCAAGATTAAAAAACTGGTGCTTACCACCAGTATACTCCATCATATTCCCATATACTCTTTGAACCTTGGATTTATTACCACACAGAGTATGGAGAGTGAAACAGAAGTGTAATTATGGTCTGCTTGTGCAGGGGCTGCGCTAGGTTTGATGTTACAACCCCAGCTCCATTTCCGGTATGAAAGGTAGAAAATTAAACTTCTATCTCAGTGATCATGTGCAGTTTCTCCTGTGGAGATACCGTGAGGTTGCTCAAGGGGATTTGGAAAAAATCCAACATGGAAATGAATCCTAGTTATTTCACTTTTTTGCAGTCACAGACAGGGCTGTAGGTGAGGTGCCTTCCATACAAAGCTTGTAGCTGTCTTTAAGACTTTATTATTAGAAAGACACTTAGAACTATCAGAGGATGCACTTGGCAATTTTTGTAGATATTTGTTTCATACTAAGAGAGAGTCAGTTTAATTGTGAGGAGTCTTTAAAGACTGTTGGGAGTTTTTGGTGAAAGGTGTATGCTGGTGGGGTAGTTACTGGGAAATCAGAAAAGGAGCTTCAAGAGAGTTGAAGGGACATCATGCCATCTTTACACAAAATAAGAGCATTAAAAAAAAAAAACAATGAAACAAACCCCACAGACTTTTAAGGAAGGTGGGTTTTGGCATGATTTGGTGGGTATCAGCTTTTCAGCTATCACAGCTAACCACAGGGGCTTGTGGTCCTACTTAGTTAAATCCAGAATGACATTGTGAGTGAAAGCATCATGCTAGTGTGGTTTCCCTGCAGAGGTACAGCATCTGTGCAAAAGGTGTCTCATGGGGACTGCTTTATGGAGGTTAATTTCCCATTTGTGAAATAGGTCTGGGGTGTTAGAACCATTCTTGTTCTTAGAAATGCTACCAGAGACAGTCTTGTATATGTTCAAGAAGGGAAAACTGATCTCCTGTCCTTTCTGAAGCAAACAAAAGAAATGCTCCTAATCTTCTCAATGTCGGCAGGTGATCTGAACAAAACTTTGGCCTCCAGGCAAGCCTCTTGAATTTTTTTCTGCTGCAGTCGCTGAAACTTCTGCCCAGGGCAGAAGCAGCAGCTTGAGGTGTTTTTACATGCTCTCGATAAGAAGGATGAAAGGTGGTGAGTCTCTTGCTCAGCCTCTCTAGAGAAGAGAGGTTAGAGTACACCTAAAAGCATACTTAAGAAAAACTGAAATGCTTTATTTCTGGGCAATTTAAAGCAGTAATACTGATCCAAAACAAGTCACTTTTTGTTTTTTTTTTTTTTTGACATGCTTACCATAGAGTACCTTGGTGCCTGGTACACAAAACCGATGTGATATAGAGAAAAAACTTTCATTTTATGGACCTGAGAAAAGTCCTGAAAATGGGTCCAGATAAAACTTCCAGTATCTGTGTGTCTATTCTGCATGTCACGGTGAAATGCAAAGTGTCTTCTTTGCAAAACAGAAATGTTCTGCTACAATATTGATGAAGTATAAACTGCCCTTACCACTGGAAATTTCACTCAGAGAAACAAAGGGACAATTGATTGTTCTCACAAAGCCACAGAGTTGCCTGTCTGGGAGCATCTTGTAATCTGAGACCGAGTTGTTCCTGTCTGCCATCCCTGCAGTGCCTCCCACCTGATGCTGTGCACGAACAGGAGCAGTGGGCATTGCTCCAGGCTCACCAGTGGTCACATCCAGCACTCTGGCTGCTTCTGATGCACATCTCTAGAATAGGTTCTACAGTTTCTTTCACACCCTCATACATGAAGCAAGAAGATACCGGGAACTCCTTTTTTTCATTAAATGTGTTTTCTCCCCATTGTGGCGTTGGCAATGAAGCTGTTGGGATAAAATGACCATGGGAGTGGAGCTGGGCATGTTGGTAGCATGGCAGCAGCCCAGCATCACCCAGTGAACTTCTTTTTTTACTGAGCTCCTTGGAGAAAACAGCTGGCCAGTATTCACAAATCTGTAGTGCTTAAAACCAGAAAAAAATCTGATCATTTGATCCCATCCCTTTTATATCTCTATCACTTTTATATGTCTTTACTAAATGATCCTTCTCTAACTAAACCATAGCATACATTTGCCATGAAATGTTTCTCCCTCAACAGTTTGTAGCTCTCATTTGCAGATGTCTGAGATTATTCCAGGAATTAATCATCTGCTTAAAAAAAAAAAAAAAAGGAGTATCAAGCTGATTGCTAATTTTATTTTTCCTGGCTTCAGTTTCCAATCATTAGATGTTGCTCCACCTTATTTTGTTAGATTAAAGAGCCCTTTGCTTCCCAGTAATATTACCCCATGAACCTTACATGGATTTTTCTAATCAAGTTGCCTCTTCATCTTCTTTTTAATAAGCTTAGCAGATTGAAATCTTAAACTCCCTTACCGTAAATCATTGTCTCTGCTCCTCAGACTGTTTTTGGAGCCTTTTTTTGTTCATCTTCTCCAATTGTTTTACATGCTTTGTAAAACAGACTCCAGAGTCATGCGTGGTATGTCTGAGAAAAGGCAACATGGACAGGTTAAATGATGCTCCTGTGCTGGCTTTGTGCATCGCACTCCTCTTTCCTGCTGTGTTCATGTTCAGGGGCAGCATGGCTGTTAAGCCATTTAAGAGGTACTCTTTCTCTCCTTTTTGACTGCTCTTCTGGGTTAGTGTTTGGATAGAGAGATAAAAGCAGATTCCAGGGTAATGTTACTTTTTTCATAGGGTTGCTCATTTGCTGTGGGCCAAGAGAAACAAGTAAGAAGGACAGAGCAGGGGAGTGAGTGGGAAAATTACTCTTTTTCCAGTAAAATATACATACTCTGGTTTCAGTATAATGTATATAACTGAAAATGGAAAGATATTTTCTAACTGTAATATCCCAATACTTCCTCGTCTGCTCTGGCCAGCCATCCTGGGCCAGCACTGCTCAGTATGCAGGATTACTTGCTCTCCAGGGCAGCCTTCCGCAGCAGCCAGGGTCCCCTGCAGGAGCTGCCTCTGCTTCCCTCCACCGCCCTCACTACTGGTACAAAACACCTGAAGCAGATTGGCACAGATTTTGCACAGGGGCTCCCAAAGCAATGTCTTGTACTGTAGGGACTACAAAAGATGCAGATCTTTGTGTAAAGGAAGAGGACCCTGTACAGAAGTCCCTTGCCAGGACTTTCATCAGAATCCTTTTGAGCATCCTTTGCCTTTTTTCTCCATCTTTTCTTTCTGCTTCATCTTTGCTGCACTTATGATCTTATTTCTAAAATAACCAGGAGCAAACCCTTCTTTTTAAAATAGCTTCCCAGTCCTGCAGGCAGAGGACACATGGGTCGGACTTTGATCTTTTTATTAATCTACTAAAGAGGATGTGTGAAAAATCTGGGTTACTCTGGGCATTAGCCAGAACCTTTGAGAAGAAAATGCCCCCATTGAAACAGATTATTATTGAGAGTTAATAGCTTTCATCCTTGGTGAGGATTTCTCCTGGTGCCATTCCCACATTTGGTTTGGTTGGGAAGGCTGCAGAGGTGGGCACAAGGCATGCAAGGGTTTTGAAATCCCAGAAGTGCTCAGAAAATAAGGCAGAAGTTGTCATTTGCTGTAGGGACAATCACATCCAGGGGGGGAAAATACATACAGAGAGGCTATAATAGTGAAGAGAGTTCCCAGTATGTAATTTATGTGTGGCTAGAAATGCTGTACCCACAGCTCCTTTAAAAAAAAAGGCTTAGTCAGTAAAGTGAAATTATACCATCAACTGTTGTTCTTCTGAATTCCATTAACAATGTAACAGTAGATCTTCCTGCAAGATTTTGTGAAAGTTTGAGGTATCTGAATTTTACATGACATCTGCCACAGCCACAAAATTGTGCTTTTTGTTTGTTTTTCTTGCCCATTTGGCTGACAAGTTGAGCCTGTGCATATCCAGGGAATAGCATAAAGTTCACTCAGTGCATGGGCATTGTATTTTGCTGTGCTTCGGAGACCAAAGGGTAAGGTGGATCTACCACCACTAAAGGGATGCCAGTAGCAGCCCAGATTCCTAAAAGTTGAACAATATGGCTCAAGCCATGCAGGGTGGCAAAAAATCCCTTTTGTCTTGGTTTGCCCTGTTGTTCTCAAGCACTTGGAGCAAGTAGGCAATGGAACATGGCAGCAGTTCAGTCTTCAGTGGGGCTTCATGACTCCTCAGCATGGTTTTATTGCTGAGTTTTATTGCGTTGTCTGGCAGTGATGGAGTGTGTTAAGCTTTGACAGGCCTTATTCGAAAATTAGAGGTTTCTTTCCTGTATTTGTGCTTTTGAAGGCAGTTTGTTCCACAGCTGTCCATTCTGTAATTTTTGTTCATCCATATAAGATTTTTTTTTAAATATTTTTCCCCAAGCAAAAGATATTAAAGCAAGATGAATATGGATATTTCTTAAAATAAGTAGAGGGATGTGATGGAAGACACAAAAATGGTAATAAAGCCTAGTCAGGTAAAAATGTTGGCACATCTTATTTCATTTAATTCATAAGTGGAAGAAGATAGAGAATTTATTTGACTAAGCCTCTGGTTCAGTGTCTTGATGATATGTTTGGAAAATTGCTCTGAAATTGATGTGTAAGTGACCTTGAAGATGTCGTATTTAAGTGATAGCTCATTTTGATGTGAAGTTGTAAACCTCCCCCTTGGCCGCAAATAAAGCAAGCAAAGGAACTCAGGATTGAATTTAAGTAATTTCAAGGTAAAGAGGGAAGAAACTCTCCTCAAAACTCAAAGTATAAATAGCCTGGAAGGTCAAGCACTTAGTCTGAGATGTGCCTCTGTTTCAGTGCTATTAAAATGCTGCCTCACTGGGAAGTTTCCCCTTGTGGCAGCAGTCCCCCAACCCTGGTGTCAGCCTTGGGACGCCTGGGGAGATGTGATATGACTCCAGAGAAAACTCAGTCCTTATGGTGGGTGGCACTGCCAATTCAGTATGCAACATTCACCCTTGGAATCACATTGCTCCTATATATATACACTAATGCCTTAATAAATATTAATGTGCTCATATATGATTATTAAAAAAATACATTTTAAAATAATTATTTTTGTTTGAGAGGGCAGTGGCCAGACCTGAACTTGATTATTGCTTTTAGTTTGTTGAACTTCCCCTCTATCTGTAGTAAATTAGGTTACTTTTATGTTTTTCAGGCTGAGGCAGGGCTGACCAGGATTCCTGCTCGGGCAGGACACCCTTCCCAGCCTGGTGTCGAGGTCCTGCCAGTTTAAGCTGTGCTGATGGGCTGTACCTGATGCAATGGCCCTCACACAACACAACTGCAGCTGCACTTTGCAGTCACACAAATATCCCTTCCTAACTCTGGCTGGACCAACACCTCAGAGGTCAGAAGAATCACAGAATCATTAAGATTGGAAAAGACCATCAGCTCCAGCCATTAAAATTTGGGAGCTTCCATACATACCTGAGCTGGATTTCAATCCAGCTGGCTGTGTTTGATCTAAAGCATTGCCTGGTGGTGGTTTCCTCTGTGAGCAGGAGTGAATTACAGCCCCTCTGTGCCCTGGTGCTCTGCTCACGGCAGCAGCAGTGCTCCCTCCTTTGGGAAGAGCCAACAACTTGAACTTGCCTGTGGAACACATGCTGGCATGTCATGTCCAGCCTGAGTTGTAAACTGTATATCATTTACCCACTTATCTACTGAATGCAGATAAATTGCATTTATTGACATGGTGAATGTCCTTGCCATGATTCTGGCTGGTTGTGATGGTCATGATATTGTGTGTAATATCATGGTAAAAGGTTTATTTGCAGACTAATTCGGTGTTGTTGGAAATAGCATTGCTGAGGATTGGCATTCTAATTCTCTTTTACTGCTCTGGGAACTCAGATGTGATATTCACCACAGAAACTGCACTTTGAGGTAACAGTAAATTTGTACGTTCAAAACATCAGTAAAAAAGAGAAAATCAGAAGTTAAGCCCTAGACAGGAATGTAACCTGCCTTTCATTGTCTGACAAGAGCAGTTTATGATATATGTTTTGTATTTCAACCAGACATAAGAATATTAGGAAGTTGTAGGTATGTATAGCCTCACAAAGTTAATATTGCTTTTGGACTCGTTCCTGGGCGTGATCTAATCTCCATTTAAGTCGGTGGAGATTTTTCTTCTTGCTTCAATAGGAATTGAGTTTGTGTTTTAATACGCAGTAAAGCCTACAAAATTTGTGCAATAAAATAAAAACAGGAGGGCACACTTTGCGCAGTGGGGGGCCTTAAATGAAGGCCTTGAAATAGCGTTTAATCACCAGAGTAAGGAGGCAGATTTTCAAAGCTGCCGGCTGCGAGCGGTGGGGGGGATGAGCAATAGGTCTCCTTCATGCTCCGGTTGAGTTTGTGGCTGATGTGATACCGCTGCCTGCATTCAGAACTGGCCCTGGTTATTTATGGCTTGAGAAGACTTTAAAAAGGGGTCAATATAATCTATGGTTTATTCTGATTCCCCCTGGCTTTGGTGGCCCCAGTGTGCTGAATTGGTCTGGCATTGGTGCTCAGGTTCATGTCTTTCTTATGCTAAAACTGTTCAATCCTTTGCGTTATATTTACAATTTACCCTTTAATGAATAAAATATCTCCCAAAAGATGTATGCAGTCTGCTTTCAGGCACACAGAACTGTTCTATGTGAAGGACTTAAATAAAAAAAAAAAAAAAAACCAACCAAACAATGGGTTAGGTATAATGTTAGTTTTCTTGAAATCATAAATATTCTTCCTTAATGGGGTGTGAAATTCCTGTCTACAAATCATGACATTTTGGTTGATTTTACATTCACTGTTTTGATGAATAATGGGCTTGCAACATTTTTTAAACTCTTCCTGCCTACAATAGCCCTCCACTAAGTGTCCTTCAAAAATCACATCTCTGCTCAATGCAAGGAATCTGAATTAGCTCTGACATTTGCATTTGCACTCACAAATCTTTCCATGGCTCCCCTGTGTGCCGATGTGTGGGGGAAGGATCCAGCCAGGTCTTGGGGGTAGGAGCATGGGTAGGCGGATGTAAAGCCTTCATCTTGGTGCAGCCGGATGAGGTATGTAAGTTCTTTCTTCCCCCTCTGTATTTTAGACAGAAAAAAAAGTTTAAAAACTCATTATTCAACTGTTTTCTTCTCAAGCTACTTTTATTTATTACTTTTTTCCCAGTGAGGCAATGTAAACGAAGACCTTTGGCTGACAGCTCGGTGACAACCAAGGTGTTGTGTTTACTTCCAGGAGACTCACAGAGTCTTTGATAAAGGATCATGAATAATTAGTGGCATTTTGGAATCAGTGATTTTTCTGTTTCTTCCTTTGAGAGATGTAACAGCCCTGAATACTTCGTTATTAGTTGGCATTCCTGACGGCCTCATTTCTGTTATTTTAATTTGGGGATAAACCAGCTTCTGCTTTGTACCTGGTTTGCACTGAGCCCCTTTGTTTGGAAGCTGGAGGAGGGAGAGGCAGATGGGGGCTCTGGAAATGTTTTTTTCTAGCATTTCATGGCAGAAGCTGACACGGTCCTTGGACGTATTGAGGGAGTTTGCTGGTGTCGTGGGTTCTGGAGTCAGGAAGGTGCATGTGGTGCCCTTAGTGCTTCGGTCACCCTGAAGGTTACGTATTTTTATAGTGACTTTAGCCACCAAACCTTGCATTTGCACTAGCAAGGAACTGGATTTGGGTGGGAATGGGCATATTGCACTCTGGTAGCTGGGAGTATCTGGGAGTGTGTTACTGTAGTGTCACTTCCATCCTGTGCTGCAGCTTGTGATGAGGGCATGTTCTGCCTTTGCTGCCTCCCATTCCTCCTGCCTGCCTCTACAGCTGCTCCTGGGCCAGGCTCTGGAAATAAGTGCCCCATTCACCTTATCTAACATTTCCTGATTTCCCAGTCTGAGATGCACATTTGTGCAATTAGCTCATACTCCTGAAAAGGGTTGAGGAGAATAAGCAACATCTTTTGTCACTGAGGCTCTTCTCAATTGATAGCTGATGCAATATGTCCCCCTGCAAAACTACTGCAATATTTTGAAAAGGAGAGAACTAAGTATTTTTATGTGGCATTTCTGTGTGATAGTTTTTGGAAGAGTAGCAGATACTTCAGTATCTGTTCTTTCTTTCAGTACAGAAAGAAGACTTAGTCAGTCTTCTTTCCCCATATCTTGTTCATCATTTACCGAGTGTATGGCTACTTCTACTGGCAACTTTTGTAACATGGGCTACTAAGTCACTCAGCAAAATCACATTCTACATTAGTTCCTGCAGCTAAGCCAATAACTTGGGTAGAAGAATAGGTTCAATTGTCTTGTCTCAGTACCAAGGTGCCAAATAATGGGAGATTCTGGCCTGTCCCTGACAAGCAGTTGTTCCTGCTAGATATCCTCCTTGTTGAATATTTGCACTCTCCTTTTTCTGCCATTGACTTCCAGCCATCGGACCTCAGTTTGCTTTTCTCAGCTAGATTAAAGAGCTTTGTTACTCTCTTTTGACTTTTCCATGCACAGCTTCTTACAGACCACCAAGTTGTCTTTTAATCTTGCCTTGAAAAAACTAAACAGAATTGAACTCCTTTCAATGTTTGTGCTATTGAGGGTATTCATGAAGGATGATCTGACTTTTAGGAGGAACGTATGTGTGTAGCAGATATCCATGGCGATGGGCACCTATGTAAACAGCCAGGCTGACAGCTCCAGTAAACATTCTCTTAAAGAGCTGTGGCAGGTCCATCCATCACACTACCTATATACACAGTACTGTCAAATATGTAAAATAAACAAACAGGGAGCAAAAAAGAGGCGATGAAAGAAATAATGCTTTTCTCTAATCCCTTTTTGTTTTAAGAGCCTCTTAGGTTTCTCATCATGATAGTAAATACATGACTTTCAGATATTTTTTGGGTGGACCACATCATTTGAAGTGGTCTGGTGACAGATGTACAGCAAATCAGTGGGAGAGGAAAGAGGGAAATCCAGTTTGCCAATTCTTCATCCACTTTAATAGTTTCTTTTTTTTTTTTTTTTAACCTTTATCCTTCATAATGCTATGTCTCATTGTGTCCAATTGCAGGAGCCATACAGAAAGCATTATCCCATTATTTTCTCAGGGAAAGAGGGAAAACAAGCCTTAAAGAGAAACAAGCACACAACCTTCACATTGCTGGCACATTGCCGAGCCCAAGGGCTGCACTTAATTTACATATAAATGTGCTGAGGATTTTATTCAGGAACTAATGCACTCTGTTGTTATTTTTCACTTACAGTGTTTGTAATGCACGTGGTGGTTGGCAAATTGCATGGGGCATATGTACTTGGAGGAATGCAGTGGCAAGCATATAAGTGGCACTGCTTTTTGGATTGTTGGCTGGCTTTATTTCTGAGGCTGCCCTGGGCTTCAGGTAGTGCTGGCTCCATGCCCTCAGGGATGCTGCAAAATCCAGCTGAGGGTGACATAAAGAGCTGGCTCACAGATGTGTGATTGGATTTCAGCTGTCTCATGTAAAAACACTGTAGTGCCTCCGTGGTGTAGCATCCCATTGGATGAGAACATATGTTTTATCTGTCTTGTTCAGAAATGCGTCTGCAAAATCTTGGAACTTTTTGGTTTTTAGTCCCTTTGAAATCTTAATGATTTCTGCAGGTGTTTCTTCTTGATTTTTTTAGTTCAGGCATCTTTACTTTGCTCACATTTCTCTTTTAATTAGCAAGCAGGTGGAAAGAGTGCACCACAAAACCCACCCAAGAAAAGCCCTTAGAGCTGCTCCCAAAGGCCTCTCCTTCTTTCTGCTCCTGTAATAGAAGAAGCTATTACCTGTTAATATCTATGAGCTTTGAAGTAAGTGGTGTGTTTTCTGAATTTATTGTGATTTTATTTGAGGATACTCCCCTCCTTTCTCTCAGCTAAAGTGAGTGAGAGCCTATCTGTGGACTGCTCAGGGAATATTTTGCAGCTCCTGATGTCAGCTCTGTCAGCCTCTTTGCATTCGTGCCATAGTGTTGAAGAAGCAGTGTTGATGACCAAATATCATCATTAGTCTCAAGGGTTAACAGCTCATGTGAAGCTGGCATTTGACATCCCTCTGGAAGGATGTCATCCATGCCTGTATGGAGTGATCCATTAAATATTTGGACAGCTTGTGTATTCTTGGGGGTACTACCTTTATATCCATATGTGGGTGTACAGCAAGGAGGCATTTTGTACAGAATGTAGAAGACCATGGTAGAAGGTATTCCCAGGATGATGGAAGGGTTTCCATGTGGAACACCTGAAAGTGAACAAAAGTCTTCTTATGTATCAAGCTGCTGTGTGGTGTTGACAGGTGAAATGACAAGACTTATTGAGGAAAAGGAATTAATTGTATCTGGGACCTTTTAATAAATCAAAAGTAAAAGTAAGAACCAGTGTAGCAGACTTGTTGGCAGTAGCTAATGCTTGTTCAATGATCCTTCCCTTCTGAAATACAGAAATGAAAAGTAACTGTTGCCAGGAGTTATAAAATGAAGGAGTGACTCAGAAGATAGATTTATTATCACCTCAGTATCGGTGAAATTCAGCTTCATAAACATAGGTTAATCTGCTAAAACCTTCTGTGCTCTCACTGGGGGAGAAGCTTATTTATTTCAGATTTTGTTTAAAGATGTAAAATAATTCTTCTTGTCTTCTGAATAAATCATCATCTCTAGAATCACTAATATTCATCTTTTTTTCCCTGATTCTTTCCTGTGTGGATTTATTTATTTATTTATTTATTTATTTATATGGGTTGTTATGGGCAATTCTCATCCCTGCAGTGTAATTTCTCTTCTGGACTTACAGGCTTTTTTCATCACAGTTCACCATATATTTCACCTGTGTTTCTACAGAAACTCATTACATAGCACAAGCTGCTGCCAACATGAATATTTAGAATACACTCTGCTTTTGTCCTCCAGTGCTGCCCTGCTCACCTGTGATGGGTGAATAATACATCTGAGTGAGAAGGACATGGATCTGAGGTTACTATGCAATGACCTAAGCCCATACATGACCAGAATCAGTGCTGCTCCTTTCCCCTTCCTCTGTTATATAGCTGATCAAATGTCAGGACTCAAACTAGCATTAAAAGACATTAAAAAAATATCCAAAGCTTGAAAAAAAATTGTGGTATTAAAAAAAATCTTAGAAGAGCAAATACATGTGGCATCTCTGTGACTGTGTGTTTGGGTTCTGTGCTACCTTGAAAACTTTTTCTAAGATTTGAAGCTGTCATGGAAACAGTGCAGTCAGATCCTTAAAAAAGCCCCAAAGCCAAAAAGACACACATATCTTTTATTAGTGCTGACCTTAAAACAGCTCTGTCCTTAATGATTAACTGATAATTTTGTTCTAAATAGCATCAAACACATCTGAGACTAAATTCAGGTTTCTTGTGTTCCTGTTTTGCCCTGCAATTTCTCCATCATTTGCCATCTACTAATGACGTGATGGTTTGCAAACAGTCCTTTTGAGTATTTCTTAAGCTTGACATCCACTGCATTAGTGTGTCTCTCAAGATTAACGATGCTGTACTAGGAGATGAAAATGTTATTGATATATGTGTCACAGAAGTGGTGAGGAAGTGCATTTGCTTATTTTGATGCTGGTGTGACTTTGTGTGTGGTACTGGTGTATTTGGTCCTCTGTGCACTCATGGTCAGTGCTTAAGCCAGTGAAGGTTTGGACTATGCCAATACAAGCAAGTCTTAGAGTGGCAGAGTTTCTGCTTTATCATAGAATCACAGAATGGTTTGGTTTAGAAGGGACCTGAAGGGTCATCTGGTTCCAACCTGACACAAACCAGGTGTTCATGTGTCAGGAGGAGGATGGATTTCTAAAGCACTTCAGGGAGAAATGAGGTGGGTGGAAGCCCTTCATGCCAGAACAGTTCAGGCACAGGGCTGGTAATTCAGTCCTTCTCTGTGGCTCTGAGCCAGAATCACACCAGCACCAAAATAAGAAAATGCACTTACTTCCTCACCACTTCTATGACACATATATCAAGAACATTTTCATCTCCTTATACACAGACAGACTTTCTCTTTTGTTTCTTAGAACCAGCTGGAAAACCAAATGATGTTTTCTTACACCCATAGGTAAAGTGGCCAAGCCTTTCCTTCCTCTCTGATAAAAGAGGATAGAAATATATTTGTTATATTCATTGTCTAAGGGCTACTGTGTGAGCTTTTGATTGCTTGTTATCCAGGATTTTGGCATTGTGCAATGAGTGAGCTCAATTTTAAATTTACTGTCTATTTTCTGAACTTGGATGGATTAATTTTAAATTGCCTCCTAGGTTTTCTTCTTTAGCAAGGGTACAGGCAGGAACTAGAAAAGAAAAGCCACTTTTTTTTTTTTTTGTGCAATTAATTGTCACTGGCTGTATCCCTCCCTACCAAGGTTTATACAAGTTTGCATCACAAAGCAGAAAATGATGGTGTTTCTTCTGTTATTCTGCCAGCTGCAGTTCTGGCAAAGAAATGGCTGTGGTATTAGGGCATTTATGAAGAGCCATCCTTTCACCTTCCCTCCCTCAATTTCTTGGGACAAAGGATTGAGATGTTGAGCTGAGTTCACAAAACAATTCCTGAGCTCAGGCTTCTGTTTTCATTTGTTCGACAACTTGGATTTTTCCACGGGTGGAGCCTTTGTTATATGCTGAGCACATTTCTGTAGTACAGCCAAATGAAAATAGATGTGATGTTTTATTGATCCTATTCATGACATCCTCTGCTTGCTGTTTTTCTGCAGGAGTTATCTACACAGCAGATGTTCTTGACCGGGAGACAACCAAATCCTACTGGTTGACAGTGTATGCGACTGATCATGGTGTTGTGCCACTCTACACGACCATCGAAGTCTACATTGAAGTGGAGGACGTGAATGACAATGCCCCTCTCACCTCTGAGCCTATCTATTACCCAGTCGTCATGGAAAACTCCCCAAAGGATGTATCTGTCATTCAGATCCAAGCCCAGGACCCTGACTCCAGCACTAATGAAAAACTCACTTACCGGATTACAAGCGGAAATCCCCAGAACTTCTTTGTAATCAATCCCAAAACAGGTAACAAAACCCTGTTGCCTCGGGGCAGTGGGAAAATGCAATTTACATATTTATTGGCTTTCACCCCTTCAGGGTGCACTGGTTTGCTTTCCAAACCTCTGTTTTCTGGTAGCTTATGTGACTAAAGCATCTTGTATGTGTCTGAAGCATTCTGCTTTGCATTGGTGCGTGAACACACTGGCAGATGATGTGCTGCAGATGTGCTGCTGCAGCAATCACTCTGCCCTGGGTCACTGAATCGCTGCTGACTGTTGCCTCTTCCCTGTGTCTACAGGGATGAGGCTTGCTGCACTGAGTCTGCAGGGTGGTGCTAGGAAGCAGATTCAAGCTGTTGCAGGTTACAGAGCACTGTTTCATTCTTTATTAGCTGGTGTAGCACCACTGAAGTGAGTGACATGATAGCTGTCCAGCACATGTAATAAGGCTCCACATCAAAGTTGGTGTATTTAATTTGATAGCTACCTTTGTACAAAAAGACAGTTTAGATGACCTAAACGTCCCTCTGGCCTTTAAAAAAAATCCGTGTGTTTGCATTGATTTATAACAGCTGGGGATGTAGCCTGTGGGTGCAGCGTGGCAGAGATGGTGATTGTTTTAAGTTAAAATACTGTTGTTAGCTGGCAGTGGAGCATGGCACCCATGCAGAGAAGCTCTGCACATGTCTGTACCCCAGCTGCCTTTGCTGAATGAGGCTGATAAAGAAATTGCCTCAGGAGATGTAGCCTGAGGTCCTGGATGCTCTGCTAGTTGCCTACCTGTGCTTGGTAGCCGGTGTTCCTCACTCCAGCATGTACCCAGCTTTGCTCACTCATTGGGCTTGTGGGGACCCTCCAGCATGATCTGGAGTTTGAGAATCAAGGGGATTTCAGAGCAATATGCTGATCTTTATGAAGGTAGTTCAGAGAATTCACACAGTGCTCCTGCTTGTTTTCATGCTCCTAGTTTTGTTCTGGGGTTTTGGTTTTTTTTTTAAAGTTTATTTATATCTTCTGCTAAATTTCTAAACAGCTAAAAAACTAGAAGGAATAGATGTGAGAGGGAACATTTTTAATTTTGTATATGGAAATTATGTTCACTAAATAGGTTTTCAACATTTGGTTGGGCAATCCTATTGCAATGTGTGGCATAAGAAGGGGTCAGGATCTTCTCAGGCGTAAGCCCAGGTGAAGAATTATGGAGAATGTATAATCACTGTGTTCAATCTGCTGCCCTAAGGCGCATATCTCACTTATTTTTAACACTTGGAATGGCCGAAGATGCTCTTCCATCTGCATCCCTTCTCCCCCTCCCCACCCCATAAATCCCATCTGGGCAAAGTAGCAGAGTTAGGACTCACAGTGTTTAATGCTTGTGCTTCCCTTCCATCAGCTCCTCCCGCAGAGCAATCTGCTCAGCACAGCCCCGCTTATCTGCCAGGGTGAGCCTGTGACAAGGACTGGAGCTTGGCATGTGGCAGCCCTGCAGCACCCTAGCCTGGTGGCACACCCTGGGGGTTGGCTCTTTGTCCCTCTGGAGAGCAGGCAGGATACTTTTCCCTAACAGTGAGATCTTATTCTCACAGTTAACACTGACAGTGGTTAATCTTCATTTGGACTGTGGAAATTGCTGTCTGAGAGCTTAAAGGCTTCAGGATGAGTAACTTTGCTGCTTGGGCAACTCCCAAAGGACCCCCCTTATACTCAGTGAGCATCCTTGCTAGTGACTGGCTGTGATTTGTTATAGAGAGGATAAATCATCCCTTGTCTATCCAATTCAGTGCCAAACGCAGAGCAGTGAGAACTGGGCAAGGTGGCCTCTTGGAGTTTGTTTTGAAAACGATGAGGCTGACAGAGTGTGTGTGTGTGTGCAGAGATCCCTTTTCCCAAAGGGGAGTGCCAGGCCTTGACATCAGAAGGCTTTCTCCTGATGGGATGTTGATGTCCGAAAAATAAAAGCATAATGGATTTTCCTAGAGAGTGCCCCGGGGGTCTCTGACTAGGCTCCTTTCAGCAGTCTCCCTGCAGTGCACTAGTTTTCTCTACGACAGTAATTTACACTCCAGTTGTTTTGTACAGGAGGCTTTTGCACGCACAGAAGAGGTTCGTAGCCTGCCAGCCCCATGCTCTAGCTGGGATTCAGCACAGCAGTAACTCACGTAGAGCGTTGCACAGCAGCCCTAAATGCGACAGCATGCTGTATAATCAAGATGAAAAGGTTTAATGTGAACCCAAATATGCTGCGATTGCTGTATACGTGGGCTGAATGAGCATGCTCCTGCTGTCGGGGGAGAACAGTCACTTGAGAAAGGGGATCTTTTATTTTCTGTGTCACTTTGGAAGTTTCAACACTGCCAGCAAACTGACATCTCACTCTTGTGAGTAATCCACTGCTGAGAGTCAACATGAAGGCAGCATCCTGCATTTTTTACATCTTTTGGTGGGAAGTGGCAGAAGAGATGGGGAGTTTGCTGGAGCATAGGGATGTTCTCAGTTGTCTTCGGAGGTCAGCAGTGACCATGTTTGCCTTCCTCTGGAGCTCACTTTCAGCTGCCTTGTAGCTCATGCGGGTCAGGCAGGTTTCTGGAGGCACATGGGCCACTACATGTCTGATCAAGCGGGGACACGGGGAGTCCATGTTTTGTTCCTGGTTCTAATTCAGGATCATAATTGCAGCCAATTCTTACAGTCATGATTGATTATCTGGATAGCAGAAGCAACATTACTCCTTGTATGCCATATCTGTAGATAGAAGAAACCTCTTAATAGACAAGTTGTCACTTCCTACATTTTTATAGACTGGCACAGCTCATGGTGGCTATTTTAGGCAGTCCAACTGCAAATGTATCACGTGCATTTGGATCTGTTTGAAGGCAGACCTTTCAGAATTACTACCTGCAGTTTGCTCTGCGGGTTTTAGAGAAATGAAGAGTTGCTCCTGTAGGAATGAAGAGCTGCTAAAAAGCCACTGATAGCAATATTTGGGCGCTGAAGTCACCCTGGGCATGCTCGCACTGGGGGCTGACTCTGCTGTGGGGGCACAAGTACATGGTGGCAAGGGCCCTCCTCTTTGGGCTTGGGGTTTATATGGGTGCTCCAGGGAAGAGGACAGGAACATGAGCAGCCCGCCCATGTGTGTCAGGATTGGAAAGGCAGTGTGGGCAACCTCCCATGAAGGCCTTTTTTTTTCTCACCTTGATATTTTTATTGAAATACAGCCAAGCATCAGTTTGCGCCTTGGTACGCACTTTTATCTCATGAGCTGATATTCATAGGTACAAGTACTAAGTGAATAATGAAGCACATGAGCACGTGTGGAACCATAAATCATTTACGCTGGAGAACAGGGCAGCCTTGTTCTGCTATCTGGTGGACACTGCAGCCTAAGTGTACCAGGTCCAAGAGAGCAAGATGGGATTTTCCTTTATAGTGGGCAAGAGAAATACATTGCAAATGCACAGTTTTGTGAGCAGAGTAGGAAACATGTTTTTCAAAAAGTTGAGGTGACTCTAGGGGTTACATGACTACAGGGAAAGGCATTCCCCTGGGCGTTTGTTTCCCAGCTGTGTATACACACAGCAGCAAGGGAGGCATTCCTGGAGCTCAGCATCTTCAACAGCTGCAAGTCAGCCTAAACCCTGATGCGGCTGCTGGGAGAGCCAGGCCTTTTCCTCATAGTTTGACTTTTGTGCTTGGGAGGGCTTAGGGTTGCTTTGGCAGAGCACAGGGTCACAGGGCTGTGCTCCTTTGTGGGTGGTGTGAGATGGGGAGGACGGCAGAGCAGCTGGGCTGACCAGCTCCCAGGAGTGCCACATTTGGCCCAAGCCGAGTCAATTACTCTTGTGTGAGAGGCATGTGGAAGAAGGTAGATAAAACAGAAGATGGAGTTAATAAAAAAATTGATTGATCGGAGCTGTAAATTCTTACTTTTATTTCATGTATATGGGTGTTAATTTCACAGCACAGGGGTAATTTATTGCATTGATTTATTATGTTTCTGCGCTCTGGAAAAAACGAATTTTAATTCAAGCCATTGCATTACTTTGTTTAGTGTTAACATATTTTGAACAAACCCAGTAAGCTTCTCTCCAGTCTAATATAGATTACTTAAGAGATTCTTAACTAACATGCCAACAGACCAAATTTCACTCTTGAGCACATTCTTATTAATTACTTTACTCTAAAATTATGCTTGTGTGTCTGGAAAATCTGCTTACACCTTGCTTAGCCTTTTGCTGGCACCATTTAAACAGAGGCAGACCCCGGCACGCCTGAAATAGTATTTGCTGCAGTGGTTAAGGCAGGATGCACTTTTAGGTTTAGAAATAGTGCATGTAGGTCATCTTTGCAGAGCAGCAATACTCTGCCTCTGGAAGCTGTCTCTGAACTGTCACATCTGCGCCTAGATTTGGAAAGACTCTGGATATTTTCACACTGAAGTAGTATTAATATTTATATAAGCTAATACGGGGTTAGTGAGTGTCAGAATTTAATTGGTACGAATGCTACTCTTCTCAGTAGGCTGGGCTTTGCTTTCTTTTGCACTCACAAAGCCAGCTGGCGTAGAATCCTGCTGAGTCTGAAAGCCACGTTTGCTCTGCCATACTAAAATAGTGCTTTACCCTCCTGTCGCACATCCTGATTTTTACAGCCGCTTTTCTTTGGCTTGTCCCGAGAAATCCCCACACGTCTTTGCTCTCACAGACTGAGACAAATCCAGTGGTTTGCTGCTGCTCCACATCCTGATGGCCACCAGCAGTACAGATGCTGGGTACCCAGTGCCTCTTTTCAGCCCAGAAATCATAGAATCATGGAATGGTTTGGATTGGAAGGGACATTAAAGACCATCTAGTTCCAATGCCCCTGCCATGGGCAGGCACATCTTCCACTAGACCAGTTGCTCAGAAGCCCGTGCAGCCTGGCCATGAACATTTCCAGGAACGGAGCAGGGATTATCCTTCTATCACACTTTAATATTATAGCTGCTGTTAGAGCAGACCTTGAGGAGGGGGTTGCTCTGGGCAGCTCTGGAGGGTTTCCCAGTGGTCATGGAGGGTTTCTAGGTTTCTCAGCCTGTTCTTGTGGTTAGGGCACACTTACTGCTCCATCCATGCTGCTAAATGCTTAATAAATTTCCTCTGAAATAAGATCTTCCATATTTTGTAAATGACGGCCATTAGCTTTTTTTTTGTTTTCAGTCTGACCTGCAGTCTTTCTCTAGGGTGTGTTTTAGGTGCTATTGTGATCTAATTAGAAAATATATTTTGAATTTTGATGGCATTGCAGGTCCGCTGCCTTCCACTGAGTGCTCCTCTTGGAGGGTGTCTCCCTCTTATGTGTTGGCCATGGAGCCATTTTTGGCAGCTCGTGTGTGCGATGAAAATCAGCTCTGCAGATCATGTCATAGCATGAATAGCTCACTACTATTCAGCCTGTAGGTGTCCTTGCTCTGTTGAAGAGCAGAGAGGACCTTGTAGGGGCAAAAGACATTGATTGTGGGGCTCTCCAGTCAATGGTGAATTTCAGGAATTGGTCTCCCTTTCCTTCCGTGCTCTTTTAACACTGTTTCTAAAAATGCTGAGTTCACCAACAGTTGAGGAGTCCAGCCTGATATATCCATCACTGATATGTGACCATAACTAATACAGAATTTTACAATGTAATTCCCTTACTACATTAGCTGGCTTCCATCCTCTGTAATTTATGTTGTATCAACACATGCTAAATTATCTACTTTCCTTGCTTTCACTTCTTTATTATTTAAAAGTGTGGCTCTTAATGACTCCTTTGTAATGCACTTACTGTTAAAAATTGAGCTTTGGAGCATTTTAAAAGCTTTAATTTCTGCTTTGGCATGCTTGTTCTTTACTAGACACCATATATCCAGGGGTTTGAGCCCAGGGTTAACAGCTGGAAAATCAAAGGACCATGGATGTTGGAGTTGTGTGCTTAATCACAGTGGGACCTATAAGTGTGCTAGGCACTGTACAGCAGATCAGAAAAAGTTCCTGCATTAAGGAGTTTGTCATAATAACAATAATAACAGTAATAATTAAAAAAAAAGAAAAAGCTGTACAGCATATTAGACAAAGTTCCTGCATTAAGGAGTTTGTCATAATAGCAATAATAACAGTAATAATTAAGAAAAAAGAGGAGACAAAAAAATTAGGGAGAAGGATGTAAATCAAGTCCATCTGCTTGCCAGGGCACGTTTATTCCCCAGAGGAAATTTTCAATTAGATCCTGAGCTGCAGCATAGCAGGGACAAACTCTTCTTTTGACTTTGAGTCACCTCACCTCATGGTTTTTCTTTCTTCTTTCTTTCTTTTTTTTGTTTTGTTTTGTTTTTTTTTGTTTTTTGTAGGTGGAAATATTTTCTTGCCTTATGTGATTGTCCTGTAAATTAATTCATGGTAGACAGTTTGGAGATCAAATATGCTCTGGAAATGCAAGCTATCGATTTTTCAGGCATCTTGGCATTAATAGATGTGCCTTCACAGTCGTGTATTCATAGGCATATAAAAAAACAAAAAAAAAAAGAGAAGCATCACTTCCAAAATGGTAGGATGAAGAGAAATATAAAAGAATTTTAGACTAAGTATTGTCTAATGGCCAGACCACTAATTCCACTGAAAATGACAAAATTTGGGCTCAGCCAGCATGTCTCTTCCCTCCTCCCTTCCTCCCTGGCAGCAATTTCCTTCTCAATCTGTATATGTTATCTGTGGAGAGGATAAAGGTGTGAGCTGTGTCACTTCAGTTGGAGCTACAGTAATGCTGCTATTAATAAAATAATAAATCCAGTTTTATAATTTCTCTTGAACAGACCTGATTTCTGCTAGCAGTGGGTTTTTATTCATGAAGCACTGAATATGGTTGAGATTGCTGGATGTCTCTGGTATCAAGTGCCTCTTTTAAAATGACATTTAAAGACACAATCTTTCTTATAAATGCCATTTCTTTGTAATCAGCAGATTTATACTTGGCTTATAGAAATTTTAACCTTTCTTTAGATGTCCATGATGACTTCTTTAGCCCTCTTTCACAGTAAGAAGTTTAAGGAGTATTCCCATTGCCTCAACTGGACAATTGTGTCGTCACTCAATGCAGCACCAGTTTTTAATCTGAACTCCCTGTTTGCTTCAGTAGAGACTTATGTCTGAAGGGCATAAGCATGGCAAGGGCCAGTGGGACAGATTTTTTTTCTGATGGAAGAAGTTGCTGCCCAATAACCAAACAGCACCAGTTCTGGAACAGCAACAATTTTGCCACTGATCTCATAAATCTATATTGTTGTGCGTTACATCAATCATTTGTTACTGTTACAAACATCAGCAGAGCATATCATCTGCCTATTTAGAAGTAACTTCACCTATCAGCTTAGCTGTGAAACTCATTTTTCTACCTTGTCTGTCAGTTCAGTTTCTCTATTCATAAATTTCCAGAAGCCATGGCTAGGCAGAACTGTTTAAGAAATCACCTTTTTAATAGGCTGTGCTATTCCTGCACTAATTTTTAAATAGGGCTGTGCCATTCACTTCCAGGTAGCCAAATTCTCGTTAGAATTATTATCAATGGCAGAAGCACAGTTTAGCTTACTGGGTGAAATTGTACCACAAGTACTGAGTAAGAGCCCTGTTAAATGTATGCACAATGCGTATGCTATGGATGCTTGTCATATCCTGCCATACATTATAATGATAACATCAGCAAATGTCCCTGCGTTACAGTAATTGCTTGTGGTCCAAGTCTGAACTCTGGCAGGAGGAATTAGGTCGGTGAGTTAGGGATGCTGAGGTGTGGAGCGTGTGAGTGTGGCATTTATGCAGGAGTAGTGGTCTGGAGAGGGAGCTGCCAGGGAGGGAAAATAAATCTGTGATGTTAGCCCAGAGGAGGTGAAAGCTTGGGATGGGGGTAGCTGAGGGGGTTCTTTTTTCCTTTTTATTTCCTACAGCTTTTTAATCAATCAAGTAACTTGCGTTTATCTTTTGCTGAACAGTCAAAGTTACTACTGGTGTCTGTGATGTTGGACACTGCAAATCCCAAGCAGACAATATTGAACCAGCTTTTTCCCCTTTTGCTCAGGTGCAGTGAATACAGTCATCCTGTCTTCTTAGATCAGGCACTTTTCATGGCTTGAGTAGTGTTTCGCCTTGTGTGAGGAATTTCTAAAATCTCTTAGTGGATTGGAAGTTAGAGGCAAGGAATGTAGTTGTGGTTTACTCTTAGTTAACATGTGATCCTTGGTACAAATGGTGATATTTCCTGTTTGGAGAATTAGATTGACCTATGCTGCGTGTGGGTATTAAAAAAAATAAAAAACAAAGCTCGGAAATGGAAATAAAAAGAGAAGGCAACTGGGAAGGCAGATGTGTTTGCATAAGCCATAACGGTGTCAGTAATCACCAACTATTAATTCTTCTTTGTCTTCCATCACACAGGAGATTGTGTCAGCACCTCTTAAACCCCAGAGTCTCATGACCTCACAGTTCAGCTAAACTAGTTTGCTCAAAAATCAAGCTTAACAGTGGATTGTTATTTTTCCCCTTTTTTTTCTGACTGTTTCCATCAGAGTTATGCTGTTATAACCAAAGATAATTATTTTCTGTGAAATTACTCTCTCCTCCTTTCCCCTTCCCCTTATGTTAATGAGAGTGTTTTTCGTTTGCTGGGAAGACTGACACAACTTCTTTGAAATTAGTAGTGTTGTTGCCAGTTAAGTATGTGACCTTATCTGTGTAATTGTACAGATCGTGCTGCCATATGTCTACATGCACAGAGCTTAATTTAACTGGAGACATACATGTGTAAAAATAAAGCAGTATCTGGGGGTTAAATATCAGAAGAGCCCCCTAATCACAGCTTTCACATTATACGCAGCTTTCTACAGAGCTTGAAGAGCTCTGAAGTTAAATCTTTAAAAAACACTTTTTACATGGGACCATGCTCTTGTAACCTTGTTTTTACGCTGATTGTCATGTGGATTCTACTATGCCTCTACTTCCTTGCATGTTGTTCCTACTTGGTTTCTCCCCCTGTGGTAGCTCAGTCCTTCATGCTGCTTGGTAAGGTAGAATAGGACCATTTTTTATTTTTTGTAAGCAAGGAACTGATGCAAAGGAAGCAGCTAACTCATCCGATGCCAGCAATAAAAATTTGCTCTTAATTTGCCTTCAAAGCCAATGGCCACATGTAGTGCAAAGCCTTATTGCATGGGTCCAGCCCACCCTACCCTGCTAAATGCAAGGCAACCCTGGCACCAGTGTTTTCTACCATGTGTACAGAACTTATCTGGGCAATTTGGAGCCCCAGTAGAATTTATTTCCTATCCTGTTCCCAGCTAGCCCACCATTTCCCATCCCTGCCTTTCAGTCCTTCCTTGCCTTTCTTTCTCTCTTGCCAAATTGCAAGCCTGAGTTGCCTACAGGACAGAAAAAATTAGAGTTTGCACAGGGACAAGGAGTCTCAGATGGCTCTGTTGGAACCTGAGCATATAAGGGCAGAGCTGACTCTTGTCGTGGTGGACGAAGCAACGCCCTTTTCCATCAGCCTAATGCAGGCTTAAGCCTAAGTGTTCGTGCTGGTGCTGTCACGGAGCAAGGAGGCAAACCTAGAGCACTCAAGTCTCCCACTACCCCCAGTAATCATGTTCTTTCTTTCTCAATACTACCTTTGCCTGTACTTTCTGTGCAGGAACGTTTCCTCGTTGTTTCCTGTGTATATAAGTCAATGTCATGACATGCTGTGGGTTTGTTGCCTTCTAAGAGAAATTTAATGTTTGTATCAGATGAGTTGCGTGCAAGGAATCTGTGCTGCAGTGATCTATTTATATGGTAATTAGCAAGTAGCTTTGCAGCTCTTAAAGGGATTTGGTTTGAAAACTAAGTATTATTTCCTGAATTTTAACTTACCAGCAGTGTTTGAACAGCAGTGCACATGCACTTTTTTGGTAATGTAGCCACAATACCCAAAAGATAAATGTAAGTCTGCTCTGCAAGAGAATATTTTGGCTATAATTAATTTTGCTCCATTCACCATATGCTTGTATTTTCTGACCTTCATTTTATTCACAGTTTCTGTGTAATAAAATGTACAGTATTAAAACAAAAGTTGCTTAAAGAAGCACAAGTGCTTCTGGTGCTACATCTTCAGCTGAATTATGTGGTTTGTGCCACCTGAGAATTTGACCATTGTATCCTTAAAAAGTTATTATTATGGAAAGGTGCTGTCATTGCTCAAAAATATTGAAGTTATTTTTGTTAATAGAAGAATGAGATTAGTTTTTTTAAATCTTTGAAGAAATGCTGTAATCCCACTCAGATCCTTTAGGAAAGGCAAACAGGGATGAAGCATCTTCTCTTTGTCATTATTCTGTGTCAGAGGCAGTTCTTGAGACACAACCTGGGAATGCACTGCAAATGACGCAAGGAATAATTGCTGGCAAATTTAATTTATTGAGTAGGCGTGAATTAGATTAATTAAACAGAGAATAAACACGCACAAGATTACCCAAAGTAGCTGCATGGATGGAAAAATGTTAGACTATATTAACAGATTAGATACACATGACGCTGAGATATTTTTCATGTGAGTCTGTAATTTCTTAGGGGATTTCTCTCAGGATTTTTATTGCTTCTAACACTTAATGTAATCCAAACTTATTAAGGGAATGCTATGCATTAGAGGGAAGAAAAATAAGGCAAACACATGCTTAAGAATTAACTTGAGTAGTCTATTGGGTGAGCTGCAGCTTTGACTCAAAATACGCCCATGCCCTGCATTTGTATGTGTGAAAAGCCCTCGGCTTGGGTTGGATTCACTTGCAGGGGACAGAGTCCTTTAAGAAGGATGCACAGCTCAGCACCAGAGAAGCAAACAGGCAGGATTTGGATACAGTCCTTGTTCGGTCAGCTGCATGGGGGGGCTTCATGCCCCACTCCCAAGTTTAGCTGTAACCTGTCGGTGCCTCTCTCCTCCTGCAACCTGATGTTGAGCAGGGAGGATCTCAAGGACTTTTTATTGTATTCAGCCTGTAGGAGGAGGTTTCCTCTCCACCACCAAAACTTCTGTCTCTACTTTCTGCTTGAAGGCATTGTGCTAAATAGCTGGGATTTTACAAACACCCTGCAAGGCATTAGTCTAACCTCTTTACTGCCTTTTTAACAACAGAAGTGCAGCACTGAGAACATAATTAAGATTTAATGGGAAGACAAAAATTTCAGAGAAGATTCCTGTGTAGAGAGACATTATTTTTTCTTATAAACAAACATGAGGAAAGGAGATGAAAACATGAAGAAAATAATACATGTTTTGTTGAAGGGACTATATAAAGAGAGTTGCATGACAAAGAAAATAATGCATGTCCAAAACTATTTCACCTATCTATGCGTATGGACTTGGCTTTTGTCATCATGAATGTCCACCTCCACCTCTAATAGTTCCTAAACAACCCAGAATCATATAGTCAAGATACCCTAATTTCTGCATATTCAGTCCTGCAAGAAAAGTAAGAAAGATTGTGGGGGTTCAGGTTGGGTTTGGCTTTGTGTTTTTGTTTCTGGTTTGGTTTTTTTTTTTTTTTTTTTGCACAAGTTTTTGTGGATTTTCTTCAGTGCTTTTATTTCAATTATTTAATTAAATTAGCTATGAATTAGAAATAATTCATAGCTAAGAACTCAGTCAGGAAAAGCAAAACCTGTGCTGCCTTTTGGTAAGCTGAAACGGTGACTTATTTTTTTAATATTTATTTGCAATCTTGTGGCACCTTTGTAGCTGCAGCCGCGAGGCAGCACCCTGCCGTGCTTGGCAGGATAAGTGGAGTAAAAGATGGTTGCTACACCGAAAAAGCTCGCAGTTTGGGGGGAGCCTGAGACAACAGATGGGGAAAAGCAGATGGAGATGCGTCAGAAAAACCAAGGCGGTATTGATCAGTGCTAAGTTTGTTGCTGGGCGCTCTCGGCGTGCGGAGGAGTGGGGAGCAGGCTTTTAGAAAACGGAGCATGGGGCACTTTGGACACGGGCTGGCAAGGTGCCCTTGTGTGCCATGGGCTTCGTCCAGGGACTGCAGCTCCCAGCCTCTTGCAGAGCTTGCAGGGAGGGGCTGCAAGGGATTGGCTCCAAATAGGATACAGGATATAGATATAGATATATATATATGTTCTGCATCTGTATCTATGGAAAGATTTCCCTCCCTCTCTCTGAGGTGTGTATATATAGATGCAATTTTTAATTCTTTTTCTTCCAAAATTTAACACAAATTGCAAAGGGTTGGTTTTGGTGGGTTTCAGTTTTGGCTTGTTTTTTCTTTCTTTCTTTTTTGTTTTTGTTATGTTTGCACTTGTTCTCTTTTTTTTTTTAATTAAAGGAATTTTCAGCAAAAAAAACATTCAAAGTGATTTTTTTTTCCTCTTTATTGGAATGTCTATAATTTTAGAGGTCTTTTTACCTGTTTTCTTTATCTGTTTTCATGAGAAAAGAAAGACAGTGGCAGTCTTAAAAGAGAAGGGCTTAACTGCCCTTTGAGTGTGACATGAGGGCGTAGTCTCCTGGAAAGGCTGAAGTTTTCAAACATGATGTCCAGCTCTGCTCCTGAAAGGTGAAATTCCTTTATAGTCTGGAAAAGCTGGCTTCACCATATTTAAAAATGGAGCATCCCCATCCCTTCCTCCCTGGAGATCCAGGGGTTTTGGAGTGGGGATTTACAGAGGCATTTGCTGTCTACGGCCAGAGTAGATCCAGGAAGCTCTCTGAATGCTTGGTTTCTCATTGGTAATGATGTGCATGTAGACAGGTGTACCAGAGTTAAAATCCTACGTTTTCTTCACCTGTCTACCTGTGTGGGCAGAGGGACTCGATGTTAAATGACAGAGTCAGACATTTAGAGCAAGATTCTCATCTCATTTTAAGCATGACTGGATCCTGTGTCAATACATCTACTTAAAAGGATCACATCACTGGGGTTCTCAAGTGCCCTTTTTTAAACCTAAAATTTGCACTACCATACCATGGGGAGCTGAAGAATTTCAGTCTGTGTAATTTGTCAAGGAAAATTGAAGAGGTTGTGCCTTCATAGTTTGTGTGTGCTTGCATGGAGACAGGATTTCTGACAAAGGTTTTCTTTCATCTAACAGATAAAAGTCATAAAAGACAGTGAAGTTAGAGAAATTCACACTAAAAAGAGTCCTATTTTTCTGGCTCAGGATAGCTGTAGCTGTAAAGGTGCTATTCCAAGGTTATAGTCCAGACACAGAGGCCAAGCGGCAGAATTCCCTGACCATTATTATCCAGGAGCACAAAACAGATGATCTGATCTGTCCTAAAAACCTATTAATGCATAATGAACACAGTTTAAGCCAAAGATTACATAGCAGTAGAGGGGCTTTATGGCACAGCTCCGTTTTGCACAAAAAGCTTGGAGGAGAGGCCATGTCTCTTCTGGGAATGGATAATATATATTCAAATACAGGGTTGTCCCATGTTTTCCTCTTCTGGGCTACTTGAATGCCATTATTGCTGTGAAATGTTACAAATAAATAAACAAAAGAAAAAAATTTATTGCTTCTAACATCATAAAAATAAGAAAACATTAGCACCAACTTGCCTCACATAAGAAACATGATTTCCTTGCTCTGTCACAGCTTATAACATTGCAGACCATATTGCTTTTAAAACACTCTCTCTCTGATAGCAAGGTGTAATGGAGTTTTTCAGACTGTTGTTAGAAATTTTTGGATTAAAAAGTTTCCTATCTGTTGCAAAACATCAATAAGCACATTCAGTGAGGTGTGGGGTAGGAGTGACTTGTTCCATTTCCGGGGGCATGTAATATTTTATCATCTTGCAGCCTTCTTGCAATTTGGTATGCTGAGAGAAATTAATTTGACTGTTTACAATATTTAATTTTCAATAATTCTTCAAGCATATAGAACAACAGGCATTTACAGTATGTAGTAAACAGATGGATTAGAAATTGTGCATGTAATTAGAAATTGCACTTAAAATACAAACGTGCATTTGAATATTCAGTTACCTTTAGAAAGAGAAAAGGTATAGATAAAACTGTGAGTGCCTTAGAAATTATTTCTAGAGTCCATGAAGTGCCCTTCATAAGTGGGTCTTTGCCAGAAATATTTATTGAATTCCAATTGCAAATTGCATGTACTACTTTCTTCCTAAGATAAGACTGAATTGTTCAGATTTGGTAGTTTTTCCATGCTGTTGTGGTTTCAGAACCACTGCAGGATCACTTTTCCCAGCCTCCAAAGAGAGACACTCCTCCTGCATCACTGTGTCCATGGTGTTGGTGGTGTGAAATGCAGGGTGCTGACTCTGCCTGGCACCCAGTCCTCAGCCCTGCCTTTGCTAGAGGTCCACTTAAGTCATAGCACTTGAGAAATTGTTTTGTTAGGACAAGATAAATCTTTCCCAGAAATTGTGGAGCTGTCAGGATGTGAAAGTACTCTAAATGAATAACAGTCTGATCTTATTACTTTAGAGTTTATCCTTTCCCCACCTTGAATTGTGTTGCAATCTTTCATTCGGTCAAAACTGATTTGTAGGATAAATGACGCAGTGACCCCCGGTGAAATCACCAAAAATGCCTGGAAATGATGTTTAGAAGTGACTTTTGAGAATCCATTTAGATGCCTTTGCAAATACATTCTTCCCTGATTTTGGTGTGGTCTCCTCACACGGCTCCTGGATTGAAAGCTTTGGTGCTGAGCACGTGGCACATGCACCAGGCTGTCCCCATCAGAGCTGGTGTAGAAGAACCCCAGCTTTATTTTCTCTGTTAATTTAATAATTTAAAAAACCAACCAAACAAAAAAAAACCCAAAAAACAAAAACAAACCCCACTCTTGTCTCATGAATACTTTGGAAAAAATGGGCTATAAATATAACACCTTCAAGGAAAGAGGTTCATCCTGCTTTCAGTGAAGTCAGTGGGATTCTTGCCATTGCTGCAGATGGGTGTGGGATTGAACCTTTAGTGATTGTCTGAGTGTGAAATGAGAAAATATATTTAGCCAGGTTCCTTTGAAATTATTAGAGACAAATTCTCATCTAAGGTAACAGTTGGAGCTGATTTCCGTGGCCTTTCAGCATATTGACCATAAATCATGTCATGAGTATTAAATACCCCCTTCCCCCCATATGTACCTCCTCTATTTAAAGGGATTATAATTTAACATAGAAAAAATATTTGAAATCTCTGCCACTGGAGTGGCAGTTTACTGGATTTAAGTAATTACTTTGACTTTAGGAAAAAATAAGTAGTTTAAGATAGTTATTTTCCAGTTTTTTTACTATATTGTATTACTAATTTTCATGCTATTGTTCTATTCAATATTGTAATGTAATTAATTTGTATTTATTTGTTGATGAATGAGATTTTTTTTCCTAGACCTTCCAGCATAGTTCATGACAGCTCCTCTATTTTTCCTGCTTGTGATATTTTCTGGTTTAGAGATGGAAGCAGAGTTTTTGCGAAGCTTTTGCAGTGCTACAGGACAGTGAATAAGCAGATTCATAGGCTTTAAGTCAGAGGGATATTATATCACCTTCTCTGACCCCTTCATGGTAAACATGATAGAAAATCACCTAATTACTCCTACACTGAGGTGTCTAACTGGTGTTTGACTAAAGCCTATATTCCAGGAAGATACTGATTTAAAGGCTACAAGACATTTTTTTTTCCCCTGATGCTTATGTCTTGTGTTGTTTGAAATGTCTTGTTTATTTTTCATTGAATTTGTCTGCCTCTTCTATCCACTCTCTAGATTTCATTGTACTTTTCTCTGCTGGAATAAAAAACCCTTTACTCCCTAGTAATTTCTCCCTGTGCAGGTACTTCTAAGCATTAATCCAATTATTAATTAATTAACGACAGTATAGTTTTTAATGCAGAGAGGAAAAGAAGCACTGCTTTAATTGGTGCCATATTGTCATTGACTTACATGTAGAAAAATGCAGGCTATTCTGCCTCCATAAAGCCATTTGTGGTCACAGTCTAAACGTGACTTTCAGAGTTCTCCCTGCTCAAGTCTGAAACATGCAGGAAAAACCAGGGTCAGGCGCAGAGGCGGGTATGAAGTAGCTCTGAGGACCTTCTCAACGTGAGCAGCAGCAGCTGCCAATGCAGCAAAGAAGGTGTGCCAGCTTATTGTTCACAAAAATTATTGCTTGTGGTGCTGGCTCCCACAGTAAGCTGATAGATGCTTAATTTCTTTTTGTTGTAGATAGGAAGTGAATGCATATGGCTTAGCCACTTGTCACCCACCTTGGCTATCCCCCCCTTCTTCAAGGACAAATTACCCCACTGTTTTTATGGCTAGAGATGGAAGGTTCTTGGCTTGAGAGCAATTATCCCCTTTAATGCTTCCTTTGCGGTCAAAAGATGGAAAATCTGGTGTTGTCTCCAAATATGTAGGAAGCATCTTTGGGGTAAGGAATCTAGACAGAAGTAAGCTTTCTAAACATCACAGTATATATTTAAAGACAAAAAAAGGAGATTAAGACCCAAGTTCTGATGTTTCCAGAATGTAAAGCAAATGCTCTTAGAAACTCCAATTTGTTTCTGCTCTGCTGCCACTGATCACAGATTCATGCACATTGTGAACCCGACCAGTGTGGGTTTATCAGCTGCAGATGATGAGCAGTGTTGTATAGCACAGAAGAGAAGAGGTCCGGTGTGAACCAATTACGTTTGCTCACCAAAGTGGCAGGCGCTGGTGTCCCTACTGTCCCTTGGTGCTCTCCCATCCAGTTCACGGCCTCTGTCCTATGAACAGGATGGTTCTGGCTTCCTTACCCCCTTGCAAAACCTTGCTAATTGCATAGGAGCCAATAGATCATAGTCTTTTTGGAAAACAAGCTATCGTGGGTGAGGGGTTGGCTTTAGTTGGATGAAGTAAAGTGGGGGGAGAGTCACAAGTTAGAACTTTGCTCCTCTGAATTCCAGTTACAAGTTGGAACCACAAGATGCTGCAGTGTTTGCTCTAGCAGGCTGGCAGTTAACTCACTTGTGTATTAACAATTCCTTGTTAACCTGAAATGTGGGGTAATTAAGACCTGGATTCCCTCCTTAGCTCTGCCATAAGGCTTGTGCACGATCTGGAAGTGTCTCTTGGAGCAGCTTCCCCTGCAGAGAGGTCAGGACTTTGTCCCATCCAGCTGACTTCACGCCAGCGGTGCAAGACTGGTGCCCACACACGGACAGAAAGCCTGACTCAGCCCCCAGAAGGAGCTGCAGCCCCTAAGAGAGTGGGAGTATCAGAAGCACAAAAAGAAAATACATTTTTGTTGTTTTCATTTGCCTTCTGGTTTAGGGCAGACTGAACAGATTTCAAACTTCAGATCCACAAATACAGCTTTTTTCTTGGGATTGTTTTCATTTTGTTTCTTGTAAATGAAAGCTGAGTCTCTTGTAATTACCAAGAGTCTCAAGACTTTGGCTAAATATGGAGCATCAGGAAAGCAATGACAAATCCTTGACAGGACCCATAACTGGCAGTGAAGTATGTGGTGACACTTGTGCGCTCGGTCCTCGCAATGAAATTCTGTCTCTGAAAGCACGACTTTATGACTGTGAGCAGCAGCAGTAATGATCCCCTTCTTCCTCACAGTGCTCTTGTGTGAGTTATTTCATTACTGCCTGTAATGTGCTTTGAGACCTTGGATTGAAGAGCAGGGTGATTATTATGGTAGTTTAATAATACTGTTTAGAAGGATGTAGTACGCTGCGGCACTGGCTTTCATGGAAACACAATCTGCATTCAGTGGAAATGTTCTCCATCACCAAAGTCAATTCCCAGAGTCAAAGTCACACTTGGCATTGCTGCTGCTCCATCTTCTGCAGCTTTTGAGGAGCTCAAAGTGCAGCATGGTCATCTTCCAGTCCCTGGCTCTATGGCAGAACAGGTTATTCTCACCCATCCTCTGTTCTCACTGAGATCTTTGCATTTAGAGTTCTCTGGTTTGGGACAGGGGGATTTTCCTCAGGGCGCCTGTCCTTCTCCTCTGGTTTCCACCATTGCCTTGTTTTATATTGCTCCATGCCAGGAGGCCGCTGTGATACTATTTGGAATATCCTTGCACCTGACTCGAGACAGAGATTTTTGTGATTGCTTTCTCAGGTTTCACTGTGACTTTACTCTTAGGTGGCGATCACCTCTTGAAGCTTGGTCTGCTGGCTTTTGAGAAGGAAACAATACCTGCGATCACAGGCTTCAATCCCAGAAAGAGCTGTTGTGGTTTGAGACAACCAGTCATCTTCCCTGTTTTTAGAGGGAACATGGGGATTTCACTGCCTCCCCAGGGCCCACACCCACAGGACCGGTTTCTGGGTACTGGTAGCTGAGCTGCCACGTCTGAGGCAGCTCCTGCTCTCTATGGGGATGTGCCATCTGGGTGCTGTGCCAGCTTCCAAGCTTTCCCCTGCCTGTGCTGCTGCCAGTCTGCCCAAGGACCTGAGCTTGTGCCCAGTCACAGAGAGTTTTGCAGATGTTGCAGTATTGCTCAGTATCTGGAGAAGAGGAAATTTCAATACATCCTTTTTCCATCCAGTTATGTGACCTTTTATGTATTTTGCCACTTTCAAGGCTATTGTGCTCTTGTGCCTATTATCTCCTTTTTTTGTTAACAAATGCAGATGTAAGGTAATCGAAAAATACCATTTACCACTTAAATTGGTGCCTGAATTGTTGTAGTGTCTGTACTGTAGCATCTCACAGTTTGTTCTGTATTCAGATTTTTACATTAATCTTTTATGCCACAGCATTTAAATACCTTTCAAAAATGCATTAACCAATCCATTTAACATTTCCAATAAGATACAGACTTGTTCTATATAAGAAATACTAATATACTGTTCAATTCTCAAGTTGCATTAAAGCATATATAAACCAGAAACTTAAAAAAACCTCTTCAGAATGCCTCTGTAATGAAAGCACAGAGAGGGTAGATCTTCCCATTCTGACTTCAGTTGGAGGGTGTGAGTGGATCTTTAAAGGTTCTAGAAAAAGAACTTAGCTATTTGGAAACTCACTGCCAGTATGGGAGATAGGATCTGTGGCTCCAGACTAGGAGAAGATAAAAAGGAGGGAGAGATTTTGGGGTGGGAATTGCCAAAACTTCATCTCTATTGCCCTCCATCTGTCTCCTGTCTCCCACCACTTCTGGGCATCACAGGACAAGTAGTATGAGAAATCTCTTTACCCTTCCTTCATTTTCCCCTCTATACCCTGTTTGGCAACACTTTCAGTCAAGAGAGAGGAAAAGAGAGGTGTGAAATTATATTTATTTTTTGGCATCTGGCTTGTTTTCATTTTTTGCTTGTCCTGAGTCTGGAACAATTAGTCTTGGTCCACATTTAGGGCTGCCATAGTAAATGATGTAAATAAATGATGGAAATAGAAAAGCTGGTCTCTGCAACCAAAGTCATGCAGGTTTCTTCCTTATTTGGTCGCAGAAAATGAGAAACGGCAAGGAGCTTTCAGATTCAGCTTTTCAGATTGATTCCTGCCCGGATGTGTCATGTGAGACAGATAAATGCAGCTTAATGATAAATTCCAAAGGGAAAGGAAGAATTAGGAGGGATGTGTCTGAAAATACAACATCTTTGCCAGCCAGCTACATGCTAGAATATAATTTCTGACTGATTATCATCTAGTAACAATTAAACATCTTTAACCTTTTCAACCTCCTGTGATTTGGTGCATTAATGAAAAATGTAAAATGGAGCATCCATCTTTCTGAAGAGGTTACAGAGAAGAAAAATGGTTGTGAAACTTACCAAGGTTTCATTTACATAGCAAATCTGGTTATTACTTAAATTGTCTATCAGAACCCAGTAAGACAGTGTCCAGAGAAAGAATATTCTTCTGACACTACATAATGATAAGACTTGAAAACTGAGAGGAATACAGTGACAGGAATTGGTGGGGGTTTTAGTTGGCCTTTTATTGGGTTTTTTTTCCCTTTTCCTGTGTTTAAAGACTATTAATAAAGATTTAAAGTACTATTTTAATCACGACTTTTAACTTTTATCATGATAGTCTAGATATATATATATAGCTGTATTTTTTACAAGTAAACAGACAGTTTCATATTTGTAAGGATATAAAAATCTTAGAGCTCAATTTCACCATTCAGGACTGATTTGCCTTGTTCTCAGATTAAAAAAAAAAAGCAACTGTTGCCATGTGGGCTGAAAAGTGATCTGTAATGACTAATCGACTGCAAACATACACCATTTGGGTATTGAAGCAGATAAAATTGCCAGGCATTTTTTAAATCAGGGTCTCAATATTTTTTTCTCCCCAATGCTCTGGGCTCTAGCAAGTGCTCGCTATTCAGCAGGCATTAAAGAGGAACATTTAGCCATTTCTAAGAACAGATTGATCAGTTTAATCTCTTTCTTTGAAGATGAACAAAAAGCACTGTACATTTTGTATATCACAATGATCTCCTGAAATGAGGCTGTGTGGTTTTCCTGAGTCTGCAACTGTTCAGCCTGCTCTGCCTCTGCTGCAGCTGTCGGTGTATAAATAGGCTGTGGGCTTCTCCAGGGGTCTGTGCTGCTGGCACTCCTGTAGATCATGTTGGCCTCAGCCTTCATCTGAATTCCCTGAGCTCTCCACAGTAGGGACTTATCTAACAAGGGAGAATCTCTGTACCAGCCCAAGGAGGCGCACTACATATAACTTCCGTCCTGCTTGGCACTTGTCTTGCAGCTCAGTCTCAGCTTTGTCAGGCATCTCACAGTAGTCTTCTAGCAACAAAACAAATAGCTTCATGTTATATTTGCCATCTTCACTTCTGGGCTATAGTCACATGATTTCATTAATTTACCTTCTGCCATTCTCACATGAAGTGTGTGTCAGAATTTTAAACCATACCCTGCTAAAGTTCACCCACATAGTCAGCACTTAGCTACTGCTATGAGGGACACTGCAGACCTGGATAAATTCAGCTCTGGAGGCATCAGGTAGATAGGCTGAAAGCCAAACACTGTAGAAACTACTGTTCCTCAGGCTCCTGAAACCACAGTTCAGCATTTTCAGAGATGTCACATAGGAAGTGCCTCAGCTTTGGCTGAGTGCACAGGCATGGAGGGAAGGCCACAGGATGCGGCATGGGTGGGAAGACTTGGTGATGGTGAAGGCTCATTATGGGAGATGAGAGGAAGCTTTTTATCTTCCAAACCGTCCACAAACAGCATGGTAGCACTCACCAGCACTGTGAACTTGCAGTGGACGGAGTGTAAGAGATCCAGCCCAGGCTCAGTTCACCCCCATTTTGGTGCAGAAGGAAGTTAGTGTTGGAGAAGGGCCTGAAAAGTGGGATGGGGAACATCTGCTGAACTTCATGTTGTGAGGTCCAGGAGACTGTAATCTGAAATCAAAGGGGGAGGACAGTTTATCTGCCCACCCCATCTCTTTAGTTGCTTACATTTGTCTATAAATCTCATTCTGATCAGAGCAACCTCAAGCTTTCTGAATTCTCCAGGTGGGCTGTGCTGGTAACAGTGGAGCAATGTCAATGTCTTTTGTGGTTTTCACCTGTGCTGCCTTGGCACGCTGAGAACAATCCTTTCATTCTATTAAAGCCTAAAATGACTTCCTAGGTCTGGGGTCCCAGCATCATACTCCTCTTGATCAGAATTACTTCTGGGGCTATAAAGAACAAAGTGCACAGCTTCAGAGCATGCTGGGTAGCTTTCTTCAGTGCCACAGTAACCTGTTAGGAGGAGGTGGAATAATGATGAACACTACAGCTTTGCATAGTACTTTTGAACAAGATATAAAGAGACAGTAAACCACGGGGAAGGGAACTCTGTGAGTTATTGGTCATTTTTTATGCTGTCAAATAGCTTCGTACAAATCATACACAGTTCAAGCTTTCTTATGAACAGCCCCTGGATATAATTGGTGAAGATGTCTCTCAAGGCAAGTTGGACAAAAGGGCAAACTTCTCTTTTTCCCAGCATTGACACTTTCCAAAACGTCCTGAAGTGCCTGATTAATGTCTCAGCAACAAGGTGAAGGAGGTTCACAGCACGGGCTGCAGCTGTGTCTGTCAGTGTGGTGCCTTGCCACACATGCACACACCACAAGCAGCATGCCTACTTTGTTTTCCTCCACTTTAAGTGTGTTTTAGAGTTTTTTTCTTCTAAGACATCTGGACGTGAAGATCCTTGCAGTTGTACTAGCAGTCATAAAAAGTAGGTGGTCCGTTCTGCGTTGCAAAAGAGATAGCATGTGTGCGGAGAGGGTTGGAGGTGTCAAAGCATTCCCCTTATTTCAAATAATAGAAGGAGACCTCAATTTCTAGGACCTTTCAATTGAAAACAATTTATTTCTGGACAGTCTTTTAACACCCAGTGTAAACTTTAGTGTTCTTTAACAAATCAGTTTTTTTTAGCGTTCTGTAACAAAATCTGAATGAGAGAAAATTAGGCATTTCATTGTTAAAAGGCATTGATTTGTGAAAAGTCAGCTATGTCAGAGACTTATAGAATTGTTTAAATTGGAAAAGACCTTTAAGATCATCAGGCCCAACTCCTGGCACTCAAAAAAATCATTGTGTCACAATATAGACAGTACTTTTCCAATTTCCTGCCTTATTCCAGTGTATGTTGTAGTTGTATAGGCATCTGGATTTTGAGAGCAAACTTTCTAGGTCATTGTTTTTACACAGCCAGCTATATATGTTCTGAAGTGCTTGGACTCTGGATACAGATGAGATTCAATGCAGAAAATACAGCATGGATGAAAGTAATGTCATATATTAAAACTATTTAATTTAGTGTTACCAGGAAAAAAAAAAAAGGACATTTGTAAGCGTAAGATGAAAGGTTAGAATTGTTTTATGTTAAAGGCAGTCTGGTAATCTGGCGCCAAAATGTCACTAGAGAACAAGTTTTAGCCCTTCTTGTTGTACTTTGTGAGAAACAGCTTTGTAAAATTCATTGTTCAGTGAGACCTCACTATAGTGGATTATTTCTGTATGGATAAAGAGATGCCATACTCTGAATTCATGGCCATACACACTGAAAAGGCATAGCACACCTTTTCTTATTTGTTGTTATTTTAATCCCTCTTCTTACATTTATCTAGGTTCTCTATTTTTACTTTCATTAACTGTTATGAGGCAACAGCTGAAGAAACACTTTATAGTGCAGTTACTGAGCTGTTCAAGGAGAGGCACATCTTCAACATATAAGGAATGTCTAAATCTGAGAGATAGTTTGCCTGAGGCTTCCAAAATGTTACTCAGGTGCCAGAACATAGAAAATACCAGCAACTCCTGGTGAGACATGTGCATTGGATCAGATTACAGATGTGCATTATTCTCATCTCAAGTTTGCATGAAGATAAAGGCGAGAAGGATGCAGTAAAAACAGTCAAGTGGATGAAGCAGTGTCTGTTGCTTTAGATAAGTTTTTTTTTGGAAGGGAGTGCAGAGTGCTGGGTACAAGAAGCTGGGTTGCAAAGGTGACATTTCTGGTGCAGAAGACACCATGAGGAAAGTAGGGCATTTTGAGCATATGAGAGAGAGGTGTGCTGAACTTCATTAGGAATTCCAGTCACTTCTTCAGTACAAGACAAGATAGACAATGTATTTTGCTGTTTAATCACTTTACTTGTTCCCTATACAATCCACACAAAGGTTAAGCATCTTTTTTATTTCTTTAAATAAAGTGGGCATCAGTGCAAGACAGAGATATTACTGAGACTCTATTTTAACAAGGTAGCTACACGGTGGAATTATTTTAGATTTGCTTTGGGTTCTGATTTAAGGGAAATCTTTTCACCTACAGTATCTTTTTCTGTGCTAATGTTATTGGACTACTTGAACCAAAATTTACTAATGCATTTACTCACAAAGGCAGTCAACCAGAAGTGGCATTTACAGCTTTTCCCACTATTGTGCATAGTACCTGTTCAACAAGCTTCAGTGTCATAAACTTTTTAATTTTTTTTTAAGGAAGTCTACTCCTCCAACCCAAAATATATTTATCAACTGCAAAAGTTGGGATGGACAGAGACAAGTTCTTTGAATTAAGTGTGACCCATCTGCTGGAAGACAGGACCTCAGAGTCTCACTTTTTACTTTGATTTCAGTCCTCGTTTCAGCTGGTATAGAGTTAATTTTCATCTTATTAGCTGGTACAGTGTGGCATTTTGGATGTGGTGTAAGAATAGCGTTGATCACACATTAATGTTTAAGTTCCTGCTGAGCAGTGCTTACTCTAAGTCAAGGACTTGTGGTGTCCCATGCTCTGCGAGCGAGGAGGTGCACAAGAGCTGGGAAAGAGTCCAGCCAGGAGAGCTGGCCCGAGCTGGCCATGCCACAGATAATCATGCTTAGTTTGTAAACTGGGGGGAGTTGGCCAGTAGGTGCTGACCGCTGCCTGGGGGCGGGCTGGGTGTTGGTCATCAAGTGGTGAGCGACTGTAATGGGCATCACTTGCTCCTCTGCCTGTGAGAGCAACTTGAGGGCAATTTCCTATGGCTTGTTACTTTGGAGAAGAGACTGACCCACATCCGGCTACATTCTCATTTCAGGGATTTGAAGAGAACAGTAAGGTCCCTCCTCAGCCTCCTTTTCTCCAGGAGGAGAAACATCCCCATTTCCCTCAGCAGCTCCTCATCAGATGTGTGCTCCAGACCCTACCCCAGCTCTGTTGCCCTTCCCTCTGCTCCAGCGCCTCAATGTCTTTCTTATATTGTGGAGCCCAGAACTGAATTGAGCACACATTCAATATGTGGCCTTACCAGATATATGTATTTTTATGTGTGTGTGTGTGTGTGTGTGTGTGTGTGTGACCCTTACTGTACATATTGTTTTGCTAAGGTAAAAACAAAAATTGGAAAGTGCCTGGGAAAAAAATGGGAGTAAAGTATGCTTTGGCACATTTCTGTCTCATACAGTATTTTATTTTGTGTTTAGAATCTATAGATGCATAATTCTAAATGTGTGCAAAAAGCCCTCCATATTGTCGGTACCTTATATTATAAATACAATTTTCTATTCCATTAATAATGCAGAGTGTTCTATAGAAAGTGCAGATCTGAAAGAACATTGCTAAGTGTAGTTAATAACTGAAGATAAGTGTAACTTGAATATTTTCCTTTATTAAAACTCAGAACTGCCATCCTGAGGGTGGCTTTTGAATTAGCAGAACCAGAACCTTCTGTTTTATTTGACCACATTTTGAGCTGAAAATAAACAAGGTGATGACATTAAAATCCTGAAAGCAGCAGCAGTGTTCCAGCATCCTACCATGACCCTTGCGGTTTATGGTTTGCAACCTACACGGAGGTTTAGATCCAGCACAATTAAAAAAGTCAAGTAGTCCCACTCCAGAATGAGAGGTGGCAGTTGTCACTGCCTTTCAGAATGTGTATAATTATGATATTCTGCTGTTATAATTATGAAATGTGTTCCTGAGCATGTGTTGCATTCTCCAAAGAGCCCTTTCACCATGGGATCATGTTTAAAAGCCCCAGAGACTCCTTCTGATTGCTTTGCTTCTGCACACACTTAATTTATATGTTAGTAGGCAGAGAACTATATGAAATCTTTATTTTGAGGTGATGCTCTGCAACTGTGCTTTATTTTGTTTGGTTGTTTTTTTAGCAGCACAGTTCCAAACTTGGAGGGGAATCCATCTTTCATGAAACATGAGGTTGTTAAATCCTGTTGTTACAGTGTTGTTGTTGTTTTCCTCACATCATTTTTCTCTGCAGAAGCTGAAGATAAGATGTAGTTTGTATCTTCTCTCACAAATGGCTGTAGAACTGTTTTGAATCCTCCCCTATTGCATAATGCAGTTAAAACCTTATGGATATATGTGGGGGGAAAAAAAAAAGCACTTGAAATTCCCAACATAAAACTAATGTGTCAAAGAAAATGAGGTTTTTTTTTTCATAGTAAAGTAGTTAATTCTTTTGGTGGTAATAATTATGTCACATTTGTTCAGTAGCACGTATTAAGCAAGCCTGTGTAACCTTTGTGCCCCTTCACATGTTTCACTGCTTGTATTTGCTGAGTGCTCAGAGCAGGGGCATAAAATACTAAGTATGTTGAGCTCAAATGGTAAATATTCAAACTGAAGCATGGTGCATCATTAATTAAAATTAATGACATTTGCATTTTAAATGGCTGCATTTGCGTGTTGGTGCTGTCTGGCCATTAGTAGGATGTTTTCTGTCTCAGCACAGCCCTTTGCTGCATGGTGGGGGAGGCTGGGAGGGTCCCCTGGGCTACATCCTGCCCTGTATTGGTGAGGTGCTTGTTCCTGGCTGAGGCTGTCTCTGAACAAAGATACATTGAGTGCAAGCAAGAATAAATGTGTGCGAGTAATATACTTTATACACGGTGTCACTGTAGTGTTCAGCGTGATCCCAATCTATTTATAATCCATGAAAATGATATAGTGATATTCAATATTGTATGGATTCAGCCAGCTTTTTGTAAGATGAGTAGTAAATTTATGTGATGTTCTTTAGCATCCCTCTTTCCAAATGCCTAAGAGCCAGTATCTTATCTATGCCTTATGTAGAAGCACAATCACAAAAGGACAACTGTTTCTGGAATAATGAATCTGTTTATACATTGATCTCACTGCCAGTTTCTTCTTACTGTCTCCTAGAGCAATCCAGTGATATTTGTATGGCAGCAGACCTTTTGAAATAGTGATTCGTGCATAAATTTATTAGAAAACCAAATCAGTTCATCCATCCCAAAACTACCAGAACTTGCGATGAGCCACTTGCCCAGGCACTGGGAAGTTCACAAAATCTTTAGTTTTCACATAGTGACTAGAAATCAGCAGTTCAGTTCTCTGACTAGCATTTCATTAATTTAAGAAATCAGCTAGTATTCTGTTTTTCCTATACTTCATCTATCATTTCATAGTAAGTAATACCTAATTTTAAAAATATTATTTATGAACTTTGTAATTCAATTCTAGTTAGCCTCCCAGGGCAATTTGATACTGGAATAAAATACAAAATATGAAATAAAGTAATAAGAGTCATCTAGAAAAAGAAAATCACAAATGTACCATAGGAAAACACAGAACTTCTTTAAAGTGTGTGCAGATTTAATGTACTGTCCTAGTTAAAAACAGGTTTCCAATTTAGTGTTTAGTTACAATTCAGTGTGTTTTTATGATTACCAACCATTGGACTGAAACTTACTTTAGAAAAATAACTAAAAAGTACAGCTGCAAAGCAAGATTAGAATTGATTAATTAAATTAATGTTTCCTGCTTGCTGATTTAAATCATGATTAGATGATTTAAGTCTCTTTTATTTATATCATATTGTGCAGTGTGGAGACTTGCAATCCAAGTCTGGAGATGTTATTTCCTATTCCAGAATCACAGAACTGCCTCTAGTAAACCACAATTAAGTTTTAGAGTCCTCTTGTCTTCACTAGTTCAGAAATTGTTTTCTTCTCCCTCTGCTTGAACAAAGTACATTGATACCACAAGTTGCCTAATTATTGTTTCCTTTGGCCTCTTTATGCAGCCTACATACTGTTGGGTTTAGGGTTTTTTTTTTGTCTGAAATGTCTCTTGTTTTACTTGTCCTTGCCCGCTGCAATGACACCTTCTTTGACAACTCTTGCCAGCACTTGGAGCAGGATGCTACGGATAGATGTTAATACTGGAGGTGTTGTGCTTAAGGAATTGCTCTCATCAGCAGACCCTGGTGGTGGACATCAGATGCTCTTGACTGATGACAACACACAAATCACCACAGGGCAGTTTAAAGCTTGCATGATTTCCTTTGCATTGGCGGCAGGGTAGGAGCATGCACACAGTTCCTCATGATAAATCTGTGAAGTGCAGTAATTTTGATTGCACTGACCTTGCCTATGGCTAGCTGTTTGTGTGTCTGGAGGTTAAGTGTGGCTTAGTATGGTATGGTGTGACTTTGTACGATAAGACTTTTGTGTGAACTTTTCGGTTTCATTTAAGGGAATAGTCTTGTGCAGCTGGAGAGCAGCTGTAGTCATGGCAAACAGAAGGCATTAAACCTTTCACTGTAACCTGGAGGTTAATCTCCATCACACCATTACAGAAAATACAAGAGATCATATGAAATCTTCAGGTTTTTTGAATATCACTTGCCTAAAGCCTGAAGGAATAAATGTGAGAAGCGCTCTAACTGATTTTAAAAAGAGAGAAAATGTGCAGATTTTGTTCACTCAAACATCCAAGGTTATTTTTTTCCTTTTTGAAACATTCTTAATTCTTCGATAAGTAAATTTGGTGATGTGTAATGCAAAAGGGAATGTAAAATGCAGTGTCCTCTTCTCTTTGTACTCCTGCTTCAAAGAGCAGAAATGGCACTCCTGGAGTTAGAATGTTCAGAATGTTGTCCTCTCATCACATATTACAATTATGCAGAGCAGTTTCATAGAATGGCTGGAGTTGGATCCTAGAAGTCTTTTAGTAGGATCCCACCCTAGTGAGTAATAAATGGAGTCTCCTCAAGGAAAAGGGATTTTTTTAAAGGAAAAAGGAAGCAAATCCAAAGACTTTGAGCTCAAAGAACAAAAATTATGTTGTCAGTGTCCCTAAATTAACCAAGTGGCTGACCTACGCTTCAAAGAATTTTTACGTTAGGATCAGAAGGGATTGTGTCATTCTCCTTCAGCTCGAGAACTTGTGTATCCTCTCATACATCCCTAATGTACTAGAGTTTCCCATGACCTTGTTCAGAAATTCTAGTGGTATGAAGTAGAACCATTTGGAAAAAAAAAGGTATTTGTTGTTACTATGACTGTTACATTTGGTAGAAGTTATAAGTGATACCAGGTTTTATGCTTGGAATGGAAAATAATTCCATTCTTCCGATACAAAATTAAAACCACTATTTTCCTCCATGGAGGCAAGTCTTCCATCTACAGGTGCCTTGCATCTCCATAGGAAGCATGCAGCACTGGGCATTGTTGGAAGTATAATATCAGATTATTCTCAGTCAACCACTCATTTCTTTCAAATAATCATTTTACTGTCTTAAAAATTATATGAGGGAGATAAATCCAACAAAGCAGGTAAACTGAGAGGAAAAAATAATGAAGGATTTCATTATATGGGTTACTTAAATTAAAAATGTTCATACTTTGGAATGTATGCAGGGCTCATCCATTATAAGATACATACACAGCTTTTGGCTGTGGATATTTAGAAGTCCTTGGGGCTCACTCCCAGCAGAGATCACAAAAGCATTAGTTTTGAAATAGGAACCAATCACATAGAAGAGAGGGATTGGGGGTTTTTTGATCTTGCTTTACTGTTGGAAGTTACAACCTTGCGTCATGGACTTTTCCATGCAACCTCAGTTGCTTTCATCATAGGTCTATCAGAGTAGCTGTCATTTTTCTGTGGCAGTGGCCAGTGTTCAACATTCCAGAAAGTGGACAGGAATGTGTGTATTCACCCTACTCTTTCATCAAGGATTGTCTTTTTATTTATGAATAATCTCCGTGTGTTTCCATTTTGATTATTGACTGCAGTTCAAGCAAGAGAAAGAAAGCTGCAGAAACCCAAGAGCCAGATGGAGTTTCATTTGCCTGCTAGTGGAGGAGCTTGGATGTCTGTATGTTTATTTAATAGTACCAGTGGCAGAAGTTGAACTGTTCTGGCCTTAACACATCAAGTTGCTTCTGCCCATTATTTATCTGTTGCATGTGCTAGGAGCTCTTAAAATGTGAAGAGTAGAAATGAATGCTCCTGTGAGTAGGGATTCTGATTTGTATATTATTTTTTAAGTGCTATAGAATACTTCAAGATGAAAGATGATACATGAATAGCCACGTGAGATTGATTGTTAACCTTAAGCATTAAACCAAAAATACCTTGATTTCCTGGAACCACAAATCTTGGCAGAATCACCTCATTGTTTATCCTTGCCTTTTATGTAGATGAAAGACTACCCATTTTATTGTGTTTTATTCTCTCAGAATGAGATCTTAATGACTGAGACCCAATCTGATATACGTAGCCATTACACTCCATTACCACTTTCTGTAACAGTGGAAATTTGCCAAATCACTTTAGAATTTTGTCTTGCACGATGTGCTGCTTACTAATTGTAAAACAGCCTTCAGTGCTGTAGTAGCTATCCATCAGGGGAATGCCTCTCTTCTCTGGCAGTACACATCCCATTGAGTGACACTGAGGTTCTGATCATCGCTGCAGGCTCCCTTCTTCTGAAGGACATACTTGAAGGTGTCAGGACTACATGTTGTTTCCAAGCTCTCTGGATTCCTCTGGGATGGACTGATTCTTCACTTTAACTTTGATACATTATTGATAGATCTCCTAAAGGAAGCTCAAGAAAATGTCCCTTGGGAGTCAAAGGTTTTGCCTCTTTAGGAAAACTTCCTTTCTAGAGTGTCTAGGAAACTGTCAGCCTTGCCATACTTCAATGTGATGCGTTAGAGGCAATTTTGGTGAAAACAAATATATAAAAGGACCCCAGCATGCTGGTCTTACATGACCACTTAGTCATATCTCTTGCAGTCTCCAGCAAAGCTCCTCGGTGAATGTTGTATTCCCAAGTCATTGTCTCTGAGACCTTGAAAGTTTTGATGTGGGCTTTTTTTCCTTTTTTTTTTAAGTAGAGAAAATAACCACATTTGCATGTCTGTGACTTAGCCCTTTTAGCCTTGCTGTTTCAGACTGTCAGTATGTGATTTTGAATCTGCTAGGTTTTTGCTAGGGCTGGTTTAGGTCATCTTCAACAAGATCAATTTTCTAATAGTTTGCTTCAAAGGGCAGAGATAGCCATCAGTTTGTCTACTCATTTGATACCTTCTGGAAAAGGGCAGACTCATTTCCACCATTTGCTCAAAGTGGTCTCCAACAGGAAAGGTCCTTTTAGAATATTATTTATGGAACACAGAAGTATTTCAAAGTCCAACCTGATTAACTAAAGTGGCTCTTCTCTGTAATCCATTACTCTAAGCTGATGTTTGATAGATGGATGGTTATTGCCCTGTTTGTATTTAAAGCAGTTATTTCTCCTGTTGTAAATTTGCTGTCAGTGTTATTTCCAGCTTCTGAAAAGCTAGCCTAACCTTTTTAGAAAACTGAGTGTTTTGAAATGTTAAAATACAAAATGTGTTCTATGTTCATGAAAATAATAAGAAAAAAGCAATAAATATGAAGATTAATAGTCCTGTTTTTGTTTAAAAGACATGTAGGTGTGATACCTGAGGACATGGTTTAGGGATGGACTTGGCAGTGCTGGGTTAATGGTTGAACTCGATGATCTTAGAGGTCCTAAGTGATTTGACTTTTCTAAATACAGCTAAAATCTTCCCTAACCACTGATGGTAGAGGGGCAGTTGTATGGAGCTGTCCTTACTGTAGTTTTAGTAGCAGTAAAGTAGTGAAAATAGAGTAGTATTATTAGTGGTTGCTTTTGCCCTCTCAGAGAGATGTTTGCTGTAAGGAGTAGTGGGAATCAGATGTGTCCTTGAAATTCATTTTGTTTGCACCCCACTTCTGAACTGGATATTGTTTTTCAGATCTTTCTGCAAGGATGATAAATGCTTTATTTTTGTGGTAGTCATTTGACTTTCCTCTGAAGAGAAAATGCTGTTACCCATTCAGCCCAGAGTAGACACAATTTTAGGGCCTGGTGGCAATATTTCAAAAAATACATACAGTACACAACAAAAGAAGAGAATGCTTGGTATCAATTCCCTGTATTGCATGAATTTTCTACATGTCTATAAAGCACAGTTTCTTTTCTGCAGTAGAAAAAATAGATGTCTTAGAAATTTTTTTCCTCTCTTCTCCTGAGACCACCTTAGGATTGTTATATGTGTTATTCTCCCAAAACCATGTGCCTGAGTCTATGAAGCTGCCAAATTCATATTTTTTTTTTTTGCTGCTTAACACTTTAGTCTCCTTTCTTTTTGTTTTATCCCTAGAGACCCAAGTATCCATGCACAGCAGTGCAGCAAAGTTGACTGTGTTCTTGTCCAGCGCTTTATACTTTTACTTTTCCAGCTTTTATACTGTCTTCATCAGGGCTCCTTGCAAACCACAGCACCTGCATGAACTGGATAAAGGCTTGTGCAGCCGCTACCTCCTTTGCAAGAAAACCAAACTTACACTGCTGCTGTGGTTAAAAAAGTGTTCGTTGTCTTTCTATGAGTCACTACATTTAGAAATAGTAATCAGAGAAGTGTTCTTCCAGCCATGGTGGGCCATTGCAGGAACGTTGGCATCTACGCTTACTAAAAGGTCCTTCCGGTCTCATATTTCTAAAGTAGTGATGAATTCAGTTTTAAAAGTGTGTTAGTTTTAATTTTAAAGTTGTTACCTCATTGATAGTAGAGCCTAATAGTAGAGGAATCTTTAAGAAAACTGTATATGCTACTTAAAGATTAGTTCACCTTTTGGCCTCAAATGTGCAAGGCTACCAAACTGAAATGGATATAGGGTTCGTATAAGCATTTCTAAAAATCAAGCAATTTACCTAAATGCCTAGATAAGGCTTAAAATGTCTGGATTTTATCCAGGCAACCCAATTAAAAGAGGCTAATACAGGCATGCTTGTGGAAGCAGACATTCACAGAAGACTCATGTACCTAGATATCTGCTCAGCTTCTAAAGAACTTGGAAAGCCTTGGAATTACAGACTCTGATTTTTGCCTTTCTGGAGGACTGGTGGTTAATTGCACCATTCTGTTGTCTTTCTAAAATTGAAATGCATCTATTTCAGTTTGCAGTGATAAATCTGATAATAAAATTGTAATTGCAAAAGCAATTTGTTGGAGCAGCAATTAGCAATGGAACAACTGCTTCGTTAACATACAGATGCAGGGTAATGGCTTCTGAATCAAATGGGACTTGGTGAACTCTCTGGTGAAGAGGTTCCCCCTGACACTATTGCACATTTTCCTTTCTCTCAGCATTGTTTTCTGTTGCTTATGAGCTTCACTTGCTTTAACACAATATTATTCAAATGTCTCTGATAGCCTTCTCAACATTATCCAAGCTTTTTCTGTTTAAAGTCAGAAGCAATTACATAGCTCATATCCAGCTGATTTACTGTGTCAAACTCAGTCACCTGCTCTGATGTCTGAATTCAAGAGTGATTAAAAATTCAAGTAGTTTGTTGAGTGAGGCTGCTGCTCCACAGGTTTATGCTGAGGACTGTATTCAAGCCAGAGCTCTGAAAGCTTCCCTCAGGTGCTGCACCCACTGGTTGTCCTGGGCTGTGCAGGTAACTGTTGTCTGGCACTCTGGAGCTACAGGTCTGGAGGTCTTGGTCATCACTTTCCAAATCTGATGCCATTACAGGTACCACCTTGTAGATATCACCACAATTTCTGTTGAAACTCCTTCACAACCCGAAGACCTAAGTGGTTGTCACAAAGTCTTTGACATTTCTCCTTTTCATAGGAAAAGCTCCTCTTGGGTAGAAGTTTGGGGTTGGAGGTTTATTTATTTTTATTAAAAATGATGGGGAAATCTGTAGTCCCACTGGCAAACTCTTCTATCAGTCGGTGGACACCAGACTACAAGGTTCAGTTTTCAGTGGTGCTGAGTAGTCTGTAAATGGCCGTTGGAAGAGCTGAAACCTCAGTTTTCCAGCACTGCTGAAATTAGCCCACCTTCTAGGGACCTGCTCTGGAAAGGCTGGGTCAGTCTTACCTCATGTAAGGAAGTTTCCTCTCTAGCAGATATTTGATATTTCTTGAATGTATAAACAGCTGCATGGTTTTTGAGTTTCTCCTTTCCAGCTGATATATCATTTAGTCCTCTGGTTTTTTCCACTTTTGAAATCTCTTTCCCAGATGTGTGGCAACACTGAAACGACTGGTTCCTTGGTGTGATTAGGGTAACAATACATGCTTGTATTGTCTGAAGGCAGTAATATCAGTAGAGATTTATACTGAAAACTATTGAAATAAGAACTTGATCATTTGGCCTGTTTACCATAGCATCGTCATTATTGTCAGGTGTTGTCATGTTACAGTGATCAGCAGATAGCCTTCTGAACAGGGCAGAGTATTTATTTGAAAATTGGTGATACCTCCCCAGGAGAGGTTTCTCTTTTGCAGTCCATTACTATGCTCAACCAAAGGGATAGTGAGTAGAAATCTCAGGAAAGCCTAAAATCCACATTTTCAAAGGTGTTACTTGGTGCTTAATGGTGCAGTCTTAGGCACTGGATGCCAGTGTATGCACTGAAGTCCACACACTTAGTTCTGGTACTCCTGGATCTAGCTGGGAGCTGCTCAATATGCAAAACACTGCCACAGGCATGTATCGTCACTGTAACACATCACAGTGTTAGTGATGCACTTCTGGGCACTGTCACATCTCACCTCTGCTCTCAGAGCACCCGTTCAGTCCAGTCCAGTTCAGAAGACTGTGGCAGTACAGATCACCAAAGGGTAGCACCAACAATGGTTGACAATATGGATGCAGAGGTATCACCTCAAATGTGTATGGTGCAGGACCACATTTTGATTAACATGACATTACTTCTTGGACAATAACAGAGCACATCAAGGTGATGATGACATTATTGATATTTCTATAAACAGAGGTTTAATTTCATGTTTATAACAGTCTCGAGTCTGGAAATCAGCACCATTTTGCAGTTAGCAGTAAGAGCTAAGAGGAGTACAGTCTCCCACCTTTTATTAGATGTGAAATCTGATCAATCTTCCTTTCCTAGCAGTGTGCGGAGCCGGGCCATGCTCACACTTGCGATTCCACTGTAATAACATCCATGAGGCAGACTGCTTGCTGCAATTCCTTTGGAAGTGACATGCCAGCTTAATAAAAGGTAGCAATTTCAGACACATGGTGATAATAGCTTTTGCTTGTGGGCTCTGAGGAGGCATTAAGTGGTGAGGTTTTGGTCTTTTCTTACAGCAAGAAACAAATGTGTCTTAAAAATAACTCCAACATCAAATATTGGTGAAGTGCAAAGGCAGCTTTCAGCAGACTACAGAATGCGGGCTGCTGACAGCTACAGCTTTTCAATACCACAAAAATACTTTAAATGAAATGTCATAGGTAGATCTCAGGGAGTGAGCTCCTTGACACACATTGCCGTGGTAGGAGTAGGAAAGCAGTTGTGGTAGGAAATGGGTTGTCAGAAGAGCAGTGTCAGTGTTAGGGCTTGGTTTGGAGCTCGGTGAGGCTGTGGGTTTGGGCAGTTCACCAGAACATACGAGAGATGATGCTGCAAACCTACACTGCTTTGGCAGGACTTTGAAGGGGACACCAGGGCCATCTCCACTGTCACAAAGCCAGACGTGTTGTTTTCTTTTTCCCCAGAGACAGCTATCATACAGTGGTTTCTTTGCTGTAAAAGCATCGCTGGTGACAACCTCCCTGCGCTGCTTGTTAGCACTTTAACCAGCAGTCACCCTCCACACCTCCACAGCAGCCAAAAACCTTGTCACCACTTCTGCACAGGGATAAATTACACAGGGTGTCCTGCAGATAAAATATATAATTTCCTGGCTTATTGTCATTAGTACTCAGTGCAGGGGTCCCCAGACAACAGCTTTGAAAAGGTTCAAGAGTATGAACTGGGGGTGAGGGATGAGCAGTGTCGCATGAATGACTTAGGGTGATTTGCATCCTACCCTCAACTTTCTCTACTGATACACCCAACAGCAAGTGTCTTCTGGAGCCACAATAGCTGTTGCTGTGTAACGTCTGCAGGCTTTCCTCTCACTACGCCTCTCAACACCATTCATCAGTGGTGAAAGGTGACATTAATTCATGTGTTAACCATCTTCAACACTTCTCCAAGCCTGGGCTCACCACCAAAAGTGACACCACAGGCTACTGAAATCAGCACAGTAGAAATTTGCCTCCATTGCCCTGTCAGTGTGAGCCCATGGAAAGGCTCAATCAGCAGCACTGGGAGCCAGTCTGTTCCTGTGAAATCTAGCAGCCAAATGCCCTGGGACGCTACTGTCTCCCTGGTATTCTTTGAAGTCACCAGTGATGCCGTGAGTCCCTGCGGAGAGCACCATGCTGCCTTGCACTCGCGCAGTAGCACTGGAGGCATCTCCGCTACACTCTGCTATAGGGTGTCCCACGTCCGGCTGTGCATGGATGCCTCCTGTTCCCACTCTTGCAGAGCTCCTGGAGCTATTGCAGCCGTTGTGAAGGGGAGAACAGATATTAGCAAGAACCTGTGAGCGTTCACTGCCTGGCCACACACAGACAGCACAAAGAAACGCCATCTGACCAGGCGGTGCCTGTGGAGAAGTGTGAAATTCCTCTTCGTCAGGAGCCCAATCTGTTCCCGAGACAATTATCAGCTTTTCATACTCCCTTTGGTCTTGGCTCCTCACAAGCGGATGGGCAGATCCCAAAGCACATACATGCCTGCTAGCTTGATCCCTTGGAGATGACCTTCCATCTCAGTGAGGGGAGATGCCCCAGCTCCGCTTGGGCTATGGAGATCAGGAATCCTCCATCACAGCAGATGACCTCTACCAGAAGAGAGGTGAATTTTAAAAAAGCTGGGCCTTCAATCTAAATTTTGGTTAATAGATGAAACATCTGAAACTACTTTAGACTGTTAGGATAGACTCATTCTGCTCTGTGGCATGGGAAGGCCATTTGACTTTTCACTTGTTGTGAACTGGGCAGCGTGTGGCATCTCTCTGTTCCTCTTGTTATGTTGCATATCTGCCAAAGGCATTTCTCACTCCTCCTTTGGTGGCAACTGGTACGTTAGCTAAATTCGTTTCTTCCAGCAGATGGTGATGCTGCTGCCCCGTCTGTAAACGTGCTCTGCCTCAACAGCTCCTATCACTCCTGCTCTTCTCTTCTACTTGATATTCAGGCTGGGGGTTTCCAAGGGATTTTCTTACATCAATTTTTATGTGACACCTTTTCATTGGACTTGTGATCAAAAGAAAATGTCAGGCTCATTTTCTCAGCAAGTGTCATGGTAATGCAAGAGATCTAGGCTAAACTTTAGGGGAAACGTTTTAACCATAAGGACGGCTAAGCTGTCCATTTCAGTGATGAAATGTGAAGTGCCATGAAACATACTCAGGAGCAGTTGAGTAGTTAGAGAATATTTGGAGTAGTAAGAGTAGTAAAGAGAATTTCTATTGGGAAAGGATTAGATATTGCTGATCTGTCTTTGGGGCCCTGAGATGGACAAAACTGCTTAAAGTTGTTCTGGTCCTGTCTTCATATTCTCTTACTAAATTTGTTAATTAATGGGTTGTTCTGAACATACTGTGCGCCCTGGATGTGGGTGTCTGAGCAATGAAATGTGTAATATAAAGGAGGTCATTGTAAGGTGTGTTTTAAGAGGCAGTGATGAACTTTGCAAATATGAGATCAGGGAGGGCTGGCTATCTATCTGTCTATCCGTCCATCCATCCATCCATCCATCCATCCATCCATCCATCCATCCATCCATCCATCCATCCACCTGTCAATCTACCCATCTACCCATCTATCTGTCTATACCTGTCTCTGGGCTCAGTAGAGTAAGCATGCAGATTGAACCCCAGACTCATACAGATGTAAGGCTTTTTACTCTGCCTGATGCTTGGGAAGAGGATTTCAGTAAGGATTTTTTAGGATGTCTGAGACAATACCTGACCTAAGCTGTGTCATAAACGGTGTGCTCTTACAGTTGCTGAGATGATGAATATCTGAATCTGTGATTTTTCAAAGACAAGAGTAACTGGAATGGGGAGTTTTTAAAGGTGGTATTAATAGACCTTGAGAAAGACACTAGAGATTTCCAAAAAGAAATGGCCATTTTTGTTAGTAAAGGAGCTCCTGGGAAAACTTAAAAGAAAGAGAATAGAGTCTTGCCAGCATCTCTAAAGCCTGTTGAAAGAAAACAGCCTTGCTACTGACTTGCTTGCTGCCAGAGACTGGAATCTCCTGTATTTCTACCAGGCCCAGCAAATAGGGCATCTTTAATTTTTTTGGTGGTAAGAAGTGAGTCCAGACATTCTGAAATGCAGCATATAAATTAATAACTCCTACACGGCTAGCAAGACTTTCATTGTTAAATTGTCAAAATAGAGATCAATAAATAACAAATATTCCCAAGCATGGAACATTTGTAGGCCACTGAGTATCAGGAGTCATGCAACTGAGCCAGTGTAAGTATTAAATTTGCTGGTTCTATTCTTGATAGAAGTGAATACTCAAGTGCATTATTAAATTTGCTTTTATTCCTGGGAAACTCTCTCCGATTTTATAATCAGTGATGTTTCTGTGCTTGTGTTGAAGTGCCCATGGCTAGAATTTACAAACAATATTTGAAAGTGACACTGGCAGCTTTGTTCAGATGTATTCATTTTTAATATTATTTATTGTTACTTTATTTTTGTTTGCTGTTTTTTCATAAATGTATACTGGAATTATATGAATAAAACTGTATATCTCTGTAGTACGGCCTTTTCCTCCCCAGTACTGATGGTCAGATCTGGAAAGTTACTGATTTAAGTAAGATAGCTTTTCACAATCCCCACAATGAAATCTCCTCATCATCCTTTTGTAAGGATATGTGTTCTGCAGCACAAATAGTTTACTGAAATGTTGACTTACATGAGGGTGTTTTTACTCAAGAAGTAGGGTAGTTTCAGCATTGCTATAAAACTCAAGTGAGGTGACCAGTCCCAGATGACAACTTTTGTGTCCTCAGTGACTGTTTCGGATTACTGAAGGTAGCACAAGCCATATGAGAGGCCTGAGTGAGAGTAAAACACTTGGACCTGGTCTCAAGAAATCCCTACTGGGATCCCTGTTGCCCCAGGATGTTCATAGCTTGGGGGCCTGCACATCACGTAATGCTTTGCTGCAGTCTCGGCCCCCTTCATAGAGATCCTGGGTCAGTTTGGTTGCCTTCTGTAGACACTGTGGTTGGAAGCTGTAATGGGCTACCTGGTGTAACATAGAGTTCAGCTGCTTGGGCAGTCTTCCACCTGGTTGTCTGGTCTGCAAGCCTCAGTTTCCATCCAGGTCCTGCTGGGAGCACAAATTTTCATCCCTGCCACTCTCCGGATGTTGACTGTTTTCATCTACCCTTGGTCTTAGTTTGGATATAAAATTAATTTGGGCTCAAGGGAGGGTTTGATGCCCCATTTTGATACAGCTCTCAAGCAGTTACGAGTGACAAGTTTGTTATGACAGCATTCACAGCTCTGAGTTCCAACTACAATGGAATGAGGCATGTGACAAGGTAAATCAGGTCAGTGGTTTGAAGGCACTGACAGGTTACTGTATTCAAGTCATTATATCCAGGCTGTATGTCCAGGTCAGTAACAGTGAGAATGATCAAATCTGCATTTCATGTGGTTGTGCCTTGTGGTAAGGTTGTGTTCTTAGCAGGTGTTTGCAGACTTTAGGTATTAGCAGTTGGATTAATTTTGCTTTACCACATTAAAGTTTTGGTTTATATTTTCTTATTATACATTCTGATTACTCCTGGGAATTTTATTTAATAGGAATCTGCAATTCTGTCACTGAACACAAATTGTGAGACCTCTTAAATTTTATAATTCACTGACATTTCCTAAAAACTGCTTTTAGTTGGAAACAGTTTCCAAATTTCCAAATTTTGTATCCAACAGCTTCCCAAGCATCTGTTTTCAGAACAGCTATGTTGCTGAGCCTGTCACAGAATTAATGTCACCTAGTTTTTGAAATGTAGTAATAGTGGTATTTACATCTGAGCTTGTTCCCCAGGATTCCCTAAATGCTTACTGAAAACAAACAAGACCCAAGTGAGTCATCTGTGGGAGAATATTCCTCATTGACTGCAAACTTATGTGGGGTTGCTAAGCAAGCTGTAGAGATCTGCGCTGTACATGCCTGCTTTTGGTTTGAGGTTTTCTGCCCTCTGTCTCTCGTGAACCGTCGGATGCAAACCTTGTCCTTGCAGTCCATCATCTCATTTGAGCTCCCTTTCTAGGTCTCTTCTTCTAAAACATCTTGGCTGTTCAGCTTCACTTTGGATATTCTCTAAGGGACAGCTTTCTTCTTTCTGCTTATCCTGAGCCCTTTCTTTCTGCCTGTGTCATTTCCAGCTTCTTCTCCCAGTGTCACATTTGTCATTTAATTTGGAGCTATAACACTGAAAGAAACTTGTATTGTGTTTGGATATATGGGAGATAAGGCAACTCTGAACAAACACTCTATGCAGGCCTTGTCTGCAGCAAATGTTCTGCTACTTTTTGCTCAGATGTCTGTGATTCTTTGTTCCCAGTGCAGTACTTGGGATTGCACAGTCACAAGCGCACGGTTTATGAAGACACGTGAGGATGAAACCACAGGAGGGTATTGTCGAAGTCACAATAAGCAGTTTCTTAATGCTAACCTTGTTGGTTAGGAAAATAGAAGAATAACTGTTCCCTTTGAAAATATAGTTCATCAGCAGAATTCTTCAGTGTGCTTTTCACAGTTTCCCCAGAGTTGTCAGTGGCTTTTTATAAGTGAACTGCAAATAGTCTATAGTATTAAATATTTAATCACAGTTAGGTGCAGCATATTCATCAGTCTGTACAATGAGCTTGTCAAAAGGCTCCTTGTTTTTTGTCTTCAAGTCAAGTCACATATTTTTAATACAAATCTGTTGTGTCTGTTATGTGGACTTGAATTGCTGCTTTGCTTGCAGAACTAGAAAAAGAAGAAACTAAAGCTGTTAGGGCTTTAAGTGATTTTTAAATGCCTTCAGCAGGGATGTAGGGTGAGGAGTTGTATCCACATTATAAATGTTTATTGTAAAACTTAAGAATGTAAAAGCATTTGTACAGCTTGTAGGGCAAGTTCACTGACCATGGTAAGCTTTATTCCACCTTTGGTACTTTTATTCCTTGTGAAAAAGGTGGCTTTATTTCCCATTAGAAGCACCCTTAGTAAATCTCATGCCATTTAGGCATTGAGAAGTTTTTACTGTTCATGTTTTCAGGCACTGAACAATCAGACTTAGAAGTAATGTGAGATAATTGAGTCTGTGCTGCTTGTGGCCTTAAGGTATGGAACTTGATAGGAAACCAGCTAATGAGAATATCCACAGTTGTACTAGGTAGGATAAGGAGAAAAATACCCAAGAATTATAAACCCTCATGCTTTAGAGCCAACCCTTAATTGGAAGGGAGGTATGAAGAAATTTCCACAGTGCACAAGTTAAGTATTTTGATGTCTTCTTGTAACTTCTTCAGGAACATCTGGTACTCATCCCTGTTAAAGTGAAGGTGGTAGGATTAAGAATTGCTCAGGGCACCAGTCAGATATCATAAATTTAAAGATGAAGATGCCGATTGCACATTATTTGGCAGCTATATGGAGCATTAGTTTAATATGTGGATATGAGTTTTCTTAATTAGTCAGTGGAGGAATGACTCCCCTTCCTTGGGGAAAAAATTTGTGAAAAATAGATGGTATGGGACTGGAAGCAGAAAATCAGATACATGCTTGAACCAACAGATGTAATAATGATCAGGATATAAATAAAATAGGAAGCAGGACACACAAAGAAGGAAGCTCTAATGAAACCAGCTGTACCATATACTGTTAAATAAACCTAGTGGTTTAGGATTTCAGCTCACCATTATGTCTGCATAGATCATGACTTTGGTATTGCTTCATAATTGTCTACAGTACTTGCCACATCAAGAGACAGGCTGGAAAGTATGTTAAAAGATTTTTTTACCTTGAAGCATTTAGAAGCAATTTGTCCAGTCCCTGAAAGCTAGATGCTTTCTATCCAGCCCTTGCCATGGTTATCTTCATAAAAGCAGAGCTAGTGTTTAGTTCAGCCAGTCCTGTGCTGCTCATTCCTGTTACTGTTTCTAGAGCAGGAGCAAGCTGATGGTTTCCTTCACTTTAGATAAACCTGTAGTGAGTTGATAGCAGCAGCGTGGGTTTTAGCTGGTGATTAAAGCATTGGTTAAATGGGTGCACTTTACCAGCCTGAATAAATCCTTCAGCAGAGTATCTCTGTAATAATTCTAGTAATCACGTACCAGGGCAAGAGGTGGCCTAGAACAAACCTGCAGAGGATTGAACTGTTGTTATGTTGCCCTCTGAACAACATGAAACAGCAGGGGAAATGAAAGATTTGATTTTTTACCTTGTGATAGATGATTGTGGCTAGAGCTGGGGGCTGGCCATCCGGTCCTCTGTTGCACAGCCTAATAATGAATTGAGAAGGCACTCATTGACCTCATCTCAAATGAAATTTGTCCCATAATCACAAAGACTTCTTTTTACCTTAATCTATTTTTTTAAAGTAAATCTTATAACCTTTTGACTTCAGGAGGAAAAGGAAAATAGTCTACTAATTGGGAAAGTTTTCCCTTAAGTGTTCTTTGCTGGCAACCCTCAGAAGCCTCTTTTGATTGCTGATAAAGAGTATTCATCTTTGCTTGATGATAATAGTTATGATGAGAGTGAAATTGATGCGACACTAAAAATTAAGAGCTTTGGAAGGGTCAGCACTGAAAATTGCATTAAGATTTTTCATTTAACTAGCATCCCTTTGGTTGTGACTCTTGTAAGTAACATAAATGACATAACAGACTTTTAGTTTAGGTATTTTGGGTAGGGTAAGGCCTAGATTCACAGCTTAGCTTTTTTCAGAACAGCACTGAACTGATTGGTTTGGTCCCTTTCTTCTATAAAAGCAGATTTTGCCTCTGCTTTGTCCTGTGTCATCTCTTCTGAGAAGGAGATGTGATCTTGGCAATGCAAATTATAGTGAAATATTTTTAAGCAATGGGAAAAATATAATTCCTTATAGTCCACTTAAATAAAATATATTAACTCTGGGATTTGTGAGATCACTTTCACAGATATTTTATGCACTTTATCTATGGCTGTTCATAGCAGCATACAGATCTTCCAGCAATTCACTTGGCCTGATTTACTTTAAATTCCGTGAATCAACCTTGTGATAGTTTCCACAGTTGCACTCTTGTGTAATAAAAGTATTCTGTAAATCACTGTATATGTATATATACACATGCATATTTTTATATATAGAATTCCAAATGTGTTCATACAAGTTATGGGCAACCAGAAGAACACATATAAAACAAGAATGCAAATCTCAGAATTTTTAAAATTTTAATTAATGTCTTTTCAGTGTAATCAAATGCAGCAACAGCTGTTTATCATTAGACCAATTACAACAAGAATCTACATCACCAAATTTCTGCAAAGGGTCATTAGCAGTACAGTAAAATTGTGTTCCCAAGTATCTGTCTGATTTTACATTTACATTTTCTAATTAGTAGGTAGAGCTGTCAGTATCACGTGCTCTTTGCAAGAGGAGTAGGATGTTGATGATGGGGATTTCCTTCTCTTGAGTTTCTGGTTCACTCAAAATTATTTTTTCTCCATAGTTCAATATCACAGTAGCTCACAGGTTGTGCTTTCCTGTTGGTTCACGAGGTTACTTGAACCACAGGTACTTACTTTTGCCAGTCTTATGTACAAACCATGATTTCTCTTTTGGAGCAGGAAAAGAATCTGCAATTACACAAAGCTAAGCAGAACTGAAGTAAGTAAAGGTAAATTAGTAAATTAGGCAATGATGCAACTAAAACAACTTTAAAACCAAAAGGCAGTTAACAGGCAAATAAACACAGACAAATTTTACTTTTCAGCTGGTCAAATGAGGCAGTACACATCCGATTGTAGGGCCAGCAGCAAACATTTCTTTACTTTTGTAGGTGCAGCAAACACCAACCTAAACCCAGTTCAAGACCAGACAAGGTCTTACAGGGTTTGGAGTCACATATAGCTCATACAGTTAATTATTGTTGTAAAACATGAGATGTGGTACAAGCACCGGCATTTACCAACAGGGCTCTGGCTGGGCCATGGAGCTCCTGTGTGTGGTAGTCTGAACCCTGCCATTCCCAGGATTGCAGGAAGGTGAGTTTGGGAAGAGCCAATTCACAACAAAAACATTTGAAAGAAGGAGATGATGCTACCCCTGTGCAGCAGGATTTATGGATGCCTAAAGAAATCCTCCCTAAGGGAGAACAGGTTTAGTTCTCTCCTGTGCCTGCAGGGTCTTCTTGCTCCCAGGAAGCATCCTGGCCACCAAGCTGTGTTCCACGTTAGTCCATGGCTCTCACTGTGCTAAATGCAGACAGAGGCTCCTCCAGCAGCATCACACACAGGGTTTCATTACTGACCAAACCTCCCTCAGCCAATGGTGCTGGGTGTGCAGCAGCTTTCCCACTGGCAGCAGGGCCTCAGTTGCTGAGGCTGCATCATGTTTATTCGAGGATTTGGATTTGAACAGCTCGCACCCCTCTCTTCCCTCAGGGCATAAAGAAGCTTGCAACAGACTGCAATATGTGTTATGGGGGTCTTGATGGAAATGAAGGCACAATGAAACACAAATGTTCAAAGAAATGTCCTTCCCTGGCTCCAAAAGTGACTGGCAACGAAGCAGGAAGGGTAATAGAAAGGATTATGGCCCCTTTCCATGGATATATTGACATACATTCTGTGGTATTTTAACAGATTGAAAGCTCCTGAAGCTGGAGTGCAGACAACATGCTCTGAGTAGCAGGCTACCCATGGTTGTATGCTTTCATGTTTGGAGCACTTTCAAATACAAAGGTCTATTGTCTTAAAGTTGTTGCACACAGATTACTATATAATCTAATAAAATACAGATGTTCATTTGAATGGCACTGTCATGAAAGAGTAGGACTGCTAGGAACCTAAATTCTCTGGCAGCCCCTGGTTCTGTCTTAGACAATTTTCAGTAGAAAGTCTTTTTACATTATACTTTCATGCTTGAAGCACACAGTGTTACTTCACTGTTCTGGGCTTCACTGCATATTGCCAGGCATTTTTAGTGGAAAATGTTTGGAGAGGCTTGTGTAGCACTAGTCCTCTTTTTGTCTTTTGGCTTCAAGTCAAGGGACACCTCCTGCTTCCTCGGGAGAGCTGGTCTTCAAGAGAGACAGTCTGTGGGTAGGGAACGAGCACAGGCAGCCTCATCCTTCCAGTTAACGGTCCAGGTCCAATACTGAAATGGGGGTGGTTGCTGACAGGGTGTGGATGGTCATAAAATAGCCTAAACCCAGCATCTAACTGGAGGATAGAAATAAAACTGCTCTCAGACTGGTGGTAGCAGATGCCATCAGGCTTGTAACAGTTGGAAGGGAGTATGGGCTGAGTGAAGAGGAACATTAGAGATGCTCCCCTTCTGACCAGAGCTGTGTAGTTGATCTGCTGTATTACAGCTTGGTTTGATGAGAGATTTCACTGAAGCAGAGCTGATTTCTGCCTTCCAAAGCACTAACCTCAGCACTAATTTTGAATTCTTGGAGAAATTTGGAGTAAGTAGGCAAGTGGTAGATTGACATATGAATGGAAAATCCTGGAGAGCTGGCAAAGTCACATAACATCAAGTATCCTCTGTTGAGATTTTAAGGACCGCATGGTCAGGCAGAAACAAAAAAGCAGGATACGTAGTGCATATGGAGCAGGGACTGAACCAAAGCATTTGTATTAGTACTAAAGCTTCCGTGGTGCCCTGACTCCTGTATTAATACTCTATTGCCTTTTAATTTTCATTAAGTCTCGTTTTTCATTTCCAATTTGTTAAGAAGCACCTATGCTCCTGAACCATTGGAAAGCCAGCATTGGTAGTTTTGGATTAGCAGCATGCTCCATTTGAGGCACAACTTGGCCTCCCTGTCTCCCCTTGAGCTCAAAGTCCTGTGGAAACTCTACTGAGTTTATCACTCTGTCATTTCTCTGAAGCAAATCAACTTGGCAAACAAAGCAAGAGTCTTTGTAATAACTGTGTCATCATCTCTCCTCCGAAGAGATGTCTTGGAGCAAATGTTTGTGAATGTACCATTGTTTGGAATGCAAACCCAGTTCATTTCTTAAGAACTACAGGAGCCAGCAGGGCATGCACTAAGTTTATCCCTTAATGTTGACAGAAGGAAAAGGATTTAGTGTTCATTTTTCCTGTTTAAGGTTGGTTTAAGATTCTGCTTACATTTGATCAATTTGTTAGGCATGGGGGGCAAATATTTTGAGGTTGGGGGGTGTATTGCAAACTACACCTTGCTGCATTCCTGTATTTGAGTGATTTGGGCTCTGTAACAAGACAGAGTCTTTAAATACCTGGAAAAGCTGCTGACTTGGCTCTGTGGCAGCATCAAGAGCACATGCTGAGAGTTTGGCCAGGGGCCTCTTCCCAGATTGCAGGCTTAAATACATTTCCAGTCCAGAAAGGACCATAAGCCTATAAACATCATCTGGGAACTTGCTTCTTAGAGGAGATTTCCTCAAAAAAGTTTAGGTACCAGGAAGATCCACAACTAAGGGAGGTGGTTCTTGTCATTTAAATCATACTTAGAAACATCTAAAGATTCTTTTAAATTGATGTTTGGAAAACAGAATTTTCTCTGTCTTTACATCTCTAAAGTAATCTTTTACCTTTCCATTCTCCGAGTATTCTGAGAGTGACATATAGGCTCCTACATGGAACTGTGGAGATTAACTGATAGGATTTTGGAACTGAACTGAAAGGAATGCTAGCGTATTTTTCTCCTTTTTCTAGCTGCCCCTCTGCCATGGTTAGTTAATACCATTCAAAAAGGTTAAAAAACACAAGAGGATGAAGGATGCAGCAAGTGCATGAAACATGATTACGCATACTGTGGTCATCAGGGAAAAAATAATCTCTTGTTGCTGGGGCTTCATAAGTTACTTTTTTCCTATGATTCCTCCATTCATTTTTGGACACGTGGATTCTCTGACCACAGATAAACTCAGCTTGAGCAGAGGGAGGCATTAAAATGGCCCTCTGTCCTTCAGTCGCCTGCTTTTTATCAGGCTCTCAGGAACATGGATAGAGAATTCTTTCTTCCTGTCAAATGAAGGTTAAAATCATCTAAGACAGGAAAAAAAAATATTGGGAAAGAATGACAGGCATCCATAATGTATTCACTTAACTCTCAGTTCCATGGGAGCGGGGTCTGCCTGAGGCTCGCAGCATGTCAGCAGGTGCAGCTTTTGATGGGTAAAGCTGCCCATCAAAATGCAGGAAGCCTCTTTAGGATGCACATATTTAGGAACTCCCTACCTTCCCGCATTCTTTGCAACTCATGAAGCTTTTATGCTGAGTAATTTAGTTCACCACCGCTGCATCAGGAGAGTCTGATTGCCTGGCTTTTATCAAGGGGAAGAAGGGTGGCTTCCCAAGCAGTACCAGCTACACGAGGCATTAGAAGGTCGAGTACCACTGCTTAAGGTTCACACAGGAGCCATTTGGCATCCAGCAGAGATTGCAGGAGAGAGGTGTAATGAGCCATATGGGTAGTAAGAACTTTTTGGGTGAGCTGCTACGTGGCTAAGCACTTATGCCAGCCCACATTAAGGCACATATCACAAAGCAGTTTGAGAAGGCATTTAAGCACACTTCTAAAGCTAAGCATGTTCTTGAAAACAAGGAGACAAAACCATATGCACAATGTGTTTCCCTGAATAAAAGCTTGAAAAAAAATGTGAAAACCAATGGCTGCAAAGGTTTAAATATAATCACCAACTTCAAGTTTAACAGAGCTGCAGAAAAGACACATATTGTAATTTTCATTATCTGTGTTGTGTTTCCCTCTTGTTAGAAATTCATCCAAAGTCCAGAAGAGGCAGGATTTTGATTGGAAAATTGCAGGAAAGGCATCTCAGACCACAGCATTTTCAGTGACTCAGTGAATTCAGAGTCACCTGTCACTCATCGGTCTGAGTTCTGTCTGTTTGACCCATTTTCCCACTCCTGCACTGTGTTATATTCTGCAGCACATGTTCCAAACCCATGACCAAGACAATTTCCTGCCACAGCTGTGGCTTTCAAGTCATGGTTCTGTGATCGCAAATCCCCCTGTCATCCAGAAAAACTGTCAAGCTGGCAAAATGCAGCAGCATCAGTACTATTATCAGATCAAATTTGATATTTCAACCTCCGCTGAAAAAATGGACTGTCAACTCAATTATTGTTTGGAGCAAAACACAACAGTACAGTTGGCTGCAAGCCATGCCGTTATTGGGACAATTGAGTTTTATGCTGGGGAATAAAATATAGTTATCCTTAAGAGTGCCTGACTGTGTGCACACTGCACTGCAGACCTCCACGCACCAAGCACACGAGTGCCAAGACTGTTTTCCTTAGTGTATCTGTCTGTCATGTGTCTATCCAGATGCTTCAAAGACCCCATGCAAAGGGGTGTGAAAGGTGCTGCATAATTCCTGCTCTCCTCAACTGCTGTTTTTTGAGAGAGAGCATTCACAGCCTGCCTGTGTCCTGTGGATGAGTTCCATTCTGTTCTTTTCATCTCCACTTTTTAATTTATTTGTTTTCATCTACAGAATCACAGAAGAGCTTATTTTTAAAGGGAACCTGAAAGTCATCTAGCCCAACTCATTCAAGAAACTGGGCCACTTTAGGTCAGCATCAATTCGGATGTGATTTGTTTCCGCCAGGTATCAAGCGGCTTCTGTAAATAAGGATGCCTTCATCTTCTCCTGACTTACTCAAACACTCCTTTGGTCACTATCGAGGTTCTCCTGAACTCAACATGATAAGAGATTTATGAGTCCGTGTCCATGGGTTCCCACGTCTGTGGGAATTGTGCTGTCCATTTATTGTCCACTTTTTGGTCAGAAAAGAGCATGTGGAGAGCTGATTCTAGTTTTCCTAGTGGAGTCATCCTCTGCTTCTCTAGCAGAGCACTGAGCTGCATGCAGTAACCTGGGGGGGACACAAACCTGTACTGAAATCCAAGGCCAGAGCATGGTTTCAGAGTGAGAGCATGGCTTTGCAGCCTTGCACTGTGAATATTGGTATTCCATACCAGTAGGCTTCTCCTCACATTTCTCCATCAGTACTGATGGATTTGGAAGTCTCACTCCATTTCACAGAACTCTGGTCACAAATGATGTGTGACTGCAATTGCACCGCTAGGGTTTCATGATGGTCCAGAAGCATTAACTACATTAACTCCATCTTTCCAAATCTAGTTGGAAACTGTCTACTTTCTACTCCATTGGCATGCTCCCTGTGATGCTGATAACACCTGCAGATTTGAGCATCTCCCACAGAAGCCACGGAAGCCCTTTGAAAGAAAGGTTCCTGTGCATTTGAGCCTGTCTGCCACCAGCTCACCCTTCTTAGTGTTCTGGCTCTGGAGACATCCTTTGCTTTAAAATGACTCTCTTGGCTGTGGGCCCTCCTTCCACTTAAGATTTGACTCCAAAAGCACATCACACCACCAAGGATGTATTGGCTTCACATTGTAAGCCCTCCCTCACTTGGTTTTTATCTTCCATCACTGTAGCACAAGACGAGTTTTCTGATTTGCTCGTCACATTGTCTGACTCATCTTCCTCCTGGGATGAATAATCATCATTCCATCACTGTAACAGGTGGCTATCTCTGGAGGCATGCAGGAAGACATGAAGAAGAAGTCCAGCTTTACAGATTCCCATGGAAGGATTAGAGAAGTTTACATATGAACTTAGGGACACATGCATTTGCAGCAGTCAGCCCTCATCCAGTTAATCCCATCCTCTCGTTGGAGAACAAGAACAGGCAGTCTGCCACTCATGACTCGCACAAAGCGAAGTCTGGCAAGCCCTTTACAAGGCTGTGGACCTCTTTCTCACCACTTTTTCTCAGTGGTTCCCATGGCCAAAAGAAGCATGAGACTGTAGTGTAGCATTGTAAAGATAAGGATGAAATTAGAAGAATGGGGGGAAAAGGGTAAGAGAATTTTTATAAAAACCCACAAACCACAAAACAACCACAACACAGGATTGTGTTGATTTTGTGTTGAATTGCAATACCAAGGTACTAGGAAACTTGGTTGTTTTTTTGAGATAATAGCTCCTGCAGAGGCAGGACATGTGCAATTGGGAAGTCATGACAGTCTGGAAGGAATATTGTTTGCTCTACCTGCAGAAGAATTGGAGTAGCATTCACCTCCCCTGCTCTTAGGCATCTGCAGTCTACCTATCCTTGTCACTCCAGGCTTACAGGTTGCAATATAGGAAATTTCAGATACAGATCAGAAGAGAGTTTTTCACTCTGAGGATGCTCAGATGCTGGAACAGGTGCCCAGAGTGGTTATGGAGTTTTCGTATTTGGAGATACTCAAAATTCAGCCAGTCCTTGAGCCACCTGATCTTTTCCTCCTGATTTGTGCAGTGAAATGCTCTATGTGCCATTCACATGTCCCTTCCTATAACTCACAACCTGAATTATACTAAATTTCTATGAACCTATAATCATTACAAAGAAATAGAACATTCCAAGACAGGGCCTGTCTGTTTAACAGATGTATCATCTAGGGAAAGATTAAGATTAAGGTCTGCCAGATATGTTTTTTTATGGTTTGGTGTTTTTGTCTTAATTGAAGATTAGGAAATCAGCAACTAAGCAAGTATTTATCTCACCATGGCAGAAAATGTTATGATGCCCATAAACAGTCTCTGTTGCTACCTTAAAACATAGAGAAATTGTCTACTGAAGTCAGAGACGGATATTGCTTCCTGAGCAGTGGCTGGTTCTTCCATTTATTCTTTTGTTATTAATATTATCTGCGATATTTCTTTGGATTTTTATCTGTAAAGATTTTTTTTCAGGCTCCACATTATCCAAATTGCAAACAGCTCTGTTGTCATGGAAATCATTACAGAATCAGGCCACAAAGAGTGACAGTGACTCACTAGCCAGGTGATACAGGCACTCATCTGGGAAAAGAGAAATCTATTTTTCTGCCCCTGCTCCTGAACATGCAGTTATTTCTTTGCTAATGAAACAGATGCACTAGGAGGGGATATCCCAGAAAACTCCTGCCAGGTAACTGCAGTATTTCTTCTGACCTGGATTCAGATCTCTTGTCCTTACCAAGCAGCAAGAGAAGGGAAGAGCTGAATTTTGATTTTGCATGTGTTAGCAGAAGGAATTAATCTCTGAATGAGGAGGTGGGAGAGGCAAGATGGCCACAGTTGCCTGTCCTTGCCTGGGTGCTTAGGCAAGCTGTAAGCACACTTACCCATCACTGCCACAGCTAAATGAGCTGATAGACAAGCGGGTGACTAATTTTAGTTGCATCAAAGTTCAGCCAGGCATGAAACTGTTTGCTCCTCACACGACAGATGTGGGCTTAGGAATGCAGGCATTGATGGGAATTTGTCTGAGTGGAAATGGAGCAGGAGTATTGGGAATCTCTTTGTATCAGCATAGGAGCCTGTGTTTATCTCCTGAGTTCAACGCTTCAATGTTTGGTGTTGCAAAAAGAAATAGTTTAATAAAAATTGACCCTGGTTTGCACAAAGGTATGCATTGAACATCAAGAAGCAGCCCCATGGTGAATGTGACAAAATGGACCTTCTGAGGTCCTTTCCAGCCTCAATTACCTGCTATGGTCCTATATCTGAAATACCTGGCACAGTGTCAGGGGGGTTAAAAGTGCTTAAACCCTTGCTCGCAGAAGACTCCAATTTAAGTGGGGCTTTTTTTCACTCAGTTCACATGAGGAAGAAGGTAATGTTTTCAGAAGTTTATCTTGAGAAATCACTGTTATTACTATCAGAAAGCCTATTCAGATTGAAACAGCATTTACTCTCATTGTAGTACTGATTTTGATACTCTACTAATGATCCTCATGGAAGCAGTAAAATAAAATAAAAATACTTCATCAGGAAAATAGAAATTTGCATCAAAACTTTAAACAGCTAGTATGTCCTCCCTTAATTGCCAGAATTGTGGGGTTTTTAATTTTTTTAGTATCAGCTTTTAACTCAGTACTTTCTTTCTTACAAGAAGGAAATGGCAATGCAGTTCTGTAACCTATAATCATTTGTCGGGGATGGGGGTGGAAGAAGATTAGCTCATAACACTGTAATCTCATCTGCTATCTATTTTTGGACAGATTTTGATTAATTCCCTATTAAGCAAATTCAGTGGTGTGCATTATTATAGTGTCATGCTTTTCTGTAGCATGCTACCTGTGTCATGTGATGAGCTGTCCTGAGGGCAAGAAACCAATAAAAATGACATTCTTGCTTATTATTTGCACCACTACCCTTTGATAGCCCATCATCAGCCTATGTGTTGCCTAAGTTCAAAGTTAATTAGAATGAGTGCCACTTCATGTCATATAAAAGATGATTACTGTATGTACAGGAGAGTTATGCACCTCCCTATACGTGTCTGTCAGCAGCTCTGCCAGTTGTGCCCCATTCTTTGTTTTTAATGATTGCTGTCAGCAGGAATATGGGACACGCAACAACCATGAAGGTGCCAGATTTAAATGGTTGGGAAATCAGCAACCTTTTCACTGCAAATGTGACGTTTCTCAGGAAGGCTTTAACTCCACTAACCAAAAAACTCTTCTTTGTACAAAATCATCCTTTTAAAAATTATTTTAAGCTCTTCTATTTTATTTACGTCAATCACTGGCAGAAGATTTGTGAAAAGATAGTAAGGAACAATCCTTAAAATACGTGGTTATGAATTGTAAGATAAAAAACTTAATTGCAGTTTAGACTTCAGATTTATTTGAAAAGGGGATAATGATAGTAATTACCCAGTTTGAGTTTTGTAGAAGGCTAATTAGATCCCAAAAGCATTTGTATGCACAAGGCAAACCATAAATACAAAAGACCATCTGGTCCTTATCAGCTTACAACACTAACACTGTCTGTAATTATTTTTTCTATATTGTTTTGATGTTGACATTTTATGATGCAATACATCTAGCCATGGTTAGGGAATAACCTGTAAATGCTTTTTTGGCTGTTGATGGGTTTGGGGTTTTCTCCTGCGTTTGAAGACATGGTCTGACTCTAGGAGTGCAGTGAAGCAATCTGGAGTTCAATTGTTTACACTACAAATGGGTCAGTGTTTTAAACTGAGTTTGATTGTGAGGTTTTAATCTAAATTGTTCCATCTGCTTTTTCCAGCATTCTGGGGGTTCAGAAATAATTTGTGAATATGATGATAAGGCTTTATCAGGCCGTGAAGAAGTAGTTCCACAGCAATATAGGGACTAATTCTGGTGCCCTTGTTCCAGGTCTAGAGCTTGCTGTCCAGAGCTGCCTATGCTTTTGCTCCAACATGAAGTCCATGTGTGGCCTTGTAAAAGTCCCTTGTTATCACTGTGAAGTTACGTGTTTAGTCCCTTCTGTGCTGTAGGGATGGCCCTCCACACCTCCATACCATGAGCCCAGGCAAGCAGGATGTCCCAGCAGGACCTCTCCCAGGCTGCAGACGGGTGCTGTGCTGCAGAAGTGGCCACAGATCCTGTGGAAAGCATTAGTCAGGCCCTACAAAACACAGGGAGGCAGGACTGGCTCCAAGCCTTAGGGAGGTGTTGAATGTGATTCAGTCTGAGTGATTTACCAGAGATACAGAGAGAGACGCTGCCAGCTGCTTTCTGTGGCATCTTGAGGGTTCTCTGAGCTTTTCTCTAAGAGGAAAATTCTTGTGCAGAATTTTAATCAATTCCTTATTTATGAAAATTGTCACTGATTTGATGCCTTCTGACAGCTCTCCTCAGTCAAACAAGGACTAAGTCAATCCTGCAGGTGCTGCTCAGGGGCCCACGCAGGCTTCAGGGATTTGCCTGTGCAGATCCAAGTGCAAATCGGACACTTATCATAAAGTTTAGGATCTATTTCACTGAAATTAGAAGTGTTTTAATTCAGTCCTAGTTCTCTTCATTCCAGATACCTCCTAATCAATTGACCACCTAAATGTTGTCTGGGGGGCCCTGCATCAGTCCAAATCCTAAAATCTGACAAGAATTACATGTTTAAAGTAACAAATTATCCTGAAATTAAATCTTGTGTAAAAAATTACTTGATGCCAGGTGCCTTTACTTCTTTTTATTTAAGTGATTTTCTTTCCAAATATTTTTCTGTTACTCACAAAGTTTGGAATCTAACATCTCTAGTGCTGTAGAGTCTGTTTCCTTATAATGCGTAATCTCATTTAACAGTGCACAGAGTCTCTAACCAGACTGGGCCCTGTGTGAGCTTTCTGTTTTGAAAGGACAGAGTAGGAAAGGCACAGCACAAGCAGTGTGAGCAGGACTGTTATATGTGTATGCCCTGTTACTTTCCATGGTTTTTCCATGCTTACATGTTCTTTTGTCTCAGAAAGCCTGGCCTGTGTGGATACTGTGAATGTCACTCTGCTTGTGCAAGGCTTCACCCATTGGCCCCATCATACCCCAGTGCAATCCTGGCGTCCAGACTCATACACCTTGTGTACCATCAGCCTCTCAGCTCCATACCGAGGAGGATGAGCCTTCCCTGGCCATGGCATCCGGTTCTGCCTGTCCTCACAACCCTCATCCCATCACCATCCCAGGCAGGAGAACCCTGTTTTAGCCTGGGTTGAAGGAACCTTTATGTGACCACAGCATGAAACTTGACTTTGGATAAAGAAGATAAAGATCTGTATCTGCGTAGGAGTTTGTTTGCATTTAAATAGCATAACATGACTAGAAAATTAGTATGTTTTGGAAGAAGTCTTAGGTGGGTGTATTGTTTATTTCTTTTCTTTAACTGCTTTGAAACACACTGGTAGCAGGCTTTGTATAGTAGCTACAGGCTATCCCTTTTTTTCTCTTTTTTACAGGGACCATGTTTAAAGTAGACAGTGTTCCTTAAGTAAATGCCACTGAATGTCTTAAAATTTCGTGTCTAATCTCATGTTTTCATGTGAGAAGCATCTACTTTCCATCTTCTTCAAAACCAGGACCCAGATCTTCCAGATGCTGAAGCCTGCTCACACCACTTTTGTGTCACCATATTTTTGTAAAGGACAAATAGAAAACAGATAGCTCCTGGAGCTCACCCAGAGTCTGTAGATAGAGGCTGCAGCTGGGGATAATTTTATAGCACAGAAGCATGTGAATTCTCAAACCTAGTCTTCATTCAGCCCTGTCACCTCCCATGGCATCCAAAAGGTTAGGGTGTACAGTAGGAGCCACAAAGGGTGAGTTTGCTTTCTAATATAGACTGTCAGGAAAATCATAACACTGTTTTACTACTAAAATTGCTTTGGAGATTTTTGTGGAATCATCTTGTTCCAGTGTTATAACTGTCTGTAGGAAATTGCTTGGGATTAGCTTTGGGAGTAGAGTTGTGCTGGACCGATGGACCTGTGGTGTGCACAGGTGAGCACAGTACGTGCAGCATGCCTGAGGCTGGACTGGGGCAGGGAAGGAGCATTCAGACTGTGTGGCAAAACTTCCCTTTTGCTGTCCCCTTCCTCCTCCTGTGGTCATTCCAGCTCTCCCAGCAGGCATCCGAGCATCCAGCATCTGCTTCCCTCATAATATAATCCCCTAGATCTGTGTGCACTTCCTCCAGGCCACAGAAAGTGTGGTTTAGTTTTGGTTTTTTGCGTGTGAAATTAACACCTGGGATGGGATTTGCTTAACTGAATATCAACCTCTAAAGAGTCAGCATTTCTGAAGCCAGGTTCCAAAAGGCTGTGAAGGGACACTTGGGTGGTTACTCTGGTGAAACATCATTATTATATGCTTAGGCAACAGGAAATCTACTTCAGCTAACTGGTCACAAGGGATTAGATCCAGAAAACATGGGTTGCCTAAAATGAGACTTAGAATTTAAAGACATAAATCTAATATTGCAGTACCGAAGCCATAATTACTTGCACACAATCCTGATGTCTCTTCAGTTTTTCAGCTCATTTGTGTTAAAAGTGAACACTCACCCTGCCCTAGGGTCCTGGACTCCACTGTGGTCCACACAGGACTGATCATCCTGATTGTAATTCACATATAAACTGGATGAGCTTGATCCATGAAGGTTTAGGAAAGGAGAGCCTTCTGGATGGGTTGGGCAGCCTGCATCTTGTCATTGCCAGGCTATTTTTGAAGGGTGTAAGAAGGGTGGAGGGGCTCTGTCTTTGATGAAATAATGCAGGAGCTATAGCACTTATCCAGGAAGCTTAATGTTCTCTCATCCCAAAGATTCAAGATGACATTTCTCCTCTTCCAGCCGGTGAGTGTACTAGGTTAGATGCGCTGTAATGATACCTTCGGTACCCTTTCCTTTAATCTGACTCTCAGTGCAAAAAAAAGAATTAATGATTTTCTGTAATGGAAGGAGAGAAGTAAAGCACAGCAAGCTTTACACAGAGGGAGCAAGAGAAAATACAACTTTCTGTTAGAGGGCTGTGAGTATTTACCTGGAAGGGAATGTTCAAACACTCTGCTGCTGAGGCAGCCTTGGTGTTTCTTGATGAACCTCAATTGAATTAACACAGCCAGCATAAAACTGGAGAATTTCCAAGGTGAGATTCTCCACCAAAGAGCTCCACCAAAGACTGGTGATCCAGTTTAAGCTTTCTCTCAGAGCCAGTAAATTTTAGGTATTTTGTTTTGCTTTGGTGCAGTACCTGTAAGGGGAACCAGATAGTTTGTTTCATTGTGGTTCCACACACATGCCTTGAGGTTTGAGTTGGATGTTCTCTGAGGAGGGGGGATGTAAGGTTTTTGGCTTCACACCCCAGACAGAGTCAGGAGCTCAGGACAGGCCATCCCTAATAGTGTCCCCTAGTACTGAGGCTTTGACCTGCTGTCATGGGTAGATCCAAGCTGGCCTCAGCTTCCTGTGCCTCACCTGTCTACAGCTGGGTTTTTTTCTGAAATCTATAACAAGTTTTATGAAGTTAATGTAATTGAGACCAGTACTTGTCTGTTAATTTTTTTTTAAATCACCTATATAAATATCATCGAGGGCTTTTACCAGGCAGGCAAAAATGATCGTGGGCTTTTATCAAGCAGTGCAATCTTGTCATCTTGTTACCTCAGAAAAAAAGGCTGAACTAAGGGTACATTATGAGTGAACATCAGTCTGCCTGTGGTACTTGGATGTCAGCAAGAGAAGGGAGGTGGATTTTACATCATGGTTTAGTTACTATAGCTAGAATCCATTAAGTTTCATTACCAATTTTGATTTGATGTGATGATTTGACCCTGGCGGTCAAATCCTGTAAATAAACCAATGTGAGTTTACCTAAATTTCTGCCTGACAGGAGCACTCAGTTGTAGCATTATGACCTATTATCTAACATTACTGTGAAGTGATGGTTTAGGAAAAGAATCTCCTTGCAGATGTAATTTATTGCATCTTGCTAAACTCTTTGAGTGACTTTCAGACTTAAAGAGAGCCAATTACGCTGCTTCTCACAATAGGCATATCCGTTTGCAGAGCCTTTTAATAGTACTTAAGGTTTCTTGACTGCATTTGCCTTTTGTCTGTGAAGCTTGCTTTCAATGTCACTTCTATTCTGCTGCTGGAGATAATCTCTGGCATCACACTTTTCCTTTCACTCTTCGTACACCACTCCCTCTACCTCGATTTTTCTCGCAGAATTTGCCGGCGGCTGAGGGGTGTCAGCTGTGGCAGTAGCTTTGGGAGCCTGAAGCAGTTATAAGAAGAGTCAGGACCATGAAGGCACCTCGCACCATTGCAGCCCCCCTTGCTACAGCCCTTGTTAAAACCTCAGTTCACCTGCCCTGTCGCTGACACCAGTTGTCATCAGTTGGCTGACTTCAGGCTGGCTGACTTTGTGTCTTCCTCTCTCATCAGCTGCTCGATAGCTTGCTGATCTGTTTTGTTTGCAGTGTGATAGGTTTGAGCATACTGTATTATTTATAAATGTTTGGTAATTTTCTGTGTCAGTGATGTATTCTTTGGGGCTGCTTCAGCCTTTCAAGAACAGGCTTGACGCAGCATCTCTGTCTTGGCGTTAGAGCAGCATTCCCAACTGGTTGCTCTGTACTTGTCTCCACTTGCTGCAGTTTTAAAAATGTTCTTGAGTGTTGTGCTGAGTGTTTAATTAAAATTTCATGAGGGTGCTTGGTCTAATTCTCATCCAAATTACAATAGCATGAATGGGAAGTGGCCACAGAGGACTCAGCAGAGTTAGGGTAGTGTAAAATTGGAGAATGAGGGCTTTAGTCTTCAGTTACATTGACAAATAGTAAATCTTAGTGAAGATTTTTCCCTACAAAACCTAACAAATTGAAACTAATGTTTTTGTCCATTCACTTTTCCAATGTTTTTATTACTAAACTTACTGTATTTATATTTAATGCCCCAGGGTCTGGTCTTGAGATATGCTGACCCCCCTACAGTTTTCTCAAACTTGTATCTCATGTTTTGGACCTGAATCAATAAAGATTTCTTACAGTGTATTCTGCATTATGCAAGCATTGAGAGATCTTCAGAGTGAGAAAGAGAGGAGTGCCTCCTAACCCCTGGTTTTGTCTCCTTTCTTCACAGTCCCCATCCCTGCAAGTGCTCAAGGCCAGATTGGATGGTTCTTTGAGCAACCTGATTTAGTGGAAGGTGTCCCTGTCCATGGCAGGGGGCTTAGAACTGGATGTTCTTTAAGGTCCCTTCCAGCCCATGATTCTATGGTTCTTTTCAGATCTCAGTGGCTCCAGCACAAAGCCACCCTTACAGAGTTGCAGAAGGGAAGATCTGCACAACAGCCATTAAACTGTTATCAGTCTGCCTTTTTGCTTCTCTTCATCTTTTCCCTACTGTCGAGGCAGATGCAAATATAATTATAACTTTGAATAGAGACCTGGTGAGCTACTGATTGCTAGCTATGTTGTCTGGCCATGACAGATCCTTCACTTTCATAGGTGCAAGCATAAATTATGTCCTCTTGAAAACCTGAAAAACCAAAAAAAAAATTGGTCCACGTAGCTACAGGTTACTCACATTTTTACATCCTTATGTGTGTGTATGAGACAGAAAAAAAATAGTCTGTGCAAAAACTGAAAAACAAGATGTGTAGATATGGAAGCTTAAAGTCAAGTTTGTGTAAATCCTTCCTGTTAGTCTATTATGGATGTCATATTTCACTGAATTCGTACTGTAGTGTATTAAAAGTTCACTGTACTTTATATATGCCATTCCTATCCTTAATGTAAACTGCATCTTATCCACAGATATGGAAAGTTGTCTTCCCTGGGTTGAGGATAGGCTTTTTGTAACTATTCTTGGTGGTCCAGTGGTTTAGTAGAAAAAGAGATGATGGGAAACAATGATACTGTCCACTAAAAACCAGTACTGTCTAAATGACACATTAACCTCCTAATTTTGCTGTTAACATGTGAAGATATATTAAAGGCATAGGGATTTTTCATGATCTTCATAATCCTTGTCTATTAAAGGGACAGCTTAGCATCTTCAAAGGAAGAAGTAGATTTCTGTAATGCATAATTATAATGGCAAAAGAAATTTATATACTCCTCAAGTTAACTAAATAAGCAAAGAATGCATTAGGAATATGGAGAAAAAAAGATGTCCAAGAATTATCCCATAAGACCAGACAAATAAGCACAAGTGTAAATCTCAGATAAACTTATGCTGAGAAAATACCATCTCATTTGCAAACAGGCACTGAACTTGGTGGTTGTGGAACTACTGAAAAGAGATATGCTTGATCCCCAAATTTAAATAATGACTTCTAGTTGACAGCAGCTTTGATTGCTCCTTGGAGCTACCCAAGCGAAAGAGAAACTGATGCAGTTGTCAGCCTGATCACTGACTATCTGGACTCATCATGTTCTGACAAGTGTATCAGGTACAGATGTTTGTAAAATTTTCTTAATAGGAGAGTCAGACAGGTCTGTCTTACCCATCAGCTGCCTCACATGTAGAGAGGCCACCATCACCATTGCTTCTTGCTTTCCTCCCATCCTTGTTCAAGAGAGAAGCCTGATATATTCTCCACAAGCCCTATAAAGGTTGTAGCCTCAGAGCTCTGTTCTTGCATTCATTATTTGTGTGTGAATACAGATATGTTCACATCTTTCTTGTCTGGATTCTGCTGGTCTTCTATCCAAGGAGGAGCGATAGTTTTAGCTGTTCCGCTACTCTCTGCCCTATTTTACATGCTCCCCAGGTTGTCTAAACAGCAGCAGCAGCAGCCATGATTCTCATATTGCCTCAATGTGCATAAAGATCACTCAGGAACTTTCAACTTTTTATCTCTTTGTCGATTTCTTTTTTCCATTGCCAGCAGAGGTGGACACTGTTGCCCTGGTCTCTCCCCACAGCATTCCTAAGCACTGGGTGTGAAGAAGAGGCTCAAGCACTAAGCCTGCTCTGCTGCAGTAAGTGGCATTCAGCTGTAGATTGTCCTTCCCTGTGAACCAGAGATCTGTAGCCAGAGATGTAACCATTGGTGGCTAAGCATAGAATCACAGAATCATTCAGGCTGGAGAAAACCTCTAAGATCATCAAGTCATCAGACAGAAAGCACAAATTTTCATTCAGTGATTGAAATGAGGAACACTAGAAATGGTAAAATTTGTGCCTGATCTCACCATGAAAAGAGGAGTTTAGCAGATAGCACAACTAGGAGTTGTGCCCATGTGCCAGATATTAACACAAAAGTATTTTCTTTCCTTAATTTAAAGTAATTTGTTTAATTCAGACCAATTATGAAAAGAGTTCATTTGGAACTCCAGTTACTTCAGTTTAGGGGCACCCAAAATGAAGCAATGATCTGATTTCAGAAGATGTAGTTTTTCAGTGTTCTAAAAACATTTTTAAGGTACCTTCAGTTGCGGCACCCCAGATTATTACATCTGAAAATTAAAAGTAGTTATTGAAATACTGCTTTTACCCTTATGCTTAAGAGCACAATAACTCTTAATTGTCCTGCTGGGCCTTAATGTCAGTTACTTACAATTCTTTCAGGTGCAGGCTTGCTTGCTTGGTAAGCTGGCTCAGAGGGAGACGTTGCCAGCATTCCAATGCACTGCTGCTATTCAGGGTTTTCTGCAGCGTTTTCAGGTTTCTAGCAAAGTTTGACCTAGATGTTTCTTGCATGGGTGTGGAAGAGAATGGAACAGCTCAGCAGGTGCAAGCCCTGGTTATTGGTGGTCACTCCTTTTAGCCTTTGGCACTGATTTGCAAAGGTAAAAACATCAGCAGCACATCAGTTCTTACTCCTGTGTTAAGAAACATTATGAGATTTGACAGAATGGATGCAGGTGACATCATTTATCCCTTTGCCAAGGAGCCAATGAGTTGGTAAGACAGAGCCAAATTCCTAAGTCCACTATATACTGTTCACCATATTCTTTCTCAGAGATGTTTTTGGGACAAGAAATATCATTATCACAGATCCAGCATCTACCCAAGTTTGGCTCATATTAGTAAAATAGGTCTTCAGTATCAGGATGGCCATGTGTGAAACTGTTCTCCTCAGTGCCAGTTTAAAAAACGATGGTGATTTAAATGCTGCTTTCAGATCAGGTATTGACCGTTTGTATACGCAAAAAATAAATGTTTCAGAAAAACATCACAGAATCATAGAATGTGCTGAGTCGGAAGGGACCCATCAGGATCATCGAGTCCAGCTCCTGGCCCTGTGCAGTATACCCCAAGTGCCTGTTTCTCAGTTTTTCCTGGAAATTACACAGATTTTGTCCGGTTTTCTGAGTTGTGTCTGTAAGTGAATCTTAAATTCAGTCATTTGGAGAGGATAGGAAGTATATGGTCATATTTTATTTCCATTTAATATAGTGCATATCCTTTGGAAAAATGCCATCACATGCTACATGCACAGATATAGGCACGGTGCAGTGAGGTACAGGATCCAACTCCTAAGCTAGGTCATTCTAGAAGGGGAAATTTTAGTTATTGATATCATGGGCACAGAGAGGAAGTCAGCTGCTAAGTGTTTCAACTTAATTGTAAATTGTTTTATTATCCTGTTGTCTTTATGATACTTCAACAGTCATCATTGCTGCAAATTGATAGTATTCCTGTATCCTGGGTTTACAACTGAAACAGAAGAGTCAGAAGAGAGTGTATGTTGAGGAGCTGGTTAGAGGGAAGGAACTTGGATTTGTTCTTCCTGAAATATTTACTGCCTTTCACAGATTTTTTATGGGCTCCAGGAGAGATTTGAATGAGGTGTTAGGTTGAAAACTGAACTGAGAGGCTGTTCCTTATGTAGGGGAAGATGGTATAAAGGAATTAACTGTTTGGCAGCTGGACTTTGACTTTTGATGGATATTTTTTATGGGAGAGTGTGAATCCCCCTGCTCCTTTTTTCAGCTGCTCCAAACACAGGGTGCAGTGTGCAGAGGGTCACTGCTCACTGTTCCATTCCTGTGCTGGGAGCAGGGGGATGAGTACCCTCTGCGGTTCTTCTCCTGCCTCTCAGCTTCCCAGGGAGCCAGAGCCTAGGGAGCTGTGCCACGATGTGTTGCTGTCATGGGTCCCTGCTGAGTGACTGCCCTGGGGACATGGCAGGGAAGTGTGTGGGTAAGTGGGACCCGGGGGTATGTATCTCAGCCATGATGCCTCCTGGAGCTGCTCTCCCTGGGGTGGAAGTTGTGTTCAAGTCCTTACTCAGGGCTTGGGTTACAGGCACTATCTGGCCTATAAAAAGCAATTATAACATCGCAAGTATTTGCCCCAGCAACTCTTGTGGGCTTGCAGAGAGAACTCAGCAAATAAATCACTACTCTTCAGTATCAGCTTGTACCCACCTCATAAACCCATTCCTGAGCTTGGCACCGGGAAAGAAAGAAAATAGCATTCAACCAAAGACTAGAGTTTTGTGTTGTGGTTTTATTTTTACTCTAAGAGTTCAGTTATTTTTACCTAACAAGCAACATTATTACCCCTATAACTCTCGGCGTGTTGGCACGGGGGCTCTGCGGTGCCGGTGTCTGACAGCTTGCTAATAATGCAGCGTGGTGCGAGCGCGTCCTGTGCCAGCAGCGATTACTGCGAGCAGGCGGCAGCACGATGACAGCCTTGAGAAGCGGAGAGCACAGTCTGAGAGGTGACATCGGAGGGAATTTCCCAATTATTTCTGCTTCGTTAGGCTTCGGGTGACAGGAAGGTCGCACAGCAAGTGCACTCCCGCCCAGAAGGTGCAGGTCATCTCTTTCAGGCTTCTCAAAATGGTCCCTTTATAATTAGAGGATGTAATTTAGTTTTATTATATTTTTTAAAAGATAATAAACTATTGACAGCTGAGGTTGCAGGCTGAATTTAGCCGTAATCACAACCGCAGATGCTTGTGTTTTCACACAAGTAACTGTACTCATTAAGTCTTCCTGTATAAACAGCTAAAACTCAGAGCTAAATTGCCAAAAAGAAATCAAGACGTCTGAATACCAGCATACTGCTGCCCAGGGTGTCTACTAAATATATGGAATGGACAAGGGGGGAGAGAGGAGAGCAAAGAGTGACTTTTGTGGTGGTGATGCTGGCACTGAAGGATGGGATTAATGACAGAACATCCTGAATTGCAAAGGACTCACAAAGGATCGTCAAGTCCAACTCCTGGCCCTGCACAGGACAGCCCAAGAGTCACACCATGTGCCTGAGAGCATTGACCAAACGCTTCTTGAACTCTGTCAGGCTGGTGCTGTGACCACTTCCCTGGGGAGCCTGTTCAGTGCCCAACCACCCTCTGGGTAAAGAACCTTTTCCTGATATCCAACCTAAACCTCCCCTGACACACCTTCAGCCCATTCCCTTGGGTCCTGTCATTGGTCACCAGAGAGAAGAGATCAATGCTTGCCTTTTGCTTCCCCTGGTGAGGAGGTTGTAGACTGCCACAAGGTCTCCCCTCAGTCTCCTCTTATTTAATTAGTGTCACTATTTCAGAATTAGGCTTCTGTGCTAAGCCAGGCATGCAGACTGATGTGTAGGTACTGGAGAGAGAGGCAGTCCAGACTGCCCAGCAGGCCCTTCTGTGTGTTTTACAGCAGAAATCTGGATTACAGGCTTAGGCAGGACACCCAGATTTACTTAGCCAAAACCAGACAAGATGGCTTTCGTTCTCTGGGGTGTTTGGAATCATATAAACTGAAATATTAATACTGTTCCTGTGACAGAATGGTGCTGCCATGATGTCGGTCTCATGAAGTTACTGGGTGTGACTTTTTTCACCCTTAGATGTTTTAATGCAGAGCTATCAAACAACTCCACTTCAGGTTGTATATTCTGGTGGCTTCGTCCCTGTGGAAAGGGCAGTGTGGAGCAAGAATGGAGACACAGTACCCTCTTGCAGACCCTTGTCCAATGCCAACCCTTTGCTTCCTCCTTAAGGACAAGAGGACAGAGAAAAAGTGAGCTGTTGGTACTCAGAAGCTCCTGTCATGGTGGCTGAGTATTGAGCAAAGCAAGAAAACAGATACATCTGCTTGCAGCCCTGAGCACACACTCATTCAAGGACTAGTTGGGATCTAACTTGGCTTCTTTGTCCTTCCAGGTTGGACCTGTTTGTCAGGGGATAACAGTACTACAGAAACCAAACATTATTAGCCAAGAAACTACTTATGCAAGGGGGATTTTCAGTTGGTGACATGCCTCAAAGCTACATAGAATCACAGAATCATAGAATACCCTGAGTTGGAATGGACCCACAAGGAACCATTCCAAAATCCAGCTCCTGGTCCTGCGCAGGACACCCCCAAAAATCACACCATGTGCCTGAGAGCATTGTCCAATATATCACTGTATAAGGCAAGGAGAGACTGAGTGGTTTTGTTGTGGTTTTTTTTTTTCCATTAAAAAACACAAGTTTGATTTTTGGAGGGTCAAAAATCAACATTTTAAATACTTCTTTGTTCTTTTTGAGAAGCAGTCTAAATGCCTTTACTACAGCTTCCACTCCCCTGGGATGGACAACCCACTGAGACAGCTTCCTCTGAGCAGTAGGTTTTGTTTCTTTGAGATTCTGTGAGAACTTGGATTACATCAAGGCATGAAGAGAGACTGTTAGACAGCACAGTGGGATCCTCAAATCCAAACGCCTAGTTTTAGAGAAAAAATATTGAAATTAAAAACACTGTAATGAAAAGGTGTGAGTAGGTTTTGGTTGAGTTTTTTTTAAGGGAAAAAACCCTTCACAACTGCTGGAAAGTGAGAAAAGTACTTCCTTTGATGTCCAATTTTGTCAAAACCACTTGGGAGCGAGTCTAGCACTAGTGCTGAGCTGTGTAGGAAGGTATGAATTAGCTTGATGCCAGGTAGGGTCTGGAAAACAGCCATATAAGACAAAAATTAAATTAAAATCACTGCTAAATTGTTCTTTAAATTATTTGTCCCCATCACTGTGTTGCAGGAGCGTGTATGAAAAGTAACATTTTCTTTCTATCCTTCAAACTGGGAGAAAAGCACTCTGGATGTGGACATGGAGTACTAAATGAGAAGTCCTGCGGGTGCTACAGTTAGGAGCCAGATGTGTCCAAAGCCATAGATGCTTATGTGTAGGAAATCGAGTTGAACACGCACTGATGAGCTCTCTGGATCATGTGCAGACACCTAAATTCAAGTGTCTTAGTCTCAAGATGACTCTCATCTGATGTTTTATGTTTAAGTAATTACTAATTTTTCAAACAAATCTGCTGCCTGTAAAAGAAATTTGTATTTGTGTTCCCCTCTTCTTCCCCAGGAAAAGAATCCAAAACAACTCCTTCCAGACATTTGAGTATTTCCAGAAACATGTTCAATATATGTCAGTTCTGTTCAGCATTTTCCATATTTGTGCCCTACATATTTCCAACGTGACATGGCCTTTGTTTATGCTAGTATTGCACGACCCACTCGGACATTTGGGAACATAGAAGATGATTGGAAATGGGGGTCCATGTGTCTAGTTGGTGTCTGTGCTGCTGCAGTATTTGTAGCCAATGCTTCAGTCTTTCCTTGTTTGTGCATTTCTACGTGTTTGACCTTGAGGAAATCAGTAAGCCCCTCTGTGCCTCTGTTCCCCGATAGTCCTATGGAAACATTGCTCCCTGTCTGCATCGGCAGCCGTTTTTTTATTAAATCTCTTTTTATTTTTTTCTGGGTAAGGAATTTATTCCTGTTTCCTGTGAGATTGTGCTAGTATTATTCAGGGGAAAAAAAATTAAGTGATGTGTATCCATTATCACTTTGATGGGTTCAGCAGCCTCTTGGCAAACCTGGTTTCAGGGAAAGAGCAATTTGGTTTTCTGTGGCTTGAAGTTTAACCTGTGGAGAGTGCATATGGGAGATGGGGGTGGTTTTCTGGGATTGTTTTTCCTCCCTTTGTCAAGTTGTGTACTGTGCAGGGTGCACTTTCTCCCATGATGAGTTGACAAATACTCCATCTAAAGCAATCTTGATGTTTATCCAAACCTCTCTCCGAGTGAGGCCAAGCACTTTGGCAGCTCCTTTTTGCACTGAGGTTCTCCAGAGCTGACAGCCGAGGCGCTGCTGAATGGGCCAGCACAGGGCTGGTGCTGATTAATGATGCAAACACAGCCCCGAGGAGCAATGCCTGAGCAAACAGGGGTGATGTCAGCCATAGCAACAGATGGCAGAGCCCCTTTTCCCGTGCTCCACGGGCTGCTCCAGCACTCGGAGCTGGTGAATAAGGAACAATAAGGGTAGCACAGGGTTAACCACCACTTCTATCAGCGTTTTTGTGCTGCCTTCGCTCTTTCACAGCAAAATGTCACTGGGTGAATTGATTATTTTTTGTTTTGTTTTGCTGTCCAGGCACAAGAGAAAAGTGGCCACAAGCAACTTTTAGCTCTTGGGGTCTCCTGGTAAAAAGGGCACAATAAACATCCTTCCCGCAAATGTGGAAAAAGCAATTGAAGGTGGAGCTATTTTATAGAGGCTTCTGATGCTGTTGCAAATTGTTATGGGTCAGTTGCTATTTCTAACACTAACCTCAGCTGCTCAGGGTGGCTGGAAATGCCCGTGTTAATTACCATCAGGGTGAGGTCTTGTCTGTAGACACAAGTTGTACTGCTTTAACTACAGTGGTATCATTAAGGCAGTACAAATACCCCGAAGTGAATGCAGTTGCAGCAGTATAAATGAGCTTGTTTATCTCATAATCTATGCTAGTATAAAGCACCTTTATACCCATATAATTGCACTCACTGGGGGTTGTGCCAGTGTAAATGTTTTGGTACAAAAATCAATAACTGGCATACTTGGAGGCTGTCTGGAGTCTGGCAGGCTGGAAGTGCTGTGCTGCAGCAGCTTCCATACTGAATGCTCAGCTATTTTTGTTTTTAATCTATCATTCTTGTCTTGACCTAGAAATAAAAATTTAATGGAAAGTTGAATTTATGGCGGCTGCAGAAATAGGGGTCGCAGGTGCTATCTTCCCTCCTTGAACTCCAGTGGCTGGGGGATGAAGGAACCATCTGAGCCACAGCCCGGGAGAGGTCCCTTCCTGCACAGAGGCAGGCAAAGGGCCAGCCAGCAGACCCTCCTGGAGAAATATCAGTGATGGGAAAGAGAGTAATGTAGCCTAAAATAAGAGGTGGAGAGCTGCTTCACAGCTTTCTGGGGCTGCTCTAATACATGGGTATCAGCATAGGTACCCATGCTGATAGCCCCAAATCCAGTAGGACCTGCAGGGGTGAGAGACAATCCCATTTTGCCTCCTTCATCTGCCTCATGGGGATTTTTTCTTAGGACATAGAGGCTGTGACTCCCCCTGCCAATCTGTAGTGATCTGCACCATCTGTAAACTGCCTTTATAGTGACTGAGAGACGTGCCTCTAAACTACATTTTATCTTCTCTTAGCTTGAATATCTAAAAAACCCCATATGAATCATGCTTAAGAGGTGCCAGCTTCTCTGCCTTGACTGTACAAGGATGTTTGTCAGCCAGGTAGGATGCAGGTACAGTGAGTCTTGCCTGTCTTGGTTAAGCAGGGTCCTGTTCTGTTCCAAGGCACCTGTGCTGGCCCATGGCTTTGAGAGAGGTTTTGGTGGTATGGCTGCAGAAATATTACTGTCTCTTGAAAAAATCCATGTACTAAAAATGTGTTTACTCTCACTTCTTTGTCCTCCTTCCTTTAACTGACAAAGCAAAACTAGTTTGGGGCATTGGGTGTCTTAGTGAACTTTAATTAACTCTTTGCTCATTTCACTTTTTAATGAACTCTTGTTCATTATTTTGCTACTTTACACTGTGGCTACCTTGATTCATGTCTGCCTGCTCATACAAGCATTTCTTCTGGAAGAGAAAAGGCCACTGTAGCTCTCTGTGCACTCCTGGTTTTGGACCACCATCACCACTCTTTGAAGTAGCTACCAGAGTTGCCCAGGTCCTCAGCAGTTCACTCAGCTCTGTCTGTCACTGTTACCAGACATCATGGCCCTTTTGAAAACAGTGGGGTTTGGTTCCTTGGATTAGATCTGTGGCTGTCCTGACTCTGATGTAGCCCCATCCCAGCTGCCATGCAGTCTCCAGTCCCTGTTCCCAACTCCTGCATGTCTCCATGATTCCCCACACAGTGGCTCTTAGCTCAGTGTGCCTCAGTAGATATGGGCTGTTAAAGGCTACCTGATAGTGATTTAAGATTTTAAAGCATCTTAAATGTTTTAAAAACCTAATCCATCTACCTTTTATTTCTGGGTGTTTCAATTTCACCAACTACCACCTACAACAGTTACAACCTGATCCTTTTGGATCCTACAGGACCAGTTTCTAGATTTAAGGCTGTGCTATTGCTGTAAAAACAATACTCCATGTAAAAAGAATAATTTGGGTGAGTGAGGAGGCCTAATTGATTCATCAAGGGTTATACAGCACAAACACTTCAAAGCATCGTCACAGGATCCTGCTGTGAAATGACACTCAGCCTCCTGCCACAAGGAGCCCAAGGAGCAAATGCTCTGCATATTTTAAGGAGGTACTGAGTTTTGGTCTTAAAACCCTCAAAACTCATAGTTTTTCCTTGCATACAGACTCCATCTCAAGTATTTTTGCATTATTTTTACCTATGTTTACCCATTTTTTATCTCAAGAAGGACTCTCAAAATTGCTCAGATTCTTAAAACATGAACCTGAGAGACTGAAGTGTTTTAAATGTGCTTCTGCTATGCACAGCACCAGTCTTCAACACATAGTTTTACTTTTATAGCTGAGATTCCTTATCTGTAAAATGGGAGAAGTCTTTTTACCCTGAAAAGGGGCTAACCTCATACCTCACACAAGCTTTTGGTGCTGAATTCATTGACAGTACAATGTAATCTTTGTGTGCTAGATGTTGTTAAAGAACATGATTTTAAGGTTCTTAGATTTGCCTGGAGTTTATTTTTTTTTACTTACTTTTAAGTGCATGTTGAAAACTATCAAGTCACTGAGGAATGAAGTTTTATTTCCAACTTGTTAAAACATACTGAAAACTATGGAAAACAGGTAACTCAGTGTTGCTTTGAATCCCATGTTTGAGGCAGTTTTATTCCCTTCAGTACTGAATAAAAAAAATGTAACTGATCTGTAAATCAACCCTTTGATGCAGTGAAACTGCCAGAAACCAAAACTGATCTGGCTCAAATGATAGACACTTACTCTGGCTGACAACTTCTGCATTTAATTGGAAGCTACAGCTTTTGAAATGAATTGGACAGGGTGAAATCATCACAGTCTCAGATGTAGACAATGACAGAAGCCAGTATGTTCAGTTCTCTTTACTGAGGCTTGTAACACAGAAAAAGCTGCTGATCTTACTAGATTGCGATTGAAGATATTTGCCCTTCACTGAATAATGAGCTTGCAATCACATTTTGCTGAAACAGGTTCTTTGTACAAATGAAACTTAAATCAGAAGGAAGTTAAATCTCATTTCTTACTCTTCGATCAAAACCTTCATGCTTGAGTGCCTTGTAGAGAGGAACATTAGGCTCACATTTCTGTAATCTTATTTGTTATTCAAGATTTGTTCTTGATAGCTTAAACTACTGGAAAAAAAAACAAAAAACAAAAAAAAAACCACAACAAACCCACACCCATACAGCCTTAAAAATGGAAAATCAATTCATTTTCACCACTTTGCAAAGCTTTTCATTATAAAGGGAGAGCAAAGCAAGTAGAAAAGAACTGCATGCATCCAAAGTCACCAAATCTTTTCACTTGTTCCCAGGGCTCGGGCAACAATGCCACTATGAAAATAGCACTGAGGAGGAAGAGCATGCTGGGTAATGAGATGCAAATGAGCACACCAAGCATCCCACTCTGCCTTGGAGCCTTTGTGTCCAGTAGTGCAATAACAACCAGCTTTTGAGTCATGATAGGTTAGCACAGAATAGGTTTCACAATGGGTGTGTGTATTATCCTCATGGTTCTCCTCAGCTTGTGGTCAGCAGGGTAGTTAAACATGGCATCTATTTCAGTGAGAAGTTGCCTAGATTAAAACTAGCTGAAATAAGAGTGTCAGAATTAATTGTAACAAACTCAGTGTGAGACCTTGTGAAGGGAGAAGGCCATTTTATTTTATTTAACTTGGTTTTTCTTACACGCTCATACTCCTCACACCAAGGCATAGGTATCCAAGTGCTGTGGTGAAGATGACTCTTGTGGGAAATTGAAGTCCTCACTGTGTCTCTTGGGTTCTTCTTGACTTACAAGGAACTGAACAGGTCTTGTTTTAAACCGGTCTTCCGAAACATTTAGGAGTTAACCGAACTCTGCATTGCAATTTGGCTTTTTTCTGCCTCTGTAACTCATTGCTGACTGTCTTTGTCTCATCCTGGATCTTTTTAAGGCCATCATCTGTCCCTTTCTTAGCATGATAGTATAGGTGATGTGCTGGAACCTTGTTGCCCTCCTTCTGTTACCAAACCACAGATCTCCTGCTGACAGGTCAATGCTGGGACCTTAGCAATGTGCCCAGATGTAATCAGCATGTTCCCCAGACATCTCCTTGGTTAGCAGTATAGACCATTCCTTTAAACCTGACTGTTGTTTCTTTGACTGCTTTCACGCATACACGTTTCCATTCCTGTTTCACCAATATCCATCGTGTTTCTGAAAGGGACCTGTGCAAGAGGGAGGCATCTAAGGAGACTTAGTTTTACTCAAAGGACCGAGCTGTCTCACAAGGCTGGGGCACTGGGCCAGCTTCACAGCAAAAAGCAGTTACTGTCCCTGTTGTAGTTTTGCTATGTGCTGAGCCACCAAAGTGGGGGTCACACCTAATACAGTATTTTACCCTTTGATAACAGTTTATAAATCTGGACAAAAGGACAAATTTTAGAAAATGCTTAGTGCTGTTATCTCTGAGCTTTATGATATTGTTAGTTAATAATATGTTACAAGAAGTAATTTTTTTATTTTTAGGTCACAAGACACTTCAGAAAGAAACATACCCATCATCCCAGTTTTATGGGAGGGAAAGCTGAAGCATGGAGACATAAAATGTCCCATGTAAGGTTACAGACCAAGACAGAGGGTGAGCTGGAAATCTAACAGAGGTGTCTCAGTATGCTTTCTCAGGCAGGAGATCACCTTGGGAAAGGCGGCAGAGCTTGACAGTGCTGAGTGTGAGTTGCATGTCATGAAAGAGGGCCATATATCTTTTCTGTGGGGCTTCTTTCCACAGCTCTTTGTTCTGCCTCCAAATCAGTGAGATCACCTCGCTGATGAATCATTTTCTTATTAGAGATGAATATGAGATTGACTTGACCTGGGGAATCTGCAGGTAGCACAGGGCACCACTCTCACCATTGTGCTTTACTGAGCTGGAGACAATTGATGGTCATGAGGGATTGGCACCTTTTTTTTTTTTAAACACGTTTTGGGAAAAACCTGGTGTTGTTTTTCTGTTGGTGAGAACAGTGCTTGGTTGAGGGAAAAATATAAAATCACTTCTCTTTAAAAGGTAATGGGGGTGTGTAAATCTGGGGGGGGAAACTGACAGCTGTGCCCTGCACACTCTCCGCACCTCCTCCACAATTGAGAAGGGAAGATACCAGGACTTCATCATGCTGTGACCTATGCATATCTTGTACAAAAGTGTTCATTGGAGACTTTTTTGCTATTCTCTTTTCCTTCTTTTGTCATAATATGCCAGAAAAAGAAATCGAACAAGAAGTCATGATGTATCCAGGGCCAAGGTGCAAAATATTTGCATAGCCCCTTTCCACTAAAAGTGACACCACCACCACCACCCTTGCTGCAGATATGTCTTCATTCCTGCAAGCAGTGAAGTTAATTAGCATAAACTATATCCAGAGTCTAGTTAGGCTTAGTCGTTGCTTTTGCAGAATTATGAGGCCTTTGTGCACAAAATTTAAAGAAAATTGTTTAATGATGATGTGTGCTGGTTACTAAGCTAGCCACCAGTTAGATATATTTATAGCTATTTTTGCTTCTAATAATGATATGCTAATTATAACCCAAATAGAATTCTGTAATTTCTCCCTGAAAATGGAAGCGATGCAGGGAGATGTTAAAACCTATGCTGAGGCATCATATTAGCAATTAGGTTTTTAGGTGGCACTGCGCTTCTGAAGGGAGGAAAGCAAAAGAAGATATGAGTGCTATTTCTATTCTTACGTATTTGTTTGAGCCTAAATAAAGCATTTAAACTTGAAAACCTTCTTATCGTACAAAGGATGAACTTATCTGTGAAGTGTTTTAAAAGAGCTAAGCCCCTGTGGGACAGTCCCTCAAGGGCATTTGCTCGGTTGTTCCAGAGCATCACAGCCCCAAGAGATGACTCAGGCGACAATGACAACCCGGAGAAATTGCTCATCAGTTGTGCCACAGGGGCCAGTGCAGCTTGGGCATGTTGAATATTATCATATAAATATTGCAGCTATGGACTGCAGACTGTGTTTGCAATCTTAAGGATGGGTCCTGAGGGATCAGTTTAGAGTGCAGGCATTTGGGGTTGCATTTTGAGTTTCATCCCACCTGAGTTCAAGAAGCACATCACTGTGAGATGCCTGAAGCCATTTGCAGTCCAAAATGACCACAGTCAGGTGGTGACTGCGGTTTGATACAGCAGCCTTTGCAGCTTTGCAGCCCTTATCCTGCTGTCCACAGTGAGTATGGATTTGGCTTCTTCCTGGCCAAACACAACTCATTGCCATCGCTCTTATATCTAGTAAGAATAACAATGATAATTTCTGCTCCAGAAATGTGAAAGAATTGGCACCTTAAATACAACTTCTGTAGTAAGTAAATACTGAGAGGTATTATAAAATTTGAGATTTAAGCCATGCAGCTGGGAGATAACAAATAAAATGTCAGCAGCAAAGAGCAGGAAGACAGGGTGAAGAAATAAGCCTTGCAGTCACAGAACTATTTGTCTGACCTCTGTCAACTGCAAGGCTTTCAAAAGTCTTTTGAAGGACAGTATAATTAAAAACATGAAAATAAATAGAAAATGGGATAAAAGTGCTCATGGATTTGCCAGAAGTAAATCGTATCAGCCTATCTTGATGTCATGGATAAGATAAATGATGTTCTAAGAAATACTTTGTATGTCACCTACGTGGACTTCAGTAATGCATTTGATACGGTTGCACTGCAGAATTTATGAGGCACGAGGACGCGGAGATTAATTGTTGAATTGATATTGCGTATGGGCCTGGCTGAAGAGGAAATAAAAATTATGAGTCTTGAATAAGGAATTTGCATGCTGAAGGGCATACATTAACACATTATCTCAAGTATTGGCTAGACAAATGATCTTACTGGGTGGTTTCTTCAGTGATGCTGGCTTCAAAAGAGGGAGTTTGCTCTCATCCAGGGTTGGAAGGCACTAATATGAGATTGCTGCTCTCTGATAGGTGCATACACAGGAATCAGTAGTTAGGCTGCTTTAGTGTTGATGTGTAAGCTTTATCTGGAGCACAGTGTTCTCCATCCATCAGGCTTGGGAGGGATGAAGATTGGAGCTGTAATGTGGGAAAGGTAACAGCAAATTTATTAGGTGAGAAAGAGCCAATACAGCTTGTCTTGTTTAGTTGACCAAAATGAAGGTGCAAATTATTCATAAATGCAGTCTGGAAACCAGGCTATTCAGCAGTGGTGTGTGCAAATAACCTTCCCGGAGGAATACACAGAACAGAAAACCTGGCCACTCCACAAGTGGAGAAGAATATTTAGAAATGTAGTGGCTTTGCCTGCAGTTCCTTGGGACTGCACTGGCTGAGGTTTAAAGAATGAAAGGGAGTCCCTCTAAGTCCCCTGTTTTACAGGCAGAACAGACTGGCACACCATATTGTCACTTTAAACATATTCTAGGAACAAAAAAAAAGCCAGAATCTGCCTTTAAAGGAAAGCATAATCCAAAATCTTCATTGAAGTGAATGTTTGCTGTGCATTTTGTTCAGAGTTTTGATATTTTCAGCGATAAGCTGGCGGAACTCTTAACGAGAGACAGAAGGGACAACGAAAGGAGAACAAAAAGGTTTTGCTTCAGCTTCTCTTTTTTTTTTTTTTTTTTTTAAGACATAACCTTGCATTAGAAAATGTAACTGTTTTTAAAAAGCAATCATTTTTTATACCTAGCTTGTTTCAAAAAGGTCGTTCCACTTTCATTGTCACCTCAGGAAAAACAATAAAGCAGCAGTCCTCCACGTAATTGCACAGGCTCGCCTGGTGGGTTCTCTTTCTTGTTCAATGAAGTATCATTCATTTAGATCGGAATACAGTCTTTCTAAATTAGAGGTTTACATGTGTAATTATATAAAATGATATGTTTGTTTACATCTCCAAGTAAAATGTACGTCGTTTTCTATCATTTATCTTTGAAATTCAATTTTGCTTTGTCGATCCCTAATTTATTGCAGGAGATGAATGTGCTGTTAGAGTGTTTACAATGCCTCTCACTGCCTGTGGATAATAGAATTACCCTGGTTATTGCTATTCATTTCGACATTTCTGTGGTCAGGAATGTGCAATAGTTTCACGTTCCTGAATATATGGTGAAAATCCTGATGCTATTTATTGTGGCTGCCCTTTTTCTTTTTTATCCATCTAAAGACTTAAATTTACTTTCAAAGAGTAGTGGGACAGTTGACAACTGATGGCTGTATTTCTCAGCAGCTGCGTACTCTCTTCTGTGTTCATAAATGCGTGGAGAGGCTGGTTCATACCTTTGTGTCTAATGTTAATAAATATTGTAGATTTCTAGTAAACCCATAAAGTCCCATATGAATTTCTGCCGATTCAGCCCTAGGGCTCTGGTGAATGAGCAGTGTTTATAACCACTCACTGAATTTATGGAACATTTTTGTAAAAACAGTGTTTGTTTTACTTATTCCTTTTGTCTGTTTAACTGGTTGGGTTAAAAGGGCTGTATTTCCAGCAAACAATCCCAATTTTTCCAAGCAGACCTTTCAAGTGTAATTCTACAGAATGTTTCCTTTGATATCTTCTTCTGGTTTTCTTTCTGTATACTTGTTCCTTACAGTATTTGAGAAAGGCAGAGTGGGAAGCGCATTCACTTTGGACTGTGACAGGATAAGGAGCAGTGTTGCAGGATGCTCAGGGCATCTCACAGGGCGCAAGAACTCCGTTGAGAAAGGTGTCTAATTTTATATTCTTGTTTCCATTTCAAAATTTTTTTCTTAGAAAATGAGAATCAGTATCTGAATGAGGAGAAAGTGTCCCTCATCACCTGGGGACTAGAAATCTTTCAGATTAGACCTCAGCTAATCCATCCAGACCATCTGTCTGTGTGTGTCGTGGGACATACATGGATGGCCCTGTGCTGCCTGAAGTCCCAGGCAAAGATCCTGACTCCACTGTGAGTGGCAAGGGTGTAAAGCACGTACTGCTTGGAGCCAGGCAGTATGTTGTGAGCTAGTGTTTAAAGCCTGCATAATAACCTGAAGTCCCCTATTACACTTCCAATCCATCCATCCCCCACTTGTATTTTCTTAATAAATGTTTTTATGAATATGCAGAGCAAGAAAAAAAATTAATGGACAGTAAAACATGCAGTAAATGTACCCTATTAATCTTTTGCCAGGGAAAGGGATGATGTTGCTTTCTTTCTCAGCTTCCTATCTCTGTGAAGACACTCAGCCTTCATCTTAAAACAGAAATTTATTTGGTTTCTTTTACTTTAGCCTGCTTATTACCTGTCCTACACTTTTTTCATATTTCACCTAAACAAAGTTTGGGAATGAAAAATCAATAAAGGAGTTCTTCAGAATTTCATTTAAAAAAATATATTCCTTATACTATAAAATTTCCAGCACTTCCAGAGATAGCAGTAAAATATGCTGTCTCTCCATACCAGATTCTGTTATCTTTTAAGCAGTACTTCAGGAAACAGCTCAGGTAAGGTTATCCATCCACAGGTTGAATGAAAATAATTTAATTTCATAAGGAGAAGGCTATTGAACTCTCCTTGGCTTCACAGCCATATTAGGGAAATTCAATCTGTGTCAGAAAATAGCCTGTAGCAAACTAATTTTTGGTCCCTAAATGCCATAGTACTGAAAAATATGTGAATTTCTTTTAAGTCAAGGGTCAGTTTAGTTACTATCACACCTACAGCCGTGGGCTGTTCTGGATGTGTAGAGAATAAGCATCAGAAGCAGCAAACCCAGAGCAGCGCTTCCCTCTGTTCATACTGTTCAAACTCTCCAGTGCTTCAAGATTTCCTCTGCCATAACCTTTGCACTAACAGCCCTTTATGAATTTTTCTTATGTGGCTAAGTCCATAGAAGAAATGTGGATTAATTAATTCATTTGTTTACAACAAAAATACTTCAAATAACTTATATATATGGAAAGAATGAACATCAGTAAACCTTAGAGCTAAATATACCTCTGTAAATATGAGCGTTTTGGGATAACTTTTAATATTCAACTTACAGGGTAGATGCAAAATGTCACACACATGCATATACATAGTCTAATATTTGACTGTACATACAGTATATATGAATGTATTTGCATAGCACTGTCTGTCTACTTCAGCACACACAGGCACACAGAGATTTTATTTCTATGAGCACCCTTCTAAGGAAACGAGAGCTAACTGAAGGTAGAACATGGATTAAATCCTTCACTTTGTTAAAATTCTAAAAAAAACTTTAAAAATTATGAAGCATTAGTCATACTGTTGAATTTGTAACTATTCCTGATGTTATATCACGTTCAATGATACAGACACGCGAGTGCATTCATCCACACACCTGCCTGGCATTACTCCTTTGACATCAGACCTATCACCAAGGTACTGTTCACTGATTAGTTACATTTCTTCATTTGCACTGTAGTAACTGCAGGCTTTACTAATTGCAAGTGCAAAGTATCTCAGGTGGGTTTTGATCTTTCACTGAACTTTTCCCTTCTTTAGCACATCTCAATGTGCTAAAAGCATTATCCCAAGCATCAGTGGTAAGTGTTGCTCAAATGTCTCAATCACACATCTGAGCCCTTATAACTGGTGGTTTGTAAGATGATGCATTGGCTGAAGATTGTATAGGCTGATGTATTGGCTAAATTTTCAGGATTTCTTTGTGTTGGTCCTGTTCTTTCTTCTGTGTCACTAAGGCTGCATCTAAGCACTAAGGCAAGTCTGGATTTTTTTACCCACCCTACATCTCTAGTTTCACCATCCACATTATAAAGTGACAAGATGAAGAACATTGCTTTTTCTTCTCCATCTACATGCTGAATTTCCTTTTACAGGGGAATGATTTGGGAGATGCTGTAAAGTGTCTTATCCAGTGGGGTTTTGATAGGATGTTCCCCTGTCAGTGTCAGCTGGGACCTGTGACTGTGTCCTGCAGTGTTATGGGACATGTGTAGAGTGAGCGTGTTCACCTTCCAGCATTTCCAAACTCTGTAACAGGAGTAGAACAATAATTATTCATTTGTTAGGATGGGAAAAATACTCCAACAGCAAAAGTAGCAGGTATCATAGAAAAGCAAGCAGTGTAAGACCTCCAAGGTCTTACATAGCAAGTTATCTCAAAGCTGAAATATTTGTTCAAACAATGTTTTGGAGTTTCACAGAACAACTCATTTATGTGGTTGGAGTAACAGATGTGCCAGGATAAAGAAAGAGATGTTTTAACTCACAAAATCAAAGAAAAGTATGAAATTCTGTGAGGAGAATGACATAACCTTGTTTGTAAGTGGATGGTGTTACTGTAAATAACTTCTCTAGTGAATACAATTTTCCTCTTCACTTCTGTAGACGTTCTTAATCACAGTTATAAATATCTCCTGCCCTTAGCAGGACCATGATGTTTCCCTGCAAATTTGAGAGAAATTATTTTAGAGGTATGCAATAGCTTCGGAAGCTTGTTAGTGGTTTTAACTATTTTTTTATAAATGTGTGCTGTATTTCCCAGCTGGCTTTGGAGGGTTGTCCATATGGTGGTGTCCATAAGGGCTACAGCACATATTGAAGATAGGAAAAAAAGGAAGGGTCATTTTTTATCATTGTCCCCTTGTGACTTTCTCATGGGCAGGAGCGCAGCCTAACATAATTTCCTGGGGTTTATTTTTCTCTGAGAGTTATTTTCTTTAGATAACGCCTTCACACCATAACAGAGTATAACAATTTAATGCAGTTAGATAAGAGCTAACACTGGGATATGGTCTCTTATGCAAAGTCAAGTTTTCTCAGTTGCCCTGAGGTCTGAAAAATAAAGTTTTACATCCTGCTCAATATTGCTATTATTATGTATCTGTGGCATGGAGTAGTGAACACAGGAGGGAGGAACACAGTAAGGTTTCATAAAACCCAGGAAATTAATTTCTTGGAGACTGGACTGGTAAAGCTGTGGGTAGTCTTAGACATAACTGGTATATTTATTTTTTCAGTTTTGATGATTACTTTTCATAATTTCTTGAAATAAAATTTTGTAACCTGAAAGAACCAGATTCATATCCATACCAATACATTACAATAATTCAACAAATATTAACATCAAGTAACTGAGACCTGATTTTATGTGTAGTTATATTTTGAACAGTAGTGTTGGACAGTGTGATCTGTCCCTGACATCAGGAATGTATGTGACAGTGAGCAGCCAGGATACTGCAGTGAGGCCATCATGGGTGCCAGGTGGGACAGAGAGCAGGGGAGGAAACTAAAAGCCTTGTAACTGCACATACACAGGAACAGTAATTTCTACACATTAATTTGACAGCCTGATGAAACTGCCCAGAATGGGCGTTGTATGCTGCCTTTAGAGCAAAAACAAGCAGTTGTGGTCGTTCACAATCAACATACTTCACAATCAGGTCCGCAGAACTGATAGTGATGGTCTGCTACCTGCCCCCTTAAGGATCAGCTGTTAAATCTGAGTGATAAATCTTCTAAGATCTGCTACATTTAACATACAGGCAGTTCTGTTGTAGAGACTTGCTATATGTTCATATGTCTCTTTTGGAAGAAAATTCAGGTCTGAAGGCACTCCGACAATTATTGCAGTCAAAAAGTCTCTACATTAAACAAAGGGACCTCCTTTGTCATAACAGTAGTTTTGTGAGGAGGAGCAGTAGTAGTAGTTTTAGTTTTACCACTGAAAGACAAGTACTATTTATTCTAAGAGTTCATGATATTCAGTTTCAAATGTTAGCTCTTGGTCTTCAAAAGGAATGTGAATTTCTCTGCCTGCAGAAGATGGTGAGGACAGAGACCTTCTATTATTTACAGCTAGAGATCTCTTTTTAAGAAGAAAATAGGTAGAGTTCACAATGGCACATTAGCAGTGAAGGAAGTGGAAGATAATATAAAAATTAATCATATTCTGTACTGTGATTAGGTTGTGCTTCATAAATACCCATAGTGGTCATGCATATGATAGGATTTCAAATTTCAAATTTGAAATCTTTATCAATTTATTGGGGCTGAACTTCTTTCATAATTAGGAATTACTTGCCTGTATATTTGAGTTCTTTTTAGACATGGGGGGATCTTGTGTGAATGACACCAATTTATCATCTGTGCTGTCATTTCTGTTTAAACTCATGCAGTGAGTAGATAGATATCTCCCATATGGTGTAACAGTTTTGAATACTTACAACTGCTTGATGCAAGCAATACCAGTTTTGTTTTTTCAGCTTTTTGCCAGCACCAGCTTCTTCCATGTCATTGTAATGATCCACTCTTAATTTCTGTGACCTCCCCTTGGGTGTCACTTCTGTGGTCTGATGTATCTTTTAACGAGTCTGAAATCCTGGAAGCAGAGTACACTTCCCCTTGTTAATTTCATCCCATTACTTCAAGTAATATTTCTCCCCTTCTCACCAAAATAGGTAAATGGATTCCTCCAAGGAGAAAATTATAGTATATGAGGATCTGGAGCTGTAGAAGCCTTCTGGGACTAGAAGTCCTATGTAGATGTTGCTGATGGAGTGTTTTAAGAATTCATTGTCATCATGGATTTGTGTTTAGATGCTTGGCTGGTCTGATTAATTCAATAAGTAGAATAGTTAATCCAGGAAGAATTTATTTTCTAGTTTCCCTTGGTAATCTGAAAGATGACAAATTCTTGAGAACAACTTGGCCCACTGGCGTTGTCTCCAAAATCAGCTTTATATCTAGGAAAAGTTGGTCTATCAAAAAACAAGAACATAATGCATTTTCCTATCCAAAGAAATGTTTTGTATGAGGGAAAACTGAAATCTGCCCTTTAAATCTCTAGTAAGAACAAAATAAAAAACTAAGCTATGTTCCTAGAAGGTATGCATCACTGTTCTTAAGGGAACTTTGGAAGTGTTTCCTTTTCTTTCCATGGTATAAATCTCACCAAAAAAATCTTTAAGAAAAGATATCTTGATCATCCTCATGTAAAAAGGTACTTTATTTTAAAGACCCAATTTGAGCATGGAACAAATTGATGAAATTCTAGTACAAAACCTTGAATGCATTAGAATTATTACATGTGGAAATCATTATGTATAGAAGTAGTTACTACAGAAATAACCTTCTTTGTCAAGTATTCTTGGCGTAGAAGTAATCAGCATCCTATCCTATTAATTGTTTGAGAACTCTGAAATCTTTAATGAGGTTTTTTACGGAAGAATTTCAGTCATATGCAAATGATTCATTGAAACTCTTAATCATAAGACAAATAGTGATTCTTTAGTGAGTTTTTTTCATTCACTGTAATAAATGTAGCATGCTAACTGTAGACACACAGTTAACTGTTTCTCAGTTATTTTTCTCACAGCATTTTTTTTTAAAGATTCATTGCTGGTCAGAAAGTGATAATGGTTGGACTGAGAAATCAAATGCTTGACAGATGTCAAGAGATCTGTGTCTGATATAGCTTCAAATAGATTTTTTCCCCTTTGAGTGTTTTAAAAATGAATTTGTATTCAGGTTAATAAAGATACATATTTTTCAATGGCTACTGACAATCAAATATCATCCTTTATCCACAGGTCTGATTACCACAACATCAAGAAAATTGGATCGGGAACAGCAAGCAGAACATTTTTTAGAGGTAAGTTTAAGTGGAAAATATATGTTAAGAGGTTAGCAGATTTTTGTAGTTTAAAATCACTTCTTACTGTTCCAGGAGAGTGGTATTCTCCTTTCTCATCATTTATAACAGACTCACACAAAGCTGGGAATTGCCTGATTATACAGAAGAAATAAAACATTTTGCAAGTCACAAGCGCAGGAAAAAAATTGAAGAAAAATTGAACACTTGTTTTCCACCTCTAATCTACTTCAGTTAAGTCTTTTATTGTAGCTCTTAAATTTTGTTTGTGACAGAAATTTAGAATATCCAGAGCAAAATATTTTTTTAAAAATATGTGGAATGACCCCAACCTTGCCAAGATTTTTATTCTCTCAGATTAAACCGGTTTAAATTTTGCATCTTGGATCTAATGTGCAACCTGATAATTTGGATGAAAGCAAACTTTGAACTTTTTCACATTCACTGAATTATCAGAATAATTTTTTTTTTTAGCTTTCACTTACGTTTATTGGGACTGTTAACAACAATTTTCAGGTTAAAAATTGCCTTCGAAAAAAGAGTATGTAAACCATTCCCTTGGCCCTTATGATGAATGTTTCTTTTTATAAGGAGCTCACATGTGTTGGATATGGAGTGATATACTTGTAAACTACTGGTTTTGCCACATGTGTTTTCTTTCACTCTGTTGTACACCATGCTGTGTGGTGTTTTTTTTTTCCTTTGGGTAGAAGTTCCTTGACTGTCCTTTTGTCTATTTGTGAAGTAAGGAATTCTTGATTCCTGTTGGTACAAGTAAAAAGAACCATATTGTCCCACATAATCAATCACCCCTACTAGGAAATGCTCTTCAAATCCATGCAAGCTAAAAAGCATCTGGATACAACAGTTCCCAGTGCAATCACTATCTGACAGCAAAATGTAATAAAATATATATTAGCATATTCATTAGATTTTTTATTTGCTAGAAATCCCAAATTATTTTGGTTAGTGCAGAACACAGGAGAGAAGGGTTGATTATTACTATACTAGTTTGGGTTGGGGTTTTTTTCTTGATAATTCACTGTAGATTCTTACACATTCCATGTCATAAATAAATGGAGGGAAATACAAGGATTTTTCCCTTTTTAGGATTTAAGTTGTAAAGTTAGTAAAGTAATCATGCATTCCAGTAACTTCAAGCTTTCCAGTTTATACTGTCAGAGAAGATCACAAATGGAATGAAAGAGTATTGATTTTGAAATGTGTCTATTGATGAGAATCTTGGGTTTGTAAGTTTCCTTTGCTCTTCAGAGAAGGACCAGGTAATCCTGGTGGACAAGAAGTTAGCACAAATTGAAACACAGGAGGTTCCATCTGAATATGAGGAAAAAAACTTCTTTTCTGTGAGGGTGACAGAGCACTAGAACAGGTTGCACAGAGAGGTTATGGAGTCTCGCTCTCTGGAGATACTCAAAACCTGCCTGGATGTGATCCTGCACAGCCAGATGTCGATGAACCTGCTTTAGCTGGGGTTGGACTACATGAGCTCCACAGGTCCTTTCCAAAATCAATCATTCTGTGATTCTGTAATTTATGTGTTTACCTCAGAGATCTCAGTGAAACATGCCAAATACACATTTTCCAAGGGATTCCCATACAGATAGGGGAGTGCTGCTATTAATAGCAAAAAGAAAACAAATTAGTTACTTAGGAATAGGAATTCAGCTTTTGTCATCAATACAAGTTAATCTGTTCTTTCCCCTGAATTGTATCTTGCTTGGAAAAATAACAATCTGCAAGATTTTGGGGGCTGAAGATGCAGTAGAGAGAAATTTGTGTCCTACACTGCTCCAAGGTTTATGAATGGGGAGTGAATTGGAGGGCAGGCTAAGGAGAAGAGAAACATGGGAGCAGGGTGTCCTGCAGAGGTGCAGATATGACCACATAGTAAAGCCCACCTGGAAATAGTGAGTGGGAAAGGGAATTGGACTCTGGTGGAGACACAGGCCCAGTGGTCAAATTACCCCTTTGAGCTGCTGTTGAAACGTTGCCCATCGCTGCCTCCTGGGAGGCGCATTCCTGCAGCACATCCACACGTAGGCTGGGATCCAGAGCCAGGCTGGTCAAGCTGTGCTTGTTCTTGTGGCAAACTGAGAAACCTTTTCTGAAATGCCTGACTGTCTCTGTGTAATTAACCCCCTGGGGAGGCCTTAATGGCCAAGACAGCCGTGGTTTCCCAGTAGTACAGTGTTTCTCTTCCGGCTTCATTTCATACCCTTCTTCCAGGAGTCTGTCTGGTGTAAAGGAGCACAAACTTGGCTCCCTTTGAAAAGCTCTGATTAGTACTTGACCTAGCAACCCTTGCTCCCCTTTGCCCAGTGTCTGCGTGAGCCACTGAGAGACCTTTCCTAGATATAACGTTTTAATTATGTTTAATAAGCCTGTCTTTGACAGAGATGCAATGCCCTCTAAGTACCTGCCAGTATTTACTTAGCAAATTTCGTTATTAACAGTATTTCCACCTCTTTCACCAAAGCTGTTAGGAAAATGAAGTGACACAAGATAGCAGATGTTAGTCACTGGGGTTGTGTGTAGTGCCAGTGCTCATCTCCAGACCACTGCTTGTGATGGCATAGAGTTGTTCTTCTGGAATTGTCTGTCCCTGTCTGTACCAGAGGAAACATGAATTATCAGCAAGGACTGGACGTGCATTTTTAAGGCTTCCACGCTTAGGAAAGGTGAATCTAAGTGACTTTCCTTCTAAGTTGCATGAGAATTCTGTTGCAAAGTACTGAGGCCGAGGTCAGATGTGAATTTCTTCTTCATTTCTCCTCTGATTGTTTTTTTTAGATGTATGGACCTGTGTCCACATGGAGTTTTTTAATGGTACCTCAGGCTGCTGTTGCAGGACTTACACTTACCAAGAGTATGTTCCAAAGTGAGTGCAGAAACATGTCTAGACCCTGAGCCAAAAGATGCATGAAGAAGTCAGAAATCAACTCCCCTTTGTAATCATTGGGATTTTCTGTTTGCTTCAGTGATATTTTTTAGGTATTGTTTTTTTGTTTATTTTGGCATTTTGGAATGAGGGGGTAGAAAAATAATTGCTTCTCCCAGGTTTTTCATTGATTGTGGCATTGTCAGTGCTTTTTTTTTAAGCTCCCAGGTTGAGGGCTTAATCTTTTTCTGACACATTTATAATGCCTTGCAAAGCTGCAAGTTGTATTCAGTGCTTGTTATCAGGTAGAATTTTACTGCTAACTTTTAAATTGGATGTCATTGGATTTTATACAGGATGGTCTCTTGCTTTAGTGAATTCTTATTAATGGACTAGTTCTGCCTGAAATGGGAGGAAAATGACCACTTGATTACATTACTTTCTCACATGAAGCAAGACGAAAGCATTTGTTCTATTTCACAGACTTTCTCAAATATTTTGTAGTTTAGGACGAAGTATTTAAATAACAGTCTGAAGGAGGAGAAGTAATCCTGAGAGCTACCTGCTTGCTTTGCAAGTGAATGAGAATAGTGATGTATTTCCAAGTGAGGTGCAAATTTCAGGTGATTTGGCTTTATTCTCCTTCAATAATTGAATACATCATCCTCTTCTTTTACTTCTTCCTTCCTCAGGACATGTGTTGTCTTCTAATAATTTCTATGTTAACACCACAGTCTCTTATCGTATTATGCTAATTTACTAAAAAGAAGAAACTAGAAGTGGAGAATGTTAGTGGACTTTGAGCTATGGGAAAAAAAACTCACAAAAATAGACTATCAGTTTTTTTCTGCCCCCAGTTTTTGCAGATGCCTCCTAATGCTGGTTGACAGTTTTACAAACTCTAGTGATTTTGCTATGTGATTTTATTGAAACAGCTGCAGGAGTGGTGGAGGTCCTATAATAAGCATAAAAATTAAACCATTTCATGCAGGATCTGCACCATTGTATGGTGTCAGCTGATTCTGAGATGTCCAGAACATGAATAGTTCCTGGTCTGCTTTCCAGTATACATGGGCAACTTGATGGGGGAAGATTGTTGAATCCAGGCTACAGTTCATTGACTTTGCACATTCAGCCCAGAAAATGGATCTGAGCACATTTTCTCGCCCTGAGCAGTTTCTAAACACTCTGTTGCAGAACCTTTGTTACTCATGCTTCCAGCACAGAAAGCCTCTGCAAAATGCTCCCACCACTGAGCAGTTTAGCTTGTAGGAATTGCTGTGTCAAGACCTGTGTTTAGCAAAAGAATGAGCCAGAAGAGTTACAAGCTTCAGTGTGCAATTCTAGCAACAGTCTTTGAGACTTCATGATTGAAGGGATGAATTGTCTGTAGTGAGAGATGACCTCTTCATCCTCTTGATAATGGTATATAATAAGTTGGTGCTTTTAAAGTGCTGAGGCTGCTTAGTCTCTCCCTGATGAGCACACGTGGCGTAGGCTCTTCAGACATTTAGCCAGTTTTGAAAATTATATCCCTAGTATCTGTTGGTCCAAAACACTAAAATAGCTATTTAAATTTACCACTGTAGATTCATTCAGAAAATACCTTTTAACATTTGTCATGGTAAAAAACCTGTCTATTCAAAGTGTCTCCAAAGAATAAAAGTAGCTGTTAATAAGCACGGTCAGAACTTTAAATCTCTTCAGAAGTGACAAAGCAACTGAAGGCAATAGGTTTAAAAATAGTGTTACAGCAGCCTTAGCTTTTCAAGGTCCAAGTCATGTACCCTAATTGAAGAGGAGGAGAAGTGGGAGCAGAGTATTGGCTTAGTGCAGCTAATTTTTAGCCCACTTAGTGCTATCAGAATGGTAACAGTGCCTCTCAAGTGCCCTGCTTTTGTCACAAATCAGTATACACAAGCTTCATCAATCTTCCTGCTGCGAAGCTCAAGCACAGCACTGAGAAGGATGGCAGTAACAGTGCAAGGGGTCGTAATGAAGACAAATTGCTAGATCTGATGTGAGTGTCAAAATACATGGGCTGAATGAAACACATTGGTTTCTATTTACTGTAGGTACACTAAGGGTACAATAAACTGTGTTACATGGCATGTATTTATATGCAGTAATTAGAGGGAAACATGATAATCTGCTGTAATTGGAGCCTTCTAAAAAGAATTCAAATTTCCACTCATTTAATGGCGAGCTGTAAATGTGGAGGAGAATGTTGATAGAGGGATTATAATTTTATTCCACTTGGAATTTGGTCCAGAATATCACTGGGGAAGTTGCTGCCAGAAGGTTTATGGCCACAGTTTGCAGGGCAGGAGGAGTTTAAGAACTTGCTAGGTGGCATTTAAAAATAGCACTACCTCTCAGTTCTTCCCACAAACACCACACTGGTGGCTCAGCATTGGACCAGCCTGTGTTCTCCACCATCCTCCTCTTCTCCTGCAGCATCTCCCACACAAGAACTTAACAAATTTAACTTTGTTTTGTTGTTGAGCCTACTCACTTGGGCTGTAGCCTTTGCTAGTGGTGATGCCTGAAGTCAGTGGTCCTTTGTGAGAAACTGCAACATTTTCTGAAGAATATAGGCAGCTGTGTGGCAATATGCTCATGTATATTTTTACAGGAGAATTACAAAAGCTGAAGTTCATTGGGTTTATGTAGCTGAATAGTGCTCTACAGCACATTGATTGCTTAAATCCTGGATTACAAGTCTGTGTAAGCATTTGTTTCATGGTTCTTTAGCATTGCCCACATTTGGCAGAGAAAGCTGCATTTTTTCTCAGTGACGTGCTGGTGATGGTGTAAAAATGAGGCAGTGTGTCTGATTGAACATTTTGTCTGAGGTTTAAATGGGTCCAAAGGCACATGCCTTTCCCTTTTTAACACTGAAGCTTATCAGAAAATGCAAGGGAAGTTTAAAAAATAGGTAAACAGCCTCTTCTTTCCAGCTTGAGTTTGAAAAGTATTACTGGTTGTGCTTGCTGGAAATAAGCGAACTATTTTAATTATTTTTGAGACACTTGAAAGTATTTCTAGTTGAACGGTTTATTTATAGAGGCAGCTTTCTAAAAGGACAATGGAAGGTGTGTCAATGTCATCTTCAAATGGTGACACTGAACTTTAATGTCAACTTCAAAGTTAAGGGGAAAAAATAAAAGGAAAAAAGGAAAGGAAGGGAAAATGAAGAAAAAGAGGGTGGGGAGAAAAGAAAGGGGAGAAAACAAACAGTTCTAAAGAAAATCAAAAACATGATCATGTCATATTACGTCTCCGTGGGGTTGTCAGCAAAGGGCCAGTGTGGTGGTGGATCTAGCAGACACACGAGTTCTGGGCTTAGGAGACACAAACTGAGCTCACTCACCCCACGGTGCAGGTTTCCTTCCTGCACCCTGTGTTCTTCTGCTGCTCTCTTCAGAAATAGCCAACAACTTTCTAAGGGCAGGAGGTGACTGGAGGTTAAAACTATCCGTCAGAGGCAGATTTACATATGACATTTCACACTGCTTCTCGTGTGTATTTGAGCAGAAAGTCTTACACAGCAAAATGAGGGGAAAGTCCTGGTGTGATCCATCTGTCTGCAGTGACAAGTGGTCTCCTCAGCTAGACTGTTGTCTCTAATTATGTGATCTGGTAAGATGAAGAATTATCAAGTACATCACTGAAAATTTTACTAATTCCATTCCTAAGTGAGTAGTCTCTGTGCAAGAGATATTAACAGAAATTTTAAACAGCAAAAGAATTAAGGCATCGTGTTTTTACAGATTACTCTCTTTAATTATTAAAAATTTCAATAGCTCCCAAATGTCCTATTATTTTAGATAATGTCTTGAGAAGTTACACAAGTAACAGAGCCTAAGCATTGGGAAAACTGAATTTAATAATACTTTTCTCCATGCACGTGGAATCTTAATTCTGTTTTCTTATTAAATAAGAAAAAATATCTCCTTATAAATTTTTAATAATGGAGCAAATTAAGCTTGGATTGAAAAAAAAACCAAAATAATTGTGTGTTTAAAGTCCTTAGTATTCCATGTTAAATTCAGGTGGTCATTGGAAAATATGCCTACAATTCTGCCGACACAATATATATACCAAAGGGAAAGGACAAGAATGGGTCTGTGTATATCAAATAGTAGCAGTGACCCTCAGCTCATTTCAGTTGTTCGATGAAATACCAATAGCCTTGAGAGACTGGGTGTGCAAAGAATGTCTGTGACATTTCCATAAAATCTGTAGACTTTTAAGTCAACCCTGAGGATGCTTTGTTTACTTTTTTACCTTATGCTAATGGCTGATTTCAATCTTTATTTTTTAGATAATAATAATCTCATTCTTTTAACTTTCTAATGATTAATTTGGTTCTCTTAAAATTGTTTTGCACATGCTAACACCAGGATGATGTCAAGGACAGATATGCTACTGACAGTTCCATCAGTGCATCATTTATATCAGAGTACCTGATTCTGGCCTCTCTTGGAGAGTGTTTAAGCCATCCAGATAATCTGATACTGTATGGAAGTTCTTACACTGTTTGGTAAATCTATTTTATTGATACCAAATACCAATAGTAATGAAGAAAAGCAGTCCTCTTTTCTATCTTTAATGAGCCTTGTAAGTAAAAAACCTTCATAACTCAATATGCAAAACTATGGGGTTTTGTTGTGAATGCTTGACGATTACAGGAATGAGCCAGACAGCTTACAGACCTTCTATAGGTGTAATGTAAGCTTGTGTTAATTTATTTGGTATTAAAATAAGAAAGCACAGCTTTTATTATTTATTCCCTCCTCAGCTTATGGAAAATATTTGATTTTCCTAGTTCATTGACATATGAATGTCATCTACAGTGAAATACTGTACCATCTACAGTGGAATACTGCCCCAAATATATTTTTTACTAAATCATGTTTCATTGGACAGTGAGTCTGCTGGAAATGGGCAGGGAACAATTGGTATTATGATCCAGGATAAAAAACTAATTAATTACCTATTTAGATGAAAATCTGGCCCAGTATCAAGGTACAGATGATTTTGCAGGTACTCGTTCAGGTTCATGTTTTGGAGAGCTTGGCAAGATCAGAGTCATCCAGGGCTGAGGCTTTGGTTCACACACTGCTGTCTGCCACAGTGGTTGTGTCTCATTAGAAAAATCACATTTCTGATTGCCTAGAGTTTTGCTTTAGTCAAGGAATGATTTGCATATATCTGACATTTGCAGAGGGAGGGAGGTTGTTTTACAGATTTCATGAATCACTGACCTGAACCGTCGGGTCATGAAATGAAGAAATGAATATCTGCAAAGCGCAGCTCTGTTGGCTTTTTCATGCTGGGCATCAAATGCCTCTTTTAGGATTTTCCTTGTAGACCCACAGCATTCTAGCAGCAGGTCTTGGCTCTAAGCACCTCAGCATGGAAGCATGGAAGGAGATATTCAGCTTATAGACTTTGCGTGCTATCTTATCAGGCATTTTCCAAATCTTTTAAAGGCATAACAGAAAAGATGCAGTTGTGCCAGGAAGGAAATCCAGCCTACAGTCAGCCACCCTGCAAGGTTCTGAGCATCTCCTGGGAGCCTAGGGGTGTATCAGCACTTCCTTGACCCTCTGGACCTAATTAAAATCTCACTGGACTCAGCATCATGGTGTAGTGCAAGAAAGTTACCCTATGATTAACTAGCATTATATTAAGACATGTGTGATGTCACTGTGGAGAGGGGAAAATATTATGCTGGGGGCTAGTTCAATTCCTTTGCTTATCCTGAGTAGTGTGCTTAGTCTGGCTTCAGTAGCAATGATTTTCCTAAACTTATCCCTAATAATCCAAGGATAAAAGAATTAGACACTGGTGCCCATGGCTGCATTTCCTCAGGTGTGTTGGAAATGGGTGAGTGAATACATGAGAGAAAAGCAATTTAAAATATACTCAATACCTCTCTCTTCTCTTTGCAGAACTATGAGATAGCAGAGCATTAGATCAATGCAAATGGGTGGAAAAGTAGTATTAAAACATCAAGTTTTATTGCATGCTTCAAAAATTAGGTCTGCACCCATGTGTTAAATGCTGTTGAAACAGAGAGGGATGTATTAGTGGTCTTCCTTCTTGTTTTATAAACCATTCCTCATGCTAAGCTTGTGCAGGCAAATTCTGTGGTTAATCTATATCAAGCTTTTCTTTTCAGTCAGGATTTAGAAGTTTAGTCTAATGTTGCTTTCTCACTGAGGGATTAGCTCATAGATTAGCTCAGGGCTAACAGGTTTTTTCTTCATTGTATGTTTCTTAAGATCTGTAGCTCCCTTTTTTGTGGGCTGAAGCCCACCTACCAGGCCCAAATTGGCCAGATATATTCTTTCAGGGTGTCTCTCTTGCCAGGCTCTGTGCTTGGTGAAACAAAGAGTCATTGTGCAGGGTGCACTGCCTTGCTAAATCCTCACATTTTTATATGAATGTACCAATGTTTTAATCTTCTGCAGAAGCCACAGGAAATTCTTTCACATGATTCGAATCTATTTTAGATATACAGAGCCTTTGTGTTCTGTGAATTGTCTGCTTTAGTGCAATATCATGTTTTTTGTAGCATGGGTAATACCCATCAGCTGCCAGACTGTTAATTTATGTCTGTAATGTTTGAGCCCACAAACATGCATGCACATACACACATTTTGCAGAGGTCTCATTTTCCTGCCTTCTCAGCTAAGACCAAGCTGAGCGTCAAATTTAAGGCAGGTGAGCATCTTCTTCCTCAGTTAGGAATGCATTAGCATCTGTACTAAAATCTTTTCTGGGCATAGGAAATCCTAGTATGCTTTTTAATTAATCCACCATTTAGAAAAATGCCCTAAAACAAGATTTGCATCCACTTGTTCTTTCTCCCAGGGTGATCTGTTCTCAGCTGTTCCAAATTCAGACTTGTTATTGCAAAAAAAAAGTTGATTCTGGAATTTTTTCACAGCAACTTCACTTGCCACCACTATTTATATGCACCAAATCCTACCAACCTGCAATACCCTGTGTAGGGATCCCAGCACTAACTCTCCAATTCTGTTGTCTTGAGTGGTCTTAGGGTTGATTTGACACGTGTGTGTTTTGTCAGTGCTCTGTCCTCTGAATTTTTTTTTTTGTCTTTCCCTTCTAGTGCTTTTCTTTTTCAGGACTTTATAATTTTCATACATTAAAAACTCAGCATTGCACAAAACTGCCCCCACCAGTCCGTGCACATGATGAGAACCTTTTCCCAGTACACAATGAATGCACAACATTTTCTTTGAGCCTCATCACATCTCACAGTCTTCTCACTGTAGCCTGTAATGTCCTTCAATGTAATGTATTTCTCCTCTTTTTCTGATCTTTCAGATCATTCCCACATCACCACACTGTCCCTCCACCATATAATCCTTAAACATTCATATTGATCAAGAAGGATATACTGGACAGGATAGGAAAATGTCAAGCAAAATCATGGTGGTTTGAAAAAATTGTGCTGTTTGGGGTGGGGTTTTTTTTTGGTTTTGTTTTTGTGTGGTTGTTTTTTTGTTTGTTTTTTGGTTTTTTGGGGGTTTTTTTTGTTCATTTTAAAAGTAATTTGTTACGGCAAAAGTGTATCATTGTGTGAAATGTGCTGAAATAAGATTGGAGTTCTCAGCATAATTTGTAACATGACACAAATTAAGGTATTTACAAGATACCTAAAGATAATAAAACATCTAATCGGGGGGAGAATCAGTTTACTAAGCATAATTGACACTTTTTTTCTCCCTAAATATATTATCACAGAACATAAGAATCCTAATGTTTTTCTTATCTGACTTCAGCTTGATAATAATCAGGGACCAAACAGTTATTTTGCTTTTTTATGAAGATACGATTTAAACAGAAAAGTACAAAGGCCCTGAAGCATCAAGTGCAAAGAAATCGGCCCTCAAAACCAGTAATTTTTTTTCACAGCCTAGTAAATTTCAGTTGTCAAGAAACAGATTAATCTCATCATTCTCAAATGTAATATTGCTGTTTGCTAATTTCTCACGATACAAAGACATTGCAAATGTTATCATAGCAGTCCTAAAGTACATTTTATGGTTTGGCAAAAAATAATACTTTCTTTGGCAAGGAATGTTCTAAATATTCAAAAGCAAGGATTAACATGAGCACTTGAGAGCAAAAATGTCAGAATCAAAATAATGAGTTATTTTTTCTCACATTCCTTGGGAAAGTAAAAAATACAAATATTGCTAATAGCAGTCTGTCAATTCATGGCTTTGACTTTTCTGAGATCCAGCATGTTATCTTTAACCCAGATACCAGTAAATAAGTTAATAGTTTATTCCACAACCTCAAATATATCTGGTTTTTCCATTGTATCTTGTTGTCTTCCACTATCCTTCCAGATAGTTATTAAGGTGTTGTATAAACGAAAACACGTGTTCTTAACTCTCAGATTTTAAAGACTTTATTGGAAAAAAAATAGGGAGAATATAAACTCATGGTTTTTTACATTGCCACACTTTTTTAAAACCCCAACACTTGACCACAGTTTAAAAAACACTTAGAAAATTTCCACAAAATCATAAATTTTAGACCACACATTTTAGCTAAGCAGAGCTTCATTATCTGGTACACCAAAGTATGCCAAAATGGCATGATATCTGATGACTGAGAGGGACAGAAGGCAGTGAGGGATGTGTGTTAGCTTGGTCTCAATAGACCATAATTTGTAGCAGAAGGAATCAAAATATTAACTGACACGTGAGGATAATTTGCATTTGCTCCTTTTCCTCCTCACCAAAACCCTGTTGTTCAAATGGACCTGCCCAAAATCTCTCTGTGTAGCTTTGGACATATGTTTGTGGGATTGAATTGAATACTAAATCCTGTTCTGTCTTTCCCACTGGCATTTACCAAGTATGCGTACAGTTAAGGATCTTTCACTATTTTTGTTGCAGCTCACTAAATACTGCCTGAGTGCAGTCTTCTCTGCAGCACCTCAGCCGGGGAATGACATTTAAAAAGTAAAATAATACTTTCTTTGAATGCCTTCTCTTCAGGCATTCAATCCTCATAATATCCGACTCTCAGTGTGAAAGTATCAATTGAAAGCTGTGGTTTTTTTAATAAAAAGAAGTCTGAAGTGTACAGAAGATGTGTTATTTCTGCAGCCCTGGGAGGGTGCCTGATGATGGATCACAGTGGTGATGGGATGCCCAACTTCCAGCAAGCTGCTCAGGTCCCAGAAGAAATCCTTGCTGCTGCAGCACAGTGCTCAGCATGAGGCAGTCATTTATCCAGCTTCCTGACAAAGCACATTACCCAGCTCAGAGCTGTGGGCTGTTTTTCAGCTCGTTCACTTCTTGCAGAGCTGATTTGGTGTCCCTTCCCTCTCCTCCAAGCTGTAGCTGAGAGCTACCTCATGACTTCCTAACTTGAGACACACCCCTGGTTTCTCTGGAGTGCAATAGGCTCCACTAGCCCTTGAATGCCTAAAAGGTAGTAGCTGAATAAATTACACATTTGTGCTCTTATTTTCTAGAGGTTATTGAGAGCACATTCACCAGACTTACGTACCAAAACAGGAACTGCACTTGAACTTCACTTGATTGACAAACCGCCTCACTAAGCCTGTAAATCAGTTTTACGTGTTTTGTCATATTAGTAAACTGTGGATTAGATCTGCTCCTAATACTCCATTTCTAAAACTGGATGCACTTTTGGAGAACAAGGTTTTTTATATTTTGTATGGGATTTCTCAGAGGGAGCAGTGGCAGCTTCTCTAGGTACTGTCAACCAGGTCTCCACATCATGAGTGAACATCTGCAGTAGTGACCCAGCACTGACCGTGGGGATTAGTGCCTGGGGCTGGCATATCTCATTTGCCTGTGCCAAGGGATCACACCTCCTGCACTGGTCCTGACAGGATGTACTTGTGCTGTTCAAGACCTCCCATAAATCAGGAGCTTTCTCACGGCTATTTCCAACAGAGTACCCTGCCCCTTTAACACCTCCTGAGACAGTCTCAAAAGCAAAGCAGCTCCTGAAACTTTACTTTTTCAATCTTTTCTACTAAAACCCAACAAAGCAACTCATTAGAGGTTCCTTCTTTCTGCTTCCTCCTTTTGCTCCCTTCACCTGGTGAGGGCTAATTAGAGGCCCATAAAATGAATCCAGGGAAATTAGCTGCCTTCTCCCATATATCAGTCCTGCACTACCAAATTGGGCATATTGTCTCATGCAGTGTTTTATTGTCCCCCAGACCACATTATCAGGGAGGCAATCTCGCAAAGGTTAAGAGCATTACTTGGTTGTCTCTCCATCTGACATTCCTGCTCATCGCTCTAAATCCAGTCGTTTCGTGAGTCGCCTCTGCTGCCGTTAATTGGGTGCTGCTTCCCACTGACTTCAAACCCAGTTCTATAAATTGTAACTACTAGTAGCTGATTGTCCCTGCTCTTAACTTTCATATCACAACTGGGAAAAGTACGTGTGGTTTGATATACCTGTCTTTTCAACCCCACTCTTTGACATTTGCAGTCCAATTATCGGTCACCTTGGCCATCCGTTCGGTTCAACTGTCCTCCCGTTGGTATGTTATGTGTCAACACATACCTCATATACTGCCCTAATGGGCAAATAAACAGTAAATTATGAGCCTGTATAAATCCAATAAAGAGTGACTTTGACTCCATAAACCATGGAAGTGAAACTGAGGTGTTTTATGCAGTTGCTAGTATCCCAGGCTGGAATTGCTGCTCTGTATTTTTAGAGTGTCACAGCTTACTGGAGTCAGGCAAGATATCTATCTATCTATTGAGGGCCACGGTGCTCATGCAGTAAGAAAATGAACCTTAAGGGCTAAGCATGTTAAGATTTCCGTATTACGTTCTTTGAATCAATGGTTGTCACCAACAGAAAGCAGTAAATTTATATTAATCATTCTTGATTAAATATTTCCTTTTAAAAGTATGCTTCCTAAGCTCTACTCACGTTTTACATTTTACTGACCCTTTGCACAGCAGTGAATGCCATCCTGTGGCTACAAAACCCAAATGCATGTTAAAGACTAATTCTGCAGAAGAATCAAAGTGCTAAGAATATTTTAAAAGTTATGATCTTTTAAAATTCCTCCCGCACTGCAGGAGTAGAATGCCATCTTATTATTATTCCAACACATAAAAATCCCTTTCCAGGACTCCGGGCATTATGCAATTAATTAATTATAATAGTATTAATTGATTAATTAATATTAATAACCTGAACATTTTAATGCATTCCAAGTGTTACTGTGGGAAATTAAGGTTTTGGGATAGGATTTTTTCTTTTCAACACATTTGGGATATTAAAACTTGAGGACAGCTCTTCCTGTTGTATCGTTACCCCAAAATGACTTTGTTCCCATACACACACCTAGTTATTTATGTTGGCAGTATGGTCTTGACACATTCTGAAAATTTTTCGTATACATCACTGTTCACAGGATTACTGGCTATGTGTGTAACAGCTTGAACCAACAGGAAAAAAAATTCGTGCTGAAGAAAATAATTGCATGTGAAATTGCTGTTCCTTTAAAGCAAATAGAAAATCCCACATTTGCCTGGGTGCTAAATAAGATTGTTCCCAGTCAGTTATCAGGCACACGGTGGTGATGCTGCAGTAGTGCACACCTTCCCTATCCTTCAGCTGAAGGCTCACAGCTTTTGAGTACTCATGCAACTGAAGCCCAAGGCTGGGCAAAAGCTCAGTGAGAATTAAAACTACTGAAATTAGGTTGTTGAGCTCTAGATGCCACCCCGTTCTCACCAAAGTCAATGGGAAAATTCCCTTTGATTTCCAAGCCTGAGGGTTTCACAACTGGCCAGTGCTTCCCTACCAAGAAGGTGTCTGTAATTATTTGGCTGCTCAGACAACATGAGAGTGGTTCATTAGGGTAATATTTGTCTTTACACTTGTTCTTTGTGTCTCCAGTTGTGCAGTATCTGTGTATCCTGCAGTCCGTGGCATGGTTGGGGAGGCTGAGACTATTCTCAGGTGTTTGTGGTGATTTTAGAGATTCAGCAGAGCTGAGAAAAGAGCTAAACCGACTTGGTGAAAAAGAGGGTTACAATGAACCTGTCCCTAAAGGTACGCTTAGCTTGTGCCAGTCTTGTCTTGTGAGAAAGAGCAAGGTTTGTGCTGTGTCTGGTGAAACACAGAGTCCTGCTGCACCCATCAGGGAAGGGGATGATAGCTCTCATTCTTTATCACCAGAACAGTTACCTGAACTTCAGTTTCGTATCTTTGTCGTTGGACGCAACATCTGAGCCCATTTTCCAGGTAGAGTTTTCCAAGCTGGAAGATCCATGTGGAAAAAGTAAAAAAAGTGATTGGTCCAAGAATGAGTTTTACTTTGAAATTGGAATCTTTTTTTTTTTTTTCCCATGCTGATTGATTCTCAACCAGCTTGTAAAATTGACCCCATGCCAATATAAATTAGCTAGTAGATATTTACAGGACATATAAAATCAAAGACAAGTTGAGGTTGAGATAATAAGGCTTGTCTGTGTTGCCTGTTAGATGAAAGTGTGGTTAAATATGGCCCAATTAATGCCTGTTATCTGTCCAAAATTGATTTGTAACAGAAAGTTGTGAAGTAGGCATCAAGGAGTCAAGTAGAACTTCTTATTACTAAAATCAAAGCAGCTATTGATGTGATTTACTTTAACCTGGTCTGACAAAAACAGGATGATATTGTTAAAAAATCTGCCTTGGGAAGAATCCCAACAACAAGGCTCCTTATTCATGCTTATCTCCTTCACCTTATTTTAATTACTTTTCATACTGATTCCTGAGAATTTTTATACTATTTTGTAAGATATTTTAGGATGGAATCCTCATCTGACTCCAAAAATTACTTTAATCAAATATGCATGAATAATTGCTATGATACTGTCCTCTAATTTGATTAAAATTTTACTTTGCACCTCCTTGATAACCAAAGAAATGACTGTCAAATAACTTGAATATCGCCAAAAAAAGAATCATATCTTCTTTTTCCCCCCTTTTTTATTAATGAAAACAGTCACTGCAATCTTTCTGAGTGACTGTTCAGTAAATGCAGATATATTTCTGAGGCCTAAACCATACATTTTTGCTTTTTGCAATTTAAAATATCTCTAAAGGATATTCAAAAATTGGGAAAAGCTTGTATCACTTAAAAGTCTGATTTATATATTTTCTACCCAGCTAGAAAATCAATTTTTTATTTATCAGTTTTCTAGCGGGTAAGCTTTATTTTGAATGTAAAACTGTGGAAACTTCATTTTTTACTGCGAAAAAAATAAATTGCATTTGAGTGTCAGAGGCTACTCATCAGTCTGTCAGCTGTAAAACTGTCTTTGAAACTTTTTACCTGTGTGGATGGAGAGCACTCATTTCTTGCATATTGTGGAAAAACAGTGTAAGATGGAAATTGGGTATTTTCAGCATTACCAATGGGACACGAAAGCTTTTACGTTAATATTAATGGTTTTGGCTTTGCCTGCTTTGGTATTGATCAAAGGCTCGTTGGTAAGTGATGAGTTCAAAGATAGAGATTTTTTTGGGAGGGGGGATTCAGGGGTGAACTCTAAAGTTTCCATCTGTAGTAAGATTGCAGAATTAATCAGGAAAATTGTAGTTGTACAATGCATGTTCCTTCAGTGACCAAACACCTTAGTAAACTTGCCCCAGCCTGACTTGGGGAGCAGGCACGCCTCTCCTCCTTTTGCTCTCTCATTGCCATTGCTCACTAGTGTCTGCCTTTTGGGGGGATTTGTTTTCTTTTGACAGTTCATTTTAAACCCTATTCATTTCAGTAGCTCTGTTTATAGCACAAATGCACAGTTTATTGGTGGGTGAAGGTGGCTGCAAGTGGATGACAGGGGAAGAACATAAGGAGGAGGAGCTGGAGATGGGGCTGGATGCATCTTAATCTGCTTTTCGGCCAAAGACAAGGTGGTGTCATCCCCTGTTAGCACAACCAAGTGCTGCTGAGGGGGAAAAAAACCCAAACTGTTGCCTTTCTTTTGAAAATCCGTGGTTCTGCTTTATATAGCAGCATAGAATTTGGATGCAGTGTACCTATAAAGTAAATAAATCTAAGGAACTACAGTGTATAGCTTTCATCTCATTGCTGGCCAAATTTTCCCTCATCAGGAACAGCAATATTGTTTTGAAACTGACCATCACAGAGCCTCACCTGAGGATGTTTCATCCAACATCAGAGAGCAGTGAATGCCAGCATGACAAAAATTGTTTAGAAGTGGGTTTTTATATTATAGTTTAGGACACAAGATGATATTCCCTTTGAAGACTGAAAGTTTGAGTTGAAGTTATTGCTTTGTTGTAACAGAAGCTTCTGCCACAATATTTTTAAGGGTGTACAGAGCAAGCTCTTTCACACTATGCCTTTTCTTAGAGGACCTTCAGCAGCTTGTACCACATTAGCATGAGGCAGTGCTGCTGACTTAGTGCCAGACAGATGGAGAGCTATTGCCCCACACCTGCTCTGAATCTGAGAGTTTCTGCTAAAAGAGCTGGGAGTTAATTCCCTGTCAGTTCTGATATCTGGGGACCCGTGCTACAAACTGACACGGCTGCACACCCAAACAAGGATGTAAAGTAAATACTGTTGATTAGTTAACTCCATGGTGACTAGTACTATAGCTTGATTAAATTTTGGCAATAAATCAGCATGTATTTTTTAAGCAGGGCATGTCTGTTGATAGTTAAAACATAACATAAATTATTAATACTTGGAAACGATCTTGGAAGCATGGGTAACATATTCTGTCTTTATTAATAGCCAGAATGTTTTTCTTACATGATTATACATATTGACTGGTCTAGTATGAAAAAATGGAAGTTTGGCGATGTGTGACAATCTTCATCATTTTGGGGAAACTGAAGAAGGTGTTTGGTTCCTGCTTATAGTGAAGATGAGAATCAAGTAACTTTTGTGGATAGAAAATGAAGAGTAATTGAATCTTTGAGAAAACAGCAGTGTGGTGAGCTTGCAAGTTGATGCACACCTCTTTTGAAGCACAAAAATGGAGAGCTACTGTATTTCCTGAGTGCTAAGATAAGATTTTTGGAGAAGGGCATTATCTGTAGAGGTAGACCTGATAGAGGGGAACTTATCAATATTTAATCACAGGTATTTCTTTTCATAAGAAATGCAAAATCCACAAATGGCTGAAGTGGATATTGAGGTATGAATCAGATTAAAATTGACATAGAGAATACTACTAACATTAAACTGCATGCATATCTTGATTTGCAAGCTTTATGTTATTTAAATCTGTTTGAAGTGAAATATTCTCACATTTGACTATTCATTTTCTGTTCACAAAACTCTCAGATTGTAATCTTCACTTTCAGCAGGAGCTAAACACCTTCAAAGTTTACTCTGAAGATCAATAGGCAACTTTTATCTTCTTTCTCATTTAAGGGCTATGATGGTAGTTATACTTCTGTTTAGTGATAGGTTGTTCCTCAAGAGATTTCATATGCCTAAAAAAATCATTTTTAAGCAATTGCATATCATACTTTATCTTGTTTGTAAGGTGCCAGTCTGAAGGTGGGTAAATGGCCTTCGACAGGTATTATCAGGGGACAGTTTGGAATGTGTTCTTCTGCTTTTCAATTCTTTCTTCATTATATATTTAGCAAGACTCATTACTCTAGCCTCATGAGCAAAGAGAGGAAGCTCATAATGTACTGTAATGTATTGTAAAAGACCTTTACAAGAGATGGACGGAGACTGAGGTTGATGTTCTTACTCAAATTTTCCAATCTTCTTGTTGCAAACTTTGCAAACTGCACAACATGGGATATGATACCTGCAGTTTCAAGGTGCTGTTATCACCTAGAAGGTCAGAATAAGTCCTAGTTGAGCAGTGCTTTTCCTTACCAGAGGATTTCTGCTGAATCTTACGTGACTCTATACTACAATTAGGCAGCAGGGGTAAAGCTTTTCTCTATTTAATTCCACCATGCAAGTAAGAGGCGCTTCTGGATTTTGGGAAAGTGACTGGCTTAGAGTCACTTCTGGACAAAGTTTAATCTACATTTCATCAAATGCAAATTATATGAGCTTGCCATTCCTAAGGATTATAGTTTTCTTTTTACTCAGGGAAAGGAAGGGGAAGGTGCTTTCTGAGGTTGCCTGAAGGAGTTTCCTTTAAGACATGACAGACTGCTCTGTTTTCCTGGGAATCTAATGGTGTAATGGTTGGTTCTGCACTTAGCATGTATTGATTGAAGAACACTGTAAATAAGGCCTGATGCACAAAGGTCGTCAGGCTCTCCAAAATGTAATGAACTTTAAAAGCAATGCTTGTGGAAAATTGCTATTTTTTTTTAGAGGGTCACTGTCAAGAGCTATGCAGATTCTTCCTTTTATTGCTACTAAATCTGAAATATAAGTTTTTAGTTTCTTTACAGAGATTTGTTTAATGTTTCTGTTTCCAAAAAGCTTGTAGAATAAAGTGTGGCACAGGATAAATGTGATAGAAGTAGTAGTAGTGTTTTTGGACTTTTAAGTCACCCATTCTGATATTTCATTCTGCCAGGTCCTTTGGTTACCATCTACTGGTCTCAGCACTCTGAGTCTGACAAAAGTTAAGATCTGGAGCCTCTAAGGCTTTCTTCAGCACATTCTTCTAATATTTAGGTTTTCAAATACTACAGGGAGCATTTAACTCCAAATGAAAAAGCCTGTCTTCCTTCCTTTCTTCCTGTCTTTTGGCAGTACAGCACTGAAATTACCTGATGTCATCGTTAATTCTCAAATGGTTTAACAGACCATTATGCATCGTTTTCTAGCTTGAGTGTGGCTGGAAGCCATTGACATTCCTAATCAAACACCCACAGTGTTTATGTCAGTAATAATCTCTATTTAAAATGTACTCTAAATTATTTATTTCTCATACCTGGCCAGAGTGAATGTATTAATTTTTTTTTACAAAGATTTCCCAGATTAGCACCTTGCAAAGGGAATAAGGAAAGATGGATCATGTTGATATGATTGGAACTCTTTTGGACAAGAAGTATAATTTGTCTTTTGGGACAGCACCACATCCTATTAGAATAAGTGAAATAATCACTTGCCCATTTCTTTCCCAGAGCTGCTAGATAAAGGATTAGAAAGAGAAGGTATCTAGTTTGCTACAGCTAACTCAGTATTCATTTTGAAGAAAAAAGAAAAAAAGTACATTTATTTTTCTCTCATATTCTGTATATCTTTGAGCTACACTGCCTTCACTTTGTAGCAATAATCTGACAAGTAGTTCAGTAACAGCATGCATTTCAGAAAAATATTTCCTGTAAGAATTTAGCCACCAGTTTAGTCTCTCTCTGAAGTCAGCAGATATAGTAATTCAGTGCATTTGACTTTAAAGTTGTATTTATCCCTCGATGAGCTCTCCTTTATAATCTTTCACTTCTCCTACTTGGGCTGAATTCCAGAGACTTACAATAGGTATTGCAGCTCGTTTACACGTTGGCAGAAGAAACAAACCCATTAGTCACTAACAGCAGGGGTATGCCTTAACTCTCCCGCTCCCTTTGATCATTTTTCTGCCTTCAGTAGCTCGACCAGATTCTCTTTTCTAAGGTTTTCTGAAGAAAAATTAGCATTTCTTGTTGGGGGGAAGGGAGAGACTTTTACCTGAAAACCTCGTTGTGCACGCTCCTTTGATGAGGCACAAGCATCTCAGCTCACTTTATTTTGCATTAAGCAGTTATCACACTAAAAAAATAAACAAGCAAATATGGCATCTTCAGCTTTTTGCAATGCTAATGACAGTGATGTGACAGTTCCTCATAAATTAAATATTAGGTAGGCTAAGTACTTCCTCCTGCCAAAGAGAGATGGAAGAAGATACCTGTTCTTCTCAAGGCTTGATGACTCACATGAAACACCTGCTAATTGTCTTTTACTTGTTGAAGTAACATCCCTGCTAGCTACTCTCTCCAGCTGAGTTAATAATTACCTTGGAAGTCATGAGCTTTTGTTAATGAGACTCAATATAGTACTCTTAATTCAGGAGGGTGGTCCTCACAGTTGTATCTGTATTCTGAAAGATTCAAGAACTACACCTTCTCCAATTAAGTGTCACAGTCTGACTCATAGGAGGAGTGACTGTCTCAAGGCAAAATTCCTTCTGTGACCATTGCTGAGGCCTGCTAGGCTGGATTAGGATGGATTATTAGGCAATACTTCCACAGTAGATGTCTCCTCCATGCCTTCTCCATAGTCATAAAAAGAAGAAGTTCTCACATCTAACATTCCAGCTGTGGTATGTTAACAGTCAGTGTCAGTCTTCGTTTTTACCGAGAAGGTCCACTTCTATGGAAATCCCTTTGTAGTTGTTCTGTGGACATGAACATAAACATGAATATCTCTCAGTCCTGTAGGGAAGGGAGTGTTAATGTCTATAGACCAAACCTGCTGAAGTAGATCCTGCAGAAGAAGCGGAAATTGTTTTACTTGGAGAGAAAGTTCTGTTATTACACTGAATTTGTCATACGCTGCGGAAGGAGATATTTTAGTGCATTTTTCTCAAAAAATACATATCTGATAGAAGTAGAGGGAATTTGAGGAGGCCTTATCCTGGTCCATCCAGCTAAAGGAAATGTTGTAAGGGAAGTGTGCCTGCTGTTACTTTAGCAAAGAAATTCCCAGGTAACCAGTATCTGTATGTGCATTGGCAGACATATTTTGGTAAAGACATAAGCATTAAACCCAGTGGGTAAATACAGATTCCTAAAGGAAAATGCTCATTTTGTGGAGAAAACTGTACTGGAACTGTCTGTAGGCTGTGAGAAAACAGCAGCGATGTTAGAATTTCACTATGAAAATATATAATAGTTCATATTATTTTTGTTGTCTGTTGCATTCAGGCCCTATTAAATATGTAATCACATTCCTTTTAAGATATTCTGCCCTTGCTGAATGGACCAACCCTTTTTCTGAGTAGTCAGGGAGTCCAAATTCAGCTGCTTTCATGGCTGTATCACAGCTTTGGGAGGTTGTATCCTCTGTTTAGGCTGTCCTGATGCAGCATGAACAGCAATATCTAACCAGTGCAGCAGAGGGGGCAGGCGCTGTCCTGGTCCATCTCAGCTGCACATGGTCAAGCAGCAGCTTGCCTGCAGCAGTTGGATCTGGATGCCAGACTCATCACACAGACAGGAGAAGATGTTCACCATTTAGAAAAGCACATGCTGACCAAGCAGCCGTTCCTGATCTCCACTGGGAAAGCCGTGATTTTGTCCTTACCCTTTTCCCATACTGATTACTGTGAGAGTCACCTCTTGTTGGGTTTTCAATGGCAAATTTTGACAAGCATGTATTGAGACAGTCTGTGTCAGACTGACAGATGAATGACAGATGTCATTCAGATGTCATTCAGATGTCATTCATCTGCATTACCTTTCTTCTATGTGTTCTTTTTCCTACCATGCTACCTGCAGGTTTCTAAACAAAAGAACCTCAGTGGTCCTAAAGGAGCTTCTCTCCTGCAAGCTCTCCTGTGCCTTGCACATCTGCCTTTTGCATTTCCAGAGATACCAGCTGTGAATTAGCTTTGTCCTATGAACAGCCTAACCTCCCTCCCCTCCCTGGTTACTTCTTACTGTAATTTCCAGCTGTTCAAGGGTTGAGCTAAGAACTGTGGTAATATTTGACTTGAAATTGCCTTGGTTAGAGGGGCCCCTAAGTGCTGGTGTGATACTGTGTCCTGATGGAAATGGTATTTGCAGAGCGATGTGCTGAATGACCTCTCTGCTTCTCCCTGTTTTTGTCTGGGAACAATTCTGAACTGGCAGCAATTTCTTGGTTTGTTTTAATGTGTTGTCGTGGTAGGGTTTTTCTGTAGGGGCAGAGGAAATTTTTGCAACTCTTTTACCTGGTTTATGGCTGGAACCTGAATAGCCAGGATGGGGTCAGGGTGATGGAACACAGAATAGGAATCAGCCAGAGTGCAGATTTACAGTTGGGGAAATAATCACATTGCTGGTGTGAAGGAGGCTTAATTAATTTACATTCCTACAAAGAGAGAACTTCAGCTACTGTGTCTGGCGCTCAGAGCTTTTTGAGTGGAGCTGCATCCTGTAATTTTGAAAAGTTTTGAGTGTCATCCAGACAAAAAGGCTTAGCTGGTATCTAACGTTTTCCTCTCCAGGGATGTAAAGTTTTAGCCCAAATAGAATTTACTAACTTCAGGCATTCTTTGTTGATTTTTATTAATTAGCTGTCATTTTGTGTTATTGCCATTACTCATTCCTGTTAGCTGTCAGCAAATATTTTCAGTGCAACATTTCTGTAATCGAATAGATTCCCCCAAGTTTGGGTTTACAAAACAAACAAATGTACACAAATATTTGATGCCACAACACCATGCTAGTCGAGATTTCAGCAGAAACCTGACAAACTGTGAGAATGTATTGGTAAGACAGAAACCTGACAAACTGTGAGAATGTATTGGTAAGACAGAAGGATGCTTCACTTCTTGAGCAGTTTTTTTACTTAGGTAGGGTTTTTTCATCATAGTTTGATTGTTTATACCACTATGGTTTTCACAGATTTTATTGTCATAGTTGGTTGTAAACCCTTTATCTCACTCACACATCTTTTTTGATTACTGCTAGCAGATTGAAGAAAATGTCTTTAAAAAAAAAAAAATGTATTTGTTCAGAGAACAAGAGTTTCCAGAATCTCACTAGTATTTTTTCATGCAAAAACATTACTCCCTAAAAAAAGCATTTTGTTGATTTTTTTTTTTTGAGTTTGGATTCGTGTGTCTCTGATCATTTCTTTGCAATACAGTCTGTACTGTTTGTCATCAATAGTTACTTTATCTGTGGAGAAACCCAAAAAAAGGTTTTCCTTTGTTAACTTGCGGTCTGACCTAGAGCTTGGCCAGTTGCAGCAGAGTAGAACAGAAATAGAGGTGATCATCAGTGAAGTGGAGAGCCTGAGGTCCCTGGTGGCATGGCTCTCACCATGTGGAAAGGCAGATTCACAGCTGTGTGTACAGCGTTTCAGCACTAAAAATGCTGTTTCAGAAAGTGTTGGCAGTGGGACCTGGATGGCTCAGCACACTGACAATGATGTCTTCTTTCCACACCCCTGTGCTGGTCACTGGCAGATGTCACGTTGGTGGCTTTGCAGGATGGGTCTGATCCCCATCCAGCACTCTGCAAGCAGCTGTCCCCATCATAGGAGTGGTGATCCCAGCAAGTGCTAATTGCCAAGCCTACTCAGCACTTAGGAAACTCTACTCCAGTCTTGGGAGAAAGAGGCCTGAGACTGGTATGTGTTGTTGGGAGGATGGGTTTCGCTCTCCAAGTGGGTTCTGAGCTGTTTTGGGGAATTTACATTGCCACTGTATGTTGCCATGCTCCTCACTTTTCTATAAATGAGCTGTTTCAGTCCCAGAGGCTGTCAGTCTGCTCCCTTCCACTGCATCGG